>OZ010593.1:37177910-37197910 GCA_963932145.1 Acanthosepion lycidas | reverse complement strand
AAATCACCTAAACCCCTCAACATTTCGTTCAGCAACATCCGTGGCATTAGAACAAATTTCTGCAGTATGGAATCTTTCCTCACTGCAAACAGCCCGGATATAATGGCCCTGTGCGAGACAAACCTTGTCCCGTCTATTCCCTCCTTTGATCTCTCGATCCCCGGCTACCTTTCTATCCTCGGGAAAGACTCTCTAACCCACATGCACGGCCTTGGTGTCTATGTTAAGGATCATCTCCTCCTGGCCAGAGAGTTGTCTCTCGAATCGCCAGACCATTCGTACATGTGTCTTCGACTATCTCTCCTCAATGCCGTAAGCTATCTCTTCTTCCTCTATCGCTCTCCATCCTCTCAAGACTGCGGGATACTCGATAGCATATCTGACAGGATAGACAAGGCCCTCTCTCTCCACCCGTTTGCTCACATATTCGTGTTTGGTGACTTTAACGCCCATCATACCAAGTGGCTCGAGAATGCTACTACTGACCGGGCTGGCACTCAAACACTTAACTTCTCAATTTCTCAATCCCTCACGCAGATAGTCAACTTCCCCACGCGTTTTGCCCCCAGCCTGGCAGATAAGGCCTCTCTTCTCGATTTGTGTTTTGCCTCCATCCCCGAATCCTGTAGCGCCACACAGCTCTGCCCTCTTGGTAACTCCGATCATGCCGTGGCATCTGTTAACATTTCCTTCGACTCCACACCCCGAAAAGAACCTCCCATTAGTAGAACCTCGTTCTACTACCAACGATCGGATTGGGACTCGTTCCGTGACTTCCTCCGACTTCGTCCATGAATGTGCTTCTGAGGTCTCATCTTGGGTTAAAGCTGGAATCGACGCTTTCATCCCCTCAAGGAAATTTAAGGTCAAGTCGCACTCCTCCCCTTTGTTCTCCGCTGCTTGCTCAGCCGCCATTGCCCATAGGAACCACTTCTTTCACATATTTCGTAGCGACATGTCGGACTGCAATAGACGTCTCTTTGCCTCCGCCCGTAGCGAGTGTAAGCATGTCCTCAACGAAGCTAAGACAATATTTGCTGCTCGGATGAGGGAGCGTATTGCATCTCGCAAATTTGGCTCTAAAGATTATTGGTGGCTCTGCAAGAGTGTCCTGAACAATAGAAAACCCTCCATACCTCCTTTATTCAACCAGTTCGAGGTCTTGACCTCCTCAACCGACAAGGATGAATGCCTTGCTCGGAAGTTCTCATATAATTCGACTCCACCGGTGTACCCATACCAGACTTCCCTCTAAGAACTGAGGCCCTATTGAGCTGCTTACGCATAACCCCGTCATCAGTACTGGGTATTATCTCCAAATTAGACCCCCACAAGGCTAGTGGTGGAGATGGCATACCAGACATTGTCTTGAAGAAATGCGCGCCTGAGCTAGCACCCTCCCTCTCTAAACTGTATAATTACTGCCTCAAGGAATCCTGCTTTACTGACTGCTGGAAGTCCTCATCCATTGTTCCTGTCTTTAAGAACTCTGGAGACCCCTCTGACCCCTCTAATTACCGTCCTATTAGTCTGCTTACCCTCTTCGGCAAAGTCTTCGAATCCCTAATCAACGCAGAAGTGGTTAACCAACTTACCGCACACGACATTCTCTCAGACAAGCAATATGGTTTCCGCTACGCCCGTTCTACAGCTGACGTGCTTACGGCCATCACTGAAACCGTCTACCAAGCACTTCAAAATAACGGTGAAGCTCGTGCCGTGTCCCTAAACATCTCCAAAGCGTTTGATAGGGTTTGGTATGCCGGCCTTCTTTGTAAGCTCCAGGGTTACGGTATTACTGGTCGACTGTTTGATCTAATACAATCATTCCTGTCAAACCGAGAATTGAAGGTCGTTCTCAACGGTTTCTCCTCCAGTTCCTATCCCACGAACGCAGGTGTTCCCCAAGGCTCCATCCTTGGCCCCACACTTTTCCTTATTTTCATCAAGGAGCTTCCTGACGCCATAGGTTCCCAAGTTGGCATCTACGCGGACGACACTATAATTTACTCCTGCCTCAAAAACAAATCTAGTGTCGCTGTCAAAACTAACCTGGCCGTGCGTCTTGAAATGGACCTCCAATCGGTCGTTAACTGGGGCAATAATTGGATGGTCAAATTTAACGGCTCAAAAACTAAACTACTCTCCATTAACCATCATAGAGATCCCTACCTGCCCCCCATTAGAATGTCTGATAGTCAACTTCTTGAGAGCAACTCTCTGCGTCTGCTTGGTCTTACGTTGACTGCTGACCTGAGATGGAACAAATACATTGAGTCAATTGCATCGTACACCGCGAGGAAAGTTGGCTCTCTGTGCCGCGCCAGGAAATTTTTCTCCCCTGAATCGATACTTCAAATATACAAAACGACCATTTGCCCTTGCATGGAGTATTGCTGCCATATATGGTCTGGGCGCCTTCTGTTTACCTCGGAGTTCTTGACAAGATCCAGAGACGGATATATAATGTGATTGGCCCTGATCTGGCGTCTCGCCTGCAGCCACTATCTCACAGGCGCGCCGTCGCCTCTCACTGTCTCTTCTACAAATACTTTCATGGTAATTGCTCCGATGAGCTGCTTTCACTGGTTCCCAGTCTCCATGAATTCAAGCGCCCTACGAGGCTGGCATCCCGCTCTCACCCTTACACTGTAGAAACTTTTAAATGTAGCCGTCTCTTCTACTCCAATAGTTTCATACCTCGCACCTCTCCTGTGGAACACCCTTCCCAATTACTGTTTCCCTGATAGCTATGATCTCCAACTATTCAAATGTAATGTCAATCGACATCTCCAGTTACCTTGATCTACACACTATCCTTCCCTTCATCCTTTCTTCTATCACTCCTATCTGCACTTGCTCCAAATCTTCTGCAACCCCCCTGCATCCTAGTGGCTTCATGCCTTGCTCGGGGCGCAATGCTTTAAAAAAAAATATCATAAGAAGTATATAGAAATGAATAATGCAATGAATTCGTTCCTCACTAAGCATCATATTACTGTGTTACACATAATTTTTCTTACATTCGGGTCGTCATCGATCATGGATCTCCACAATTTCTTTTCCTTTGTAGCTCTAAGCAATGTTTAACCCTTATAATTCCTCCAACTTCAGACAAGTTCGTTAGGTAGGTAACTCGCTATCCCTCTCTGTCTATCTTGCATATCTCTGTGTCAAATTCTCTAAGTCATATTTCTTCATTATATCCCAGAAATTTCAATCGTTTCCATATGATTCTAAGTATAGGTGTCTTTTTCTTTCCATTTCTCTTAAAACTTATTCGTTATTCATGTGTTCCGTCCATGGTATTTTCAGCATAATTAAGTTTAGTAAATATTTGCGTGAACCTACCTTTTGTTATGTATATATATTTTTTTACTATGTCGATCGAAATTTAATTATTAATAGTGAGATAGTTGAATGTTTAAAATATGATACAGGAGGTTCAAGTTGTCAAGGTATATATATAAGAAATAAAATTAAATTTTAAAGAAAATTAGAGAAAAATAACACAAATATCACCCTGATATAAACACAAATCAATTTATCATTAACTTTTTCTATCATTACCAGATCCCTTCTTAAACAGGATGAAAAAGCAACGAGAAACATAATAGGCCATTACAAATTTAATTTAATTATCCTAACACCTAAGATTTATCATTTACTATAAAAAGAGAAAAAAAAATTATTTTTATGGATAGAGAGAAAATTATTATCAGTACGTTTAACAAGAGTCAATTCCATTTGCACTATTTACATTATTCTGACTTTTGTTCATCATTGTTGTCATATTCACAGCGTTTTAGGCCTTCTTCAGGTGATTGAAATTTTGAATGGCATGGCACGTGGAACTAGAACAATCTCCCTCTATGGACGAAATAAAGCGTCCGGTTCGAAATTCCAATCACCTGAGGAAGGCTAGAGCGTACAACGGCCGAAACGTCGTGAATAGGACAACAAAGATGAAGACAACAGTCCGAATAATGTAAATAGTTGCAATACACACCTCAGAAATATTTGACAGTTATTCCTATCTATTTTTTTTTCGATTGTAATCCGAAATTTTATTTTTAAATTATCCCGACCGCAACGCTCATTCTGTTAAGGTTAGTAGTGAGTTGCAAGCCTGAAGTTTTTAAATCATGAGTGTTACTGGATGGATATTTTGAAAATAAAATTTCGTTTTACTCTCGAAAAGAGAGATTCTGAAGAGGAGCGTAGAATAAATCGGTTGAAATGTCACGTGAATGGATAACGTCAACAAAATTCAGAAGATATTCGATTGTTCGAAAAATTTACAGAATCATAATCACTTTTTTCAAACATATCGACGAAAAAATTTCACTGTGCTTAAACGATAACATTACAATTTTCAAAATATGTAGTAATGACTGTAAGCAGTGAAAGAAAAACATTGAGAACTTTCTTCATAAATTTGATCTGAATATACAACAGCTGATACACAAACTGGAAAAATCTAATAAAAATGGAACTTTATATAACATGATTTTGCCTTTTCAATTTCAATGAAAATGGTTTATATGTAATTAAATATTTAAATGTAATTCTTCCTGCACACACACACGTACACACAAACACACATACACACGCACATGCACACATGTTCCAAATATCTTTAATATACTTTAATATACTGTTATAAATAGCCAAGAGTGGCCTCCCCTTGTTTTGTTACTCTCTTCTTTGAGAGAACTATTACTGGGACTATAAAATGACACTATACGCGAACCTTGTATTTTCAGTTGAATAAAACTTTCTTAAAGCATACACCTGCGTACTTTTGTCATTAAGTATACATTTACTTGAAATTTACCCAAACAATGTATTTTGATGAAATATTAATTTCTAAGAACAAAACTCAAAGTCAAATATTTTTAAACACACTAAAATCTTTTCCGCATTCTCCCTAAAATTGGTGTTAAAATTCGTTTGTTTAGTCCTAAATTTTTAAAATAATTTGTTTTAATATTAGAGATTTACGAATATTATACACACAACTGCGAGGAAATTATTGAATTAATAATAAAATCTGTATTGTTGTCAAGGTAGCAGCCGCTGATTTTCATATATGACGTCACTCTGATTTTTACTTTTCTCTCTTGAATATTTATACGCTTGTTGCACTGATTATAGCGAAAGAGACATGCGAAAGATTTGGCCACAACTGTTTCTTTATTCTTTATAACATCGATTTGAATCTTTTTAAGCTGACATGGCGTAAGTAAAATCGAAGAAAACTGATTGTAAGAACTTCAAACAAACTTGCTGCTATTACATTTTATGGCTTACTCTTTAATTTTGTTTCGCTACGCGTTTCTATTCTCCCTCAACCGATGTCGATTAAAATGTATGTCTCAGCGTAAGCAATACTAGGAAGCTGTAAGTATTACGTAAATATTGAAGTAAGTAATTTGTCAAGAAAATGGAAAGGGATTTGTGTGGGTAAGTGAGCTACTGGCGATAGAAGTAGAAGCAACAACTATTGTGCCACTCGACCCTCAGATTACTGGCAGGAAGCAGGTGCGCAAAGCTAATAAAAAGGCGAGTCATGTCGGGAAATGAAATTACAAACGCATTCGTTCATCCAGCAGCCGATAAGAGGCAATTGCAAACGAGAAAAATCGAAGTGTCGCCTCTAGGGTCCCGGGATGAGTCCATTGCTGTGGAAAGAAGTAAAAATAGATGAAGACATAAACGTGCATTTCAGACACATCGACCGCTATACACTGGTCGTAAAGAGCCGAACATTTTTAAGAGATTTTTAGTAGATAATTATTTCAAGAAGCCAAGTCTGACATAAGAACAGATGCACAAAACATGTTGGTAGTTAAAAATATTAACATTAAGCTTGCAGGCAAGTGAATTAACAAGTGCTTCAGCAAAACTGTATAGTTTTCAATGCATATTAAAGATAAGAATTTAGCATCATTGATTACTATATAATAGTCCAAAATAACCAACTCTTATAATTATATTAGATGTGCACAAATTATCTCAGCATTTTCATTTTTGAAAACTAGAAACAGAATTATTTAATGACTTTCCAGGATGTAGACGATAACTTTCTACGTATTCTTTAATAAATCTCTGAATTGCAGTGCATTCTTTGGAGATGCAGTGGTTTTTCGCTGCTTTCTTCACAGTTTTGAATTCAACGTTTTCAGCCTCTTAGACTGGCTGTCAATCAGAGTTAGATTGACCAGTCTACCCTGATATCTAAACCCATTGCTCGTACGTGGAGAACAGACACATTCACATAGAATCTTCTCAAGGATATAGTGCGAAATTCAACGCAACAGAAAATGTGCATTTTAATGTTTCATTGCATTTTAGAACTCTAAATGAACAACAGTCCTCCTATAGAGCAGTGGACGCTAGAAAATCTCACAGATGAAGTGACTTGAAGCAACAGAAATGTTGTTCTACACAAGGATGCTGAGCATACCATGGCCTGTAAATGTATGTTTTAGTGGAAATGTAAACAAAAAGGGCACTTATAGTTAATATCAGGAAGAGATAGTTAAAAGAGGGCTTGAAAAATTTGATAGTCACAGGAAAAATTGTAGACAAAAAGTTCAGAGGAAAATAATGCATAATCTACCTAGCGAATTTTAGTAAATGGATGGCGGAGCATGTTTTACGAGAGATAACTAAAAGACAAAATTTAATAAGAACTACAGAGGGTAGGAAATTGTGGAGAGCCATAATAGCCTACATCCTGAACGGCCACGGCACACAGAAGAAGAAGAAGAAGAAATTACTAATACTAATACTTCGATTATACCATCATACTTACAATATTATGTTTCTTCCATTGAGTTTTAAGACAATTATTTAAAATGATGGAATATCTGAGTTCATTGGGCTTTAACAGATGCCTGTTATCTCGCATCCATACGATCATACAGTCGATAGTTAATATCCTGCAATACAGTAGTCTACTTCTCTTGCATCTGCTGGAAAAATAAAGTAACTGTTGTAGGTAGGATTACTTAACGATGCCCCAT
The DNA here is from genome assembly GCA_963932145.1 of Acanthosepion lycidas. Classification (NCBI taxonomy): domain Eukaryota; kingdom Metazoa; phylum Mollusca; class Cephalopoda; order Sepiida; family Sepiidae; genus Acanthosepion; species Acanthosepion lycidas. Next base: position 37,190,879 of record OZ010593.1, on the reverse strand, counting down.
ACATGTTAACTGGTCGGCAGATTTGGTTATCATGTCGATCGGTGAATTTACAAAATATATTTTAGAAAATATTGAGTAGCACGGGTATGAGGTAGGCGGTAATTAAAATGTTGGGATGTTAAAATGTTGAGAGCAACTCAAAGGCAATGTTCTAGTGTTGCTCAAAGTTCATCAATCACTAAAGATGAACGAGAAATGTATTTTATGGTACCCCACAACATGCCCCTTCCCAGGTGTGTAACTCACATATAAACGGCCATATCTGGCATGAAGGTAGAACCAGTTCTTCTCCAAGAGCATACGGAGCACCATTTTATACTTCATGCGACATTTCTACAGATGTATACAACAGTATTTTAGCACAAGCAGAATCTAGAACTAGGCACGTGTGAGAAAAGACCTACTGCAAGTAATAAATACTCATCGATCTATGTCGACATTCTGGGATTCACATTTGTATTGAATATATTGAGTGCATACTGTTCAGACTGTCGCTAGAGCCCTTAAAATTATTTGATCTTGTTTAGTGTATGCATTAAAGTATCCATAACTGACCTATGAGTGGAGGAAAATTTAATTCCCCCAGTGTTTTCAAAATCATGTGTGGTATCACCATTCTCCGATATCACTACCAATCCTCTGATCTCTCTTATAATTAATTCTAATTGAATAAAAGGTGCATGTACATGTCTACATGTCACGCAACCTGTTTGCATCGGACTCTTCCGCCACACTAATCGTAATCAGAGGATTTCTGACCATCTAAATTTCAAATACAAATATGCAATTGAATAAAGACGAAACTTTTTACAGAAATCAAAATCGGCATCGTCTTTCAATGTGTTGCAATTTATTTTTTCTCATTGTATATTCAAAAGAAAACAATATTTGATCGTGTTTCTCACATGGTTATATATCTTACAGTGAAGATATATTTGTATTTACTCACTATTAAAAATGTCGTATCTGTTTCAATGTGATTGGTGCAGATGCTTACACACAAAAATTGTGTAGGATGTAATTCACCCCCCCTCCAACATACCAGACGCCTGAATCGAATTTAATGTCAAACAGGATAATTTGTAAAAAGGTTGATCCTTGATATCCTTAAAATAATAAACACCTCCAAAGAGACAGCAAAAACATCTCTGCACTCATTGTCTCATCATAACACAAAAATAGGTTGATGCATCAAAGAATTGTCCTAGAAGGTACTCTCCTAGAGACCACGTGCAGAATTGGGCCTCAAAAGATGTCAGTGGCGGAGTCAACAAATGGAACTCGACACAGCTGAATTTAGGATATACAGACATAAGATAAAAGGATAACAGGAAGTTATATAAACCCCTACCTGCATTAAGTTATTGTCCCTCGAATCCTCATCCTTACAATCGACATTAATTTGATAGGTTTCCAGAAATGTAATAAGCAATAATTTGGCGTATAATAGTTTTAGTCTCTTGTTCTTATTAGATGTTACTAAGATAACTTTACATTTGGTCATGACATGAACTCCGACCTTCTGTACTTCGATATACTTAAAAATTGAATTTATCATCATCGGTCTATATTTCTGAGGTGAGATATTGTGACTATTTACATTGTTCGGGCTTTTGTCTTCACCTTTATTGTCATTTAACGACGTTTCTACTGTTGTGCGCTCCGGCCATATATGTTGGAATTTCGAACCGAAACCTTTATTTCTAGATTGTTCTAGTTCCACGTGCTATGCATTTTCTGGATATCTCAGTTTACGTTATTTCCCTTGAGTAACGCAAGTCTCCAAGTTTGATAAACTCTGCTGTGGCCAAGTATTGAAATAGCAACATTTTAGTTCAAGTCTCTGGATTATTTCAAGTAAAGCTTTTATCCACTAGTGCCTGTGTCCTTGGAATATCAGTGAATGAATTTTAGACTTATATGGAGGAAAAAGTGAGATCACCGCCCTCTGTGGAGTGAGGTTGAAATAATAGACAGATAACATCACTGGAAAATACGAGAACTTAAAGAATCAGCCCATATGCTAGGCCACAAAAATCTCCTAAGCCGGCCAAGCATAGGAGCCAGTAATATAGAGTTCTAGAGAAAAACAAGAATAATAACAAATTGTAAGATGAGCTCCGGTAAAAAAAAAATATATTGATTACTGAGACATAAGTCATAAGTCCCAAACATTCATTGTTGGTGGCTTACAAAGGCCGAAACCTCGTAAATATGAAAATAAAGATGAGGGCAACAGTCTGAAAAATGTAAATAATGTTAATTTATCATATTTTTTGGTATATTATTTTTTGGTATTATTTGTACTTGATTTGTATTTGGGCTTCACTCGAAACTTGTGTCATAATCTTGTAGGTAATCTCGATTAATATACTAACAAGAAGGAGCCCTTATTTAAAAAAAAGAAAAAGAAAAAAAAGAAACTTATATTAATAATTTTGGAAATGGGTTGAGTCGAGAAGTTTTCAGCATCCAATCGTATATCCAACTATTTCCCACAGCTGTTTTAAAACCTAATAAATGCAACACTTATAAACAATTTAGATAGTATTTGTTAGTATCATATGAATTCTTAAATATTTAATAAAATTACAACTATTATTGAAATTTTTATTTTTAGTTGTATGTTTTCTTGCTGCCTTCTGGAAAACAATAATTTGTTGGAGGCGAATCAAGTGCTACATTCACAGCGAATCAATTACTGCTTTCACGTCATTGGTTAAATATTTCGCAAAGGACTAGGAAGCTATCCAATTACATATCGACATATCAACACCTGCAAAGTTGAAAGAACACAACATACGATTGAGAAACGCAAATAAAACAACAGCAGTCTAACAATTATGCTATTGATGCATGGAGTTCAGTAATCGGCTTGAAAGGTCGATCAACGTGTAGAGGGGAATGGTTAAATGTGGAAATTAAAAATGGTGGGGGAGGGAATGTTCATATATTGGAAATTTTCTATTAAATAATTAAATTATTTGCGCACATACATAAGTATTAAAAAATTGAACTTTGAATGAAGAGTGCATACACAAACATACCAACTTCGATATATATATATATATATATATATATATATATATATGTAATTTAGAATTCGATATGTTTAAAGGTGAAGAATGCTGAATATCGTAGTAATAGAAATAGAGAGTTTATGGATATTGACATGTTATCTGTATCTATATATCTATATATCTATAGATAGATAGAGAGAGAAAGAGATTTATCTGCCTAGCGGCTATGGTTGGTAATTGATTGGTCACAATCACGCACCCACACAGACGCAGTCCCCCTTGCCCCCTTGCACATGTACATTATGTTATATTTTTTTATGGAAGTTATATTTTTCACAATAACTTTTATGACTAAATCCTTTCGGTAGAAATTACGAAATATATTTATATGTACAATATCTCATCCCCCTAAGCGTGTAATATGTATTCTTATCAGAAATATGAGTATTATTTAGGAATGTCAGTTTTTCTTCATATCTATGAATACATTTAAAAATATAGACTATGTATTTGATTAACGCAATATCCTCTCTACATGAATAATTTATATCATTTTTACTTGATATGTTATTATGGACGCCATGATATTCTATATGATTCATCAGTCATTTGGCCACTGATTATGCTCACTTTTGTTCACTTTTACAGTTTTAACATTAATTGCATCAATTTTTGTTACTTCCCAGAGTTAATCCTTGCTTGAATATTATTTGCTTTTTTTAATATCTCTTTTAATTATAGATCGAATGTTTTGTATTGCATTATTGGGAGACTAATTGTGTCATGGTAGCACTGGTTCACAAAATGAAACTTTTTTCACACTTCATTACTTTTCTTAGTCAATTATTCGTGCTTGTTATCAATATAAGGTCTGTTTTTCTCTATCACATTTGTATGTTACTGATTCTTGTAGGTTTCCCGTTTGGGTACGTAATTCATGTACGATAAGTACAAGATATGACATTTTCGTAGCCCTTTATTGTACAAAATCCAAAAAATTGTGTGCAAAATAAAGCTATAATGCTCTCTTTTGAATTAGAATTTAAAATCCTTAGGATTTAGACTTCCACTGGAGATTATTGTCAGGTTAATTCCTGTATATAGTTATTATGAGTAACCATGGTCAAAGGTAGTTAGCTAACATTCCTTCATTCCCAAATCGTTGATATCGTCTCTCCATTGATACAATACCCTGATGAAAGCATTCTCCTTGCTCACCAGACACTGATCCAAGGTTGTCTACAAAAAAATGTTCCAGATGTGAATCAAGGAAATGGATTATTCAGTGATATTTGGCGCAAAAATATTGTCGTTTTTTGATGTTAAAAAAAACGTCAAAAAACGACAATATTTTTGCACCAATCTAATACAAAACACTTCAGAGGACATTTTACTCTATTTATAAAATCCGGAGATCTCTTGTTACCCCAAAATTTATTCACAGATTCACTGACTTTACTAATGGCTTACTCAGGGCGTTAGACATTCCCGGCTCATATGATTCTCGCTGGGGCCATTCTGATTATATATAATGCTTGACAGTTGCACAACTGTCCCAGATGCATAAAATGCAGCAATTATTCGTGAATCCTGACTCTATTCCCATCAACATTTCAATCAACTTTAAGTTTCTAGATATATTCTAGTTGTATTCTGAGTACGGTATGGCATTGAGGGGCACAACATGTTCTCATAACACTTCTTCATGTGCACTGAATTTCTTATGGAAATGGATGTTTTCTTATTGCCTTTGTCTACTGACTTGAAACTTATATCAATGAATAAGCGACATTCAGATGGAACATCTTGCCACAAACCGTGAAATAACTCATCCCAGTTTTTACAGAAACAAAGTGCTCCGTACGCAAAGAAGAAGAAAGAAGTCGGATCCTTATTTCCCTTTATGAAATGCGTAATTCATACATCATCTTTTTATTTCAGACCCAATGATATAAGTCCAGCTTTATCCTCTGGAAATGCTAAGTCTCTAACCAAATCGTTTAACACTCGTTAACAAAATTTATGTTGTTCGTCTTTATTTTCATAAACAAAAAATGCATCCAGTTTTCACATTGCTAGTATTAGGTTCGTGCAAAAATAATGTCGTTTTCTCACATAGTAACATATGTGAGAAAACGACATTATTTTTGCACCAACTTAATAACTTGCTCGCAAAGTACCTCGTCGTCAGACCATTCTCCGGTGGTACTGGAACAGGGAGGCCGTTACCACTGTCTGGTACTGGTCTTCTTACCGATACAGAATCTTATGTGTAAGATATGATAGGTAAGTTAGGATACTCAATCTTATGCTTGGTTTTAACCATACACAACCATGCAAAAATAACAGTCTTTGAAATGATCCTTTGGTTTTCTCCATATTTTAGCTACTGCAAACAGCATTGCTCTCTTCATTTTATGAAGCCAATCCTTTATATGTGGCGCCCAACTTATATCTTGATACCCGAGAGGGCATCCAAAGTACAAGTGGTCTTCTTGATTTCAGTTGTAATGACACGTTGCTAAGCTTTGGTGCTAAATGAACCACAGACATAACAAAATATATCAGGACCTTTTTTGAAATGCCTTAACATTTTGAGTTTGATAATGATGATGAATGGACCCCAAATTGGACGGCTGACAAGTGTCGGACAACTGAAAAAAGTAACATTTATGGAGATACAAAATATGGCTAATGGAATATTTTTTGAAAAATTCTTAACGAAACCATAAAAAATTCAATAATTCATAAAATTACATAATATACACAATTCGTAATAAAAAAGAAATCAGTAATTACCTGTATAAAACTAGTGTTGCTGCAGCTGATTGGTGTTTTACGCCCACCTAATTTCATCAGATAAACGGTATCTGATAGAAGAAATCCCATTACATTTCTGAAATCAACAGGTAAGATTGCATATAAAACAGCTCATAACATTCCTGATGAAAATTGGCTGCTGACCAGTATAGTTTCTGCAGAATATGATGAAACATCGTTTTGCATGAAGAAATTCTTCAGTTTAAATATTCTTGATTGAAACAAATTATAATAGAGTCCTAAAAGTTACAATGATTTTCTGGATCTCCCCTGACACAATCATCAACGTCAGGTAAAAAAATAATTTTATTACCTGCAATGCAAACCCGAAACATTATCTCACGTCTCCTTTTGTCTTCATACCCTTGTTGGTTCCAAGAATCATCCAACCTCAAAGTGAGCCATCATGACCATAACATGTATTAGGTTGCAATGTCGTTTTCTCACATAGTAACATATGTGAGAAAACGACATTATTTTTGCACCAACATAATAGTTCTAAACTCACCACTAAAATCTCTTTTAATATCCTTATTTGAACAACTTATGCGCTTCACATGGTGATGTTAACTTAAAAGTGGTTCTTTTTCTTTCATGACTTTAGGTAAACTGTTTGTTATTATTGTTCATCTTGTCTTTCAGGTCACATTCTCAATATCAGGTTCTTCAAATATTTACCTCCTTTTCTATCTCTTGCTTATTACTTTTAATTTATTTCTTTTTATATTTTAAAGTCAGTTTTTCTTGTCAATGAATACAATTTCCTTTTTATGTTAGTTATGTCCAACTACTTTTAAATTTCTTATTCAATATATTTAAAATATCTTTCTTTTCTTTTGAGGTTATAGCTTTCTTGCGACACGTGCGACATGTTAAATATTTGAAATGAAAAATAAATTATATACGTTTATTTAAATTATGAAGCCAACATGTGTTGCATAACAAAATTACATATCTGCAAATAGATCCTTGTAAATACAAACAGATATGAGTAAAGATTTAGACGACATATTATATAAATATAAGCATCGTGTGAAAATATTGCCAACATATGTCGAGTAATACCAAAATATTATAGGCAAGAAATATTTAATTGGATAATAATATCTTCTTCCTATAAATGTTATTTCTACCTGGAGAACGTGTTTCAATTTACATGTCTGTTATTTTAAATAGTGAAATTATAGTCAAGGTTCCAAACATCGGGAAGTCTTTAAAGAAAAATGTTTATCCCAACAGTAATCAAAACTGTATTCTTTTTCTACTTTCGCCAGTGTTCCGCTACCAATTAATCTATAACAAGCTATTATAACTAACACACACACACACACACACACACACACACACACACACACACACACACACACACACACACACATATATATATATATATATATATATAATTGAAACGAAAGATGGGCCACCTGTGTTTCTTATGTAGATTTAATAGGCCTTTTCATAAAATTTGAGGAATAAGAAGCCAAAATGGCAACAATATTGCCAACACGATTGATAATATTTATTTTATTTTACAGGCGTTTCCGAAAATTCCGAAGACTTAAAATCTTTATCTTCGTGCTTCAATTCAGTCAAAGGCCTATATAATAAATCTTATTGCCAATATTGTTGGCATTTTATTGCTCAAATTTCAGGAACAGGCCTATTAAATCTCCACACACACGCACACACACACATATATATATATGTGTGTGTGTGTGTATATATATATATAACAGACTAAAACGCAAGTCGACGAAGAATGTGAAAACGTTTAGGAGAAGGAACCAGAAACCCAATACTAAACAGGAAACAATTGATAAATCCCTAATCCTGTTCAAAAGACGTGTGTATATATATATATATATATATATATATATATATATATATATATAATTATTTATTTAAAAATATGATTCCAACTCGCATATATATATATATATATATATATATATATATAAAATCCAACATATTTTTTTATTACTTTTAGCCTTATTTTTACAGGATAATCGTACTTGAGTAGACGCTCCGTTTTTTAAAGAGAGTTTATTTTGTCTATCAGACAAAACGATAAACTCAATATAGAAATAAAGAAAATATGTCCTCCCGCCGGATTTAAACTTGTAGGAGAAACCGCTGATCCGGTGAGTTTCACAATTTAAGCCAAGTTCTTAAAGCACATTTGCATTAAACCACATTCACTCGTTCAGGATTTCTCGAAAGCCATAACTACTCAGTTTCGTATCCTACAAATAAAAAAAATAATTTCTAAAGAATTAATGGATTTTTTTTAATCCAGCATATTTTCACTGGATTCGCGCATCTAAGTAAACGCTCTCGAATTTTTAAACTGTGTTTGTATGTTTGCTTTTGTGTGTGTTTGTACAGGCATTTACACACACACACAGACACACACACGTGCATGCGTGTGTTTATTAAGTTGGATGAAGGGCACTATTTCTGTGTAGAGGGGATGAACGAATTGCAAGCGATAAAATCTGTTCCACATTTGGCGGTGAAGCATTATCCCTGGAAACTTTGAGTGATGCTTGTTTAATTTGATTCTCTGATATCTCTGAAGTTTTTTCGCCAAATCTCATGTTGATAAAGCAGATTTTATGTATTATATACACTCGGCTAAGCTTAACCATGTTTAGTCCTGAAAATATAGCATCATGTCAACAAGACTTCCTTGCTACCCGACTGCGTGCATCTATCTATCTATCTATCTATCTATCTATCTATCTATCTATCTATCTATCTATCTATCTATTGCAGTATAGGAAACACTTTTTTTTAAATGGCCTTCAGACTTAGCCGCCTTTATGCTGATTGTTTTGCAATAAAATAATTTCTAAATATCTACATGTGGAAATCGGGTAAGTTTCTAGTAGATTTAACATTTCTCAAGTTAAAGTTTATGTTTTTTACATGTTTTTACAAACTAAAATGTATGTTTTATTTAAGAAGTTGTTTATCTCGCAAGCTAACTAGCTCGCTACACACGTAGCAATATACAAAAATCGTAAATGTGCTCAATGTAAAATACAGAGATTTTCATAGAATAGAAAATATTTCTCGTTGGCAAAATCGTCGATCGGCGAAAGAACTCGTCAATAATGCCTTTCTTTACCGCATGACGAGTTGACCAACGCATTGAACTAACAGTCGTAGAGATGTAAAAGATCAGACATGTCCTATTATGCACATATATTATAATACTTAACCCGTGGCATACTTTTCAGGAACATTATAAAATTGTCATGCCCTTGAATCGCCTCCTGAGGCTTGATATAATCAAGAAGTCAACTCCCAGACAAACTGACCATAGCAAAATTCGAACCGGGCCAGAAAGCGAAACATTGGGCCAGCCCCACCAGTATTTCAGAGCTGCAACCGACATTTGAAAAGTCATGTATTACAAATTTTACAATTTTGATAATTTTTATAGGTGTCAGCACTAGAACTATTTTCTGGAAGAGGGCGTCTTAGCGGCTTTATTTTCTTGTATAGAGTGAAATGATTAAAATCAAGATTTATATTATTGTTGCGAATACTGCGGATATATATATATATATATATATATATATATATATATAGATAGATAGATAGATAGATAGATATAGGATTGGTATGGAGGGAATAAAATAAAATTCCAATAACCCAAAAACTATTCTTAAAAGAGTGCTCAATACAGAGTAGACCAAATAGTATTTATTAAAAAAAAATTATAACATAAACATGTTATAACATCACTAAAAATAGCTATTTTGTTTCAACACTTCTGGTGTCGATTACAGAATAAAGAGTGTTTTTAAAAAAAATACAACAAAAAACTCTTTATTCTGCAATCAACACCATCACTTGAAGTGTTGAAAAAAAATAGCTATTTTTGTAGTTATGTTGTAACATGTTTATGTTATAATCTTTGAATAAATACTATATATATATATATATATATATATATATATATATATATATATATATATATATTTGACCCAACAAAAGATGTAGGTGGAATAACTGAACGTGTAAGCCGTATTCGCCTCATATCCCACACATGCCTAATGCGGAATAGACGTGACGACAATCTTGGAAGCTACTGAATTTGTCAAATATCTTGTAGATCCTGATGAATGGCATATGTATAATATGGGCGGCCTTATGTTGCATGCAAAGACAACCATCGTTATTTTGCAGAAATGTTTGCTGAAATGGGTGAACAATGTTTTATGAGTACACTGCACTGTTCAAGTGCAAAACAACGAAAACTAATAACAATTATAACTTATGACACCCATCATTTTGTCAAGGTATGTTCTTATATGTCGTGAATAAATATATTTGCAAGATTCCTTTGCCTAGATCAACGTACAGTCTGCATGAAAAATTTATTTTCTTCGTTGAATAATACAAAGTATCCGATGCCCTAGGTGTCCCACTCGTGACACCAATGGAGACTTGCGTGAAGTTATTCTTTACGAAACTGGTTAAAGACTGTTTGTTGGTTGTCCTACTGGAAGTAAAAAGAAATCCAGGTGTCTGTTTTAAGAATCATGCAACCACATTTGCTCTGATATCTGTTGTGGACATCGTGAGGTTATCTACTACAGCGTCAGTCTTGGCATGGATATCTATAATATATGGCCATCTAAACAACAGGTATAAAGATAATTTGGCTAGTGTTGTCAATATCGATTCGATACTAAAAAAATCATTCCAAAATGGCGAATAATTCTTTGAAATGACCATCTGGCTACATGTTCAGTGATAATCGTAATAGAGTGATTAGCCTTTTCCAGCTAAGGAAACATTCGGCAAACACTCCTCTCTGGTTATTTGAACAGGAGTTTTATCCCTTGTCTCCTGTTTAGTATTAGTTTTCTGGTTCCTTCTAAAAATCTATTTTAACTCTATACTCCTAACGCTTCTGCCTGAACTCTGAAATTTTATTAACTAATTATTTTTATCATCTATCATCCGGTTCCCACCCCTCCCCGTTTTTTTTTTAACCTAGAAAGAGAAATAATTCTACTAAAACGGATGTGAAAAACACGGCATATTTAAAACCCTGGTTCCTCCTTAAATAACTTTTTCTCATCAATAGGATTTAGCTATCATTCGGTTCACATTCCTCCTCCTCGGCCTTTTGAACAGGAGTAGAGGTTTATCTCTTATTCCCTGTTTAGGATTTGGTTTCCGGTACATTTTCATTATTTTTCTCTTACAATAACCCCTTGCGCCTTAGTAGTATTATCATCTTGCTTGGGGTGAATTGATTTTAAAAAAATTATTAAACGAACTGTTAGTATTACTTTCGTTTGACACGCTTTCTTAAAACAATTTTTCAGAAAAAAACCAATAACTACTATATCTATTTCAAGTAGTGATGGCGGATACAAATCTTTTTTTAAAATCTTTTTTTTTTTTAATCTTTCCTTTAATGTAGTATGAAACATTTTGATCTCATCATTATTTTCTCTCCGAGTTACATGTGCCATATACATTTTAGTTGTTACTATTAAAAGTCTTCAAGCGTTATAGTTTCTGCTATTTTGCAAAGTAGTTTGTGATTCTTTAGCTGCAGTCTGTGAGATCTGATAAGCTCCAGGTTTCTTTAAACCGTTCTGTACCACAAGTCTATGCAATCTAATGAGGGTCTTCTTTAACCAACAATAGAACTAAGAGTGACAATGTTAGGGGTTAAAAATAAGATACAGCCAGTGTTAGGTCATCATAAAATGTCCGAAGACTTTGAAAGATTTTCACCTCTCAGTCAATTATGTGCCATGCGTGATACATGCTTTGGAGATCATGTATATTTCGATACCTGACTGTTTTTCACGCAGTAGCTTACCATTCCTTTCTGCGGTAGATCAGTTGCCATCTTGTCTGTCCTACCCCACCCCATAGCTGGGGTGGGGTGGGTTTTTTAGAAGAATAAGATTCATACCTTTCCCAAAGGTATTAGCACGTAAGTGAATGTAATTCGAATTCGAACTCGCCTCTCCGATTCCTCAATCCGAGCCGCTATCCATTACTCCACCATGCATGCTCTACAGTCGTCATTCTTCAGGATTTTGTAATTTTATGTACCGTCAGTATATGTAGACATATATGATTATGCAATGTTTTTACAAATAAATGTATGGTAACAAATACATATCAGTAAAATTTTCATTATATATTTATGTGAGGAAGATAAGGTTTGTGTTTCTGTTTATTTGTTTTTCTTTTGAATATAATAAATTGTTTTGGTGGCTGTCAGCTATTACTTTGCAAACAAATGAAGTGTTACGTACATTTTTATTTATAAAAGTAAGGTTGGTTGGGTTTTATGGTATATCAACCACTGTGGGTCATTTAATGCCAAATTAAGTATATATATATATATATATATATATATATATATATACATACATACATACATACATACATACACACAAACACACACACACACACACACATATATATATATATATATATATACACGCATATACATACATACACATATACCTATACATATATTAAATATACAGTACTATTAAATATATATCTGGCAACATTATTTTCGAAAAGCGTATAGCTGACAACATTATTTTTCCCAAAAACGTATAGCTGGCAACATTATTTTTTCAAAAAAACATAGCTGGCAACATTATTTTTTCAAAAACATATAGCTGGCAACACTGTTGTTTGAAAAACGCATAACTGGCAACACTGTTGTTTCAAAAACGCATAGCTGGCAACATTATTGTTTAAAAACGCATAGCTGGCAACATTATTTTTACAAAAAACATATAGCTGGCAACATTATTGTTCAAAAACGCATACCTGGCAACATTATTTTTCCAAAAAACGTATAGCTGGCAACATTATTTTTTCCAAAAAAATGTATAGCTGGCAACATTATTGTTTCTAAAACGTATAGCTGGCAACATTATTTTTCCGAAAACATTATCTGAGGCCTTGTTGTTGGACGTAGTTTATCGTCATATGCAGGACGCTTATAAAAGTAAGCAAAATCAGTTGATGATGTAAATAATGATACATCGTCGTCCCATAAATTCTTTTCGGTTTATTCAACCCAAAAGAATTTCAGGGATGAATAGTTATCATTCTTTACATTATT
>OZ010593.1:37090410-37172910 GCA_963932145.1 Acanthosepion lycidas | reverse complement strand
ATAACGAAACATCGTCTCCAGAAAAAAAAAAAAAAAAATTAGATTTTATTAAACTCATATTTATATTGGTTAATAAATATTCTGCCACTTTTGAAATATCCATCCTGAGGAGGGAAAATATTGTTGATCAGTTTTGTAAAAAAAATGACTTTCCAGTGATAATACTTAATTCTATAGCATTTTTCAATAATTCTTTATTGGGGTTACACACACACACACGCGCGCGCGCACACACATATTGGTACAGATTGGTGCAAAAATAATGTCGTTTTCTTACATAGTAACATAAGTGAAAAAACGACATTATTTTTGCACCAACCTAATATATATATATATATATATATATATATATATATATATATATATATATATATGCCTGTGTGCGCGCGCGCGTGTGTTTTTATCACTTTAGACGTTATTTTTAGTGGATACCCATATTTGAGTAGATGTTCCGTTTATTTTAAATAGTATTTTATTTTGCCTAAAGAAAAATGCATCTTCCGTATTTTCAGGAGAAACCTTGTTAGATCCGACATGCTTTAACCGACTCGAACTCGAAGAATATCACGCTTAAGGATGGTTGCATTCTGCTTTTAAGCACGTCTTTCTCGTTAGATTCCAAAAGTTTATAACTGCTCAGTTTCAAATCCGAAATGTAAACAAAGCAATTTCTAAAGAATTAATGCATATTTTATATGTTAATCCGATATATTTTTTTTATCATTTTCGTTATTTTTAGCGGATGCCCATATTAAAGAGACACTTCGTTCATTTTAAACAGCGATTTATTTTGTCTGTTTACTCATATCAGTAATGTGATAATTGTTCAATTAGATTGCATATCACTCACCACCATAACAACAACAATAATAAAACACAAAAAATTCGACATGCCTTTACCAATACACAAATAGAAATGCTAGAAGCACTAATCATAATTACAAACAGTCCCACTGTTATTAAATTTAGTATCAAATGCACTAAATATATTTTATAAATAATTACAGAAAGACATGACAACTCAAACCTTCCCGCGAAGATGTTATATCTTTAAAAAATGACATGACACGGGAAGACGCTATACTTGAAAACCGACGAAGTTCTCATAGCGCATAAAAAGGCTTTGACAATTGGTTTGAGAAAACTGAAAGCTTATATTTCAATATGTACTGGAAACCAGGCAAATGGTCTGATACATAGAAAGCGTAAATAACAATTCCATATATTCTTTAATCATCGGTATTCTATAAAAAAAAATAAAATTGCTACCCAAATACACCAAATCTATCTATATATCTGGAAGTTGAATTATCCAAATAAGTTTGTAAAATCGGATGCAAAAACATGTAATAAAACGCGAAGAGGATTGTATGGAAATCATGTATAGTAAATGAAATTCAAAACTTTCGAATATAACACTAAATAGCCGGGAGATTTTCAAAACATGGATGACTTGGAGAAATATTTTGACTCCATTTCTTTTTGATATTCTTTGCGCAATCCATTTCAAAGGTTTTTCATCTAATTGATTCTTAGTTGTGTCTTTTGTTCACTGTCTAGGATGAGTAACCGACTTTATTTCTCTCAGTTTTCTACGGGTCTCTTCATCACATGTATTTCATAGCCTGAAACAATTCGCTGAACATAACTTTGTCACTTTTTGTTTTCTTGCTGAAGATTCATATTTCGTCTTTAAAATATTGAGCGTGTTGGGTTTCGAGAGAAAAGTTCGTGTCGTTTAAAAGAGACGGTGAAAAATATTCTGAAAGTAGCATTTGGCACAGTTTTCCCGTGGGGTATGGTGTAGTGGCACAGCAAATGGGTGCGGTTTGCATAATCTAGCAGTTACCTATTCGCAAATGGATAATAATGAACAAAACTATCCGGTTTTAATTCTTTTCAAATATGCACAACATGCTTTTATTTATTGAATTATATAGATAGATAGATAGATAGATAGAAAGAAAGAAAGAAAGAAAGAAAGAAAGAAACAAACAAACAAACTGATTGATTCATTTTCTCCAACTTAGATTGTATTAGGTTGGTGCAAAAATAATGACGTAATAATGTCGTTTTTTGACGTATTTTTTAAGGTCAAAAAACGACATTATTGCGTCATTATTGTTGCACCAACCTAATAAGATTTTTGTGGGGATGGGGCGATAATAATGATAGAAATTTTACTAATGAACTTATATTTGGTGTAAGAAGAGGGTGGGAATTCATTTCTTTCTGAAAGGTATTTGAGCATAAGGAACTCAACGGCAATTATATGTTGGCCTTTCAATTAACAATTCCGTGCTTTCAGCATCTGGTATTCCCAAGAGGTCACCCATCTAGATTCTAAACAAACTCAATGTTACTATTTTTTAAGCGTTTCACCCCAAGCAAGGCGGGAAGCCACTAGGACGCAAGGGGTTACAGAGAGCTAGAGCAAATAGGAGTGATAGAAGAAAGGATGAAGAGAAGAATAGGGGATAGATCAAGGCATCTGGAGACGTCGATTGATATTACCTTTGAATAGTTGGAGATTATAGCTATCAGGGAAACAGGAAGAAGGGAGGGAGTTCCACAGGCGAAAGTTGCGAGATAATGAAGCTATTGGAGTAGAAGAGACGGCTACATTTAACAGTGAGATGACAACCTAGTTTTGAACGCTTAAGTTCATGAAGTTTGGAAACCAGCGAAAGCAGTTACCATGAAAGTATTTATAAAAAAGACAGAGGGAGAGAGAGCGACTGCAGACAAGATGCCAGATCAGGGCCAATTACGTTGCATAGCCATCTCTGGATTTTATGAAGAACCTTGGGACAAACAGAAGGGGCTCCAGACCATATATGGCAGCAATACTCCATGCAAGAGCGAATGGACGATTTGTAGATTTGAAGGATCGACTCCGGCGAGAAAATTTCCGGGCACACCATAGGAAATTTTTCTCGCCGGAGTCGATCCTTAGATAGATAGATAGATAGATAGATAGATAGATAGATAGATAGATAGATAGATAGATGGAAACAATGAGATTAATAGATAAATGGAAACAATGAGATAGCACGAATGAAAAATTGGGATAGATAGATAGATAGATAGATAGATAGATAGATAGATAGATAGATAGATAGTGTTGTTGGCTTTTTAGGGCAAGAAATAAAGACACAAAGATAGGAATTGAGCTGAACAAATATATTAACAGAAACAGTAACACAAGTATGTACAAAAGGGAGTGTTACAACAAGAATGTTCGGTCCGACTGTCAGAGCTGACGGTTGGAAACTTTCCCCTTCAAAAGGCAGTAACTGCTCATATTTATAACTGGGAGAGTTTATGCGTGCGTGGGTAAATTACCATAATATATATATATAAATATATATATATATATATATATATATATATATAGATAGATAGATAGATAGATAGATAGATAGATAGATAGATAGATAGATAGAAACAATTGGGTAATTTCCTTCTGGACGAAGAAGAGTTTCGAAATGACACGGATGTGGTTTTACAGCTAGATGCTAAGAACACCGTGGATTTAACATGTGTGCAAAGAATGTGCACTTGAAAGTCATTTATACTTAAAATCAGAAACGTGACAACTGAATTTTCTTAGACACATTATGAGGAAAGTGTACTTGGAGAATGTATCACTCTCAGGAACTATTGTATGAATCAGCGACAGTGAGGAATGGATGGCAGAGCGAAAACAAAGACTGATGGTAAATTTTCAAACGATGCTTAGAGCTATAAGAAAGAAGCAATTGTGGAACGCCATGATAGTTCATCTTCTCTGAGCACACAATACATAAGAGTACATGAACAGACCAGCTTGTATCAAATGATATACAAGTCACTATTTCACAATAAATTTGGTATTGAACAACTGATGCTGATAAAATGTTTAGTATATTTGTATTTATATATACAATAAACTGAAAAAAGGTGCGGTCAGTTTACAATACCTATTCTTATAACAAATATTGATAATAATTCTTTGGGAGAAATGTCAGCATTTATTTTACAAAATCCAACAAAAATATCCATGTATAAATAAATCGTAAATATATCAGCCATAAGAATATATTTCATTGGCACAATATCCTATTTTCCCGCGTTAATTAATATTTTACATATTAATATAGGTCACTTGTTAATATATATCAATCTTTCATTTATTGATTTTGTTAATTTTCAGCTCTTTCAATTTTAAATTTATCTTCAGCAGCTTTATTGCTATCCAAAATTCTTGAATATATTTTTATATTATTTTTCTATTGAATTAATCCAAAAGCTAAACAGTAGTAAGAAACAAAAAAAAACATCATTAGAAATAAAGGAATGAGTGCTCAGCTGTTATTTAATATCAATCTACATATATGAATAATGGTTAATTTCTTCACTGATAAAGAAGAGAACTGATGCAACAGACATGTATCTCTTCAATGTGGCTAGATATCCTTGTAGATGTTTTCTGCTAATTTAGCAAAAGTTTACCCACAAAGAATAAAAACAGTTATAGCTATAAAATGATATACAGTTAACTATTGATTTTCTTGTATCATTCATTTTTAGACACGCAATTCTTTTCTTTACAATTATGGAAATATTAATATTTTTTTGTTATTATCATATCTACAGTTCCGTCTGTTTTTCATAAAATCTTTACTTTAGAAGTAACTTTGTAATTATTACCAATACATTTTTTTAAAAATCAGATCGTTCTAATACTTACATTCATACGTTTTTATATCTGCGTGCAAGAAAGGAAATATTTAAAATAGTTTATCTACTCCTACTCCATGTAAATGTCAGTTTTTTATTTTTAAAGTGAACATTTACAATATTTGTGAGATAGCATTATCGCAAAAACACTGTAGCATAGAATAAAGATTAAAACTATAATAACAGTAGTATGAAAAAAACAAGTAAAGAGACAGAACTTAAGTGGTATCTGCTGATCTACCCGTTTTTCTACAAAGTGTATAATAGACCAGAGCTTTGCCACTAAATGTTAGTGTTGTAATGGGTAGCTGCAGGGAAGGAGAAATCAGAAGGCAAAGGATAAATTCTAGTTGGGCTTGTTATATTTACTTACGCGCAAATACTTTTGGGAAAGGTATGAAATCATCCCCCTAACTATGGATAAATAACTTGCATCTGGTGAAATCATTTCCCCAAGAAAATTGCTTGTGTAATATTCACTTGCAAGGAAATAATTATTCTTAAAATTCAAAATATATTTCAGTTTTGACTAACCCACAAAGGTTGATAAGCCATAAAACAAATCAATCAAATTGTTGTTAAATACTTATTATGGACGCATTCTGCCACTAATTGGGCCGCTACTTGGATGATACTGATAAACATATTAATGATAGACAGGTTTTCGTATTAATCCTTTTTATTATCACGGTTCCCCTGACAATATCTGGTCTCTCCATGATCAAGTATTTTAGGGTGACAAGTGTATCTTCTAAATATACACTCAGCAACCCATAAACTTTCAAACTATTGTTAGTTTATTTTATAAATTTAGTATTCCAATAATACTGGAGTTTATTTAGATAATTCTATATTATCATCCCATATTCCGTGATAGCCACAGCAACTTGCATAGTAACCGCTGATTTTACACATAGGTTAACATGTTGGGTACAAGGGCATCTGTTAAAGTATCTACAATCTCACTCAGATATGTTTTTTTATGACTCTTCCCCATAGAAAAAAGAACAGTTGATAGTTGACGCTTTATACCAATTTCATTACAGGTCATGGTTTGCAGAATAAACCAAAATCACGAAGAATAACTTGCTAATTGAACACACTAACAATGATAGGAAGTATGAAAGAAAATATGGATTTGCTTTTTAATCAACTCAAACATTGCGATGATGCCACACAGTCGCTACTGGGAGTGAAAGAGAACTAAAGATACTCGAGAAGGAAGCAGAAGCCCAATTTTAAAAACGAAACAAGGAATAAACCCCTACTTCTATTCAAAAGACATGTGGCGGGATATGAACTAGAATTAACATAAATTAATCCCCACATCAAAAACTGGAAAAAAGTAAACAAACTACATGCTAATATCTTCTATGAGCCATGGACCTTCAGAACGTAGATAATAATGGCTCTCCATAACCTTTTTATCTTTGTAGATCTTAGCAAGGTTTATCTTTTTATTATTCCCTGTTCTGCTAATTAAAGAAGTATGTCTCTCGCTGTCATCCCTCTTGCCTTCGGCATGTCCGGAAGTGTTAAATTTCCTGAGCTTCCTTTTCCAGATATTTCAACCGCCTCGTTCTGATTTTAAGTATAATTGTTCTTTTTGTTTCTATTTTCCTTGTTGCTTATAAAATTGTCCTATGGTATTCTCAGCATTCTTCTGTAGAGCCACATTTCTATTGCCTCAACACATACTAATATAGTGAGAATTATAAAATGTCATTGAGCTTTAAGTGAGACTAGCATTTCATCAAAATAAGAAGAAAACATTTGAGAGGAAAGCCGTGAGAGAAACGTTTGACTAAACCCACTTGTTTCATGGCGGTTCTTAAGAAAGTAGATGAAGAGGGCATGGCGGTGGTCGCTTTGTTTTCTTCTGGCAATAGGCCAATTCTTAAGTAGAATATATTTGTCCGTAACTGATAAGATTGTCGTTTCACTAAATGGAAGGGAATCCCGACCTGCCATTCTGAGATCCTCTTTTTCTCCTTTCAACGTCTTTTTTTTTTGTGCTTGATGTTTTTACTATATTTTGTCGTTGAATTTGATTTTTGTTTTTAATCATCTGTCAAATTTTTTCGTTTATTTTTGGTGTTTTTGTGTAATGTTTTTCATGATTTTTGTGTTCATTTTGTGGCTTTTGTCTTTTCTTGGTTGATTACAGTTTCATTTTATTTTTCACTTGTTCGTTTATTTTCCTCTTCCTTTCGATTTGCTTTCTTTCTTTTTTTTCGTTTTTCCTTTTCTTTATCTTTTTCTTTCCTTTGCCTTTATCGTTTATTTCTTTTCGTTTTCATTCTTTTCTTTCTTTCTCACTTCTTTTCCGTTTTCCTTTTCTCTTGCTTTTTTTCCCCCTCGCTTCTCATTTGGTTCCGTTTTTTCTTTCTTTCTTTCTAACCTTCTTTACATTCCTTATTTTCTTTATTTTCGTTCTTTTCTTTTATTCTTTTTATTTTTCTTTCACTTGTCATCCTTCAACTTCTTCCAAACTTTCATTTTTATTTGTTTTTATTTTTTCATTTCACTTTTCATGCGTCTTTCCTCATTTTTGCAAACTTCATTTTTTCTACTCTGTTATTTCTTCTTTTTCCTTAAGCAATTCATTCTTTTTCTTTATTCCTTTACCTTTAAGGATAGAATAAATTTGAACAGAAAATACATTTCATCTTTCGTTCATTCTTTTCTTCCTTCCGTTTTGTGTTCTACTGCACTTCTGTCTTATTTCGCAAATATTCTTCCCTTCATAACAATTTCCCTTCCTTCGTTATTGTTTGAATGTATTAATTTGTATTTTTCTTTTGATTTCTCTCTTTACTCTGTCCCTGCTTTCCTTTTTCAAGTGCTCCAATAAACACTGACCCGGGGTGGTAGCACCTGTTAGGGTCCCAGCTATGGGCAAATAGTTAACTCCTAGTTTTTCCAGATATTACCCACGTCCTGGGTACGGCGATAAACTACATCCAACAGCAAGGCCTCTGATAATGTTTTTGAAACCATAATGTTGCCAACTTTGCGTTTTTGGAACCGTAATGTTGCCAGCTATATGTTTTTGATTTTTAAAGTCACTCAAAATCATTTTCGGCATAAAGTGACCACTAAGTTTGAGATGCCGTTAAACAAAACAATCAATCAACATGAAGAAATTATTTGCAAAAACTGAACCAAAAATTATATTGGATTTTCGAAAAAGAATTGGTTTCTTATCAAAGATGTAGACTGATGTGTAAACAACATATCCTACCTTTTACCATTTTGCAAATAAATTGTCCTTATCAAATGGAAATTCTTGACTTAAACAAAAATACCTAGGATTATTTAGCAGTGTGCAAGCAAATAAGCTCTAGCTTGCTAAAAATGTTCCATACAAAATAGGCATTTAAAATTCATATATTTGGCATATATATATAAACTGGATTTGGCATTAAATAACCCACAGTGGTTGATATGCCATAAACCCCAACCAACCAACCAACCAACCAATAAACACTGGTTCAACCGTTACATTGATGTTGCACATTCGTAGAGCTCAAAATAAAATCTAGTTTTCATTTTCGCTCTGTAGACCTCTAAAATAGCTTCATCAAATATATAAATGATGTTTTCGTTCATGATAACTGTATCGTGAATCCAGGTAGGTCCCGGATTACACGTTCGTATTTCAAAATTCTGAAGAATTTTCCTTTTTGTTTTTCACATATTTGGTTTTATACAGATTTCCTTTGTCTGCTTAACAAGATCCAGATGATTACTCACTGTCTATGTGAATCACTTTCACCTTCAAACGCATATATCTTTTTATTATTATAATTTAAACGATTCTAAATATCAAGCTTTTCTCCCTATGGGAATGATAATAAATCTTCGTTGAACCTAAGCATCGTTCTTCGTTTTCTCGCTGTCTTCCCTTTTGTTTAATTTGTATACAATTTTGGATTTCAAAAATATTTGAGCTGTAATTTTTTTTATGATTCAAATGATTTTTGTAATTCAACTGCACTTTACACACGAGTTATTTGCCCCTCAAACTTTATCGTCACACAACGTCCTCATACTTAAATATAGTGCAGCCAAATGTGATAGTTAAAATAAAATTATCGGTCGCCTTTTTCTGAGAGTTTTTTTTTCTTCGTCTTTTCTCTCTTTGTTAGTATTTATGGGTTGATGTGATATCAGTTTTCATTCCATGACGTGCTTTCGTTTTTCTCTCGCTTTTTTGGTTGGAAAATAATTATTTTAATGAAAACCATTTCTTGAATTTACGAGGAACAAACGTGTCACAAAATTGGGATTTTTCCAAATTAGAATTTATGTCTTTTTAAAATTAATTTTTGATTAGCAGTTTTAAAGATTCGAAATTATGAGTTACAGTATTAGAAGTCAAATAATGACTTCCCCGTGGAAGTGTGCAAAAATATGCTTGTGTATGTATGCCTGTGTGTATTATATGGATAATATGAAAAGAAATTTACAGAGAGAAGAAAGAGAGATAAACTAAAAGTGAGAGAGAGGAGTGGGGAATAAAGAGCTTGGCTTTCGGACGATGATTATGGAAAAAGAAAAAAAATTAAAGAGTAAAATGGAAACAGACAGGATAAGATTCCACCTATGCAACCAAATATAAACTTAAGTGCCAGAGATGTAGAGACAGCGAGCTAATACGATATCATATCCTTTCACCTGTGAATAACGGCGCATATGCAACGCGGATTGTTGTTTCCGAGCTGGCTTGAGTCACAGCGTAGCTCAAATTATCCGGCTTACTTTTATATCATATTGAAACACCGGTTCTCGTACGATCAGCGAAGTTAAGGTCAGTAGCTAGATGGGTGACAGCTTGGGAATACCAGGTGTTGTAAACTTAGATGTGTTGGTGATGTAAAGGATGACTCGGAGATCCGAGTTCCAATTCCAGTCGAGTTTCAATTATGCGCAAATGCCCTTGGGAAAGGTGGTAATCCAACTCTTCCCAGATATGAGTAAGACGCGTATCACTAAATAATTATTATCACTAAAAAATTCTTATAAAAATATTTACTGGCTTAAATAACCTGCAAACGGGTGATAAGCCGTAAATAACAAATCAGTCAATCAATCAAAATATCCAAGCGGATTCTAGAGTTGCTCATAATTGAATTGTGTTGCTTGGGTAAAACTTCAAGAATGCGAGGTCGGTGGAATAAGCAATGAAGTAATTAGAAATTAGTCGAATTTTTCTAGCACCAGTATTATGTCTGTAAAACAAAATGGTAATTGTGTTATCATGATGGAATAAATCATCGAAACTGGGAAATATGATAAACACAAAAAGATGCAAATTGTCTGCAACAAGATTTTTTGTGTCACACTTGTTGGGACAGATTTCGGTTTCCCTAGTGATTATTGTGAATCCAACCCACGCAATAACAAATATTTTACTAGTTGTGTTACGCTGGCATATATATATATATATATATATATATATATATATATATATATATAGATATAGATATAGATATATAATAAAAGGTCTTAAATACTAATATTCTATGGTCATAATTTATTCCATTGGAATCGTAAATACGATCCAATTCATCAAACCTACAAATTCAAAAAGAAAACAGAAAAAAACAACTCCGGAAACAAAAAAATAGAATTTAGAGAGAGTGTAAGTATGAGAGTGTGGGACGAATGTTAGAGCTAAAGACAGGGGTAACAGACGAAAGAAGATGGGAAATAAAAACTTAAGAGAGAGAAGTTTTAGAGAGGTGAGTTGAAGACGGTTTAAGTGAGAGAAATATGAATGTTGTCGGATGTCTAATACATTAAAGATGTAACCGGAAAGGATACATTTTGTGGTGACATACATTGAGTTCTACCTGGAATCTATCCTCTTGCAATTTTTCTATTAAAAAAAAAATATATGTATGTGTATGCATGTATGTATATATATTTGTATATTTTGCATATGTATGTGTATATTTACCACTATTATCTATCTATCTATCTATATATATATATATATATATATATATATATATATATATATATTGCTATACAAGTAAAAAAAATGGTATCGTCTCGGAAAATGGTATCATCGTGCCGAGTTAAAATATCTGACCGACTCTATTTCACCAACCCTCCGCTCCACCCAGTGGCCTTGAGTCAGATTCTGCTAAATTTCATATAAATCTGACCGCGCGATCAATATTACTTTCATCCTTCATAGGCAACCATTGAAATATTTGTAAAAGCCAGAATATCAAACTCTAAAAATATTTTCAAGAATCCAATATATGATTTTTTTCCCTTTTCCTAACTTTATCATCGTTTAAGCGAATAAGAAAGTACTTATTAACATACTCCTATGGAAGGATGAAGACTATTTCAAGATATAAAAAGAGAAACCAAAATTTGTGTGTAGACCACTGATTGAATCCCTGAACAATAGATATATTAAATTTGCTTGTCTCTCTGTGTGTTTTATTCAGTTCCAATTCAGTAATCATAACAAATAAGTGATTGTTTTGTCGATAGCTTTTATAATTAAATTGCTTAGTCGTACAAACAAAAGCCCACATTTTGTGCTGTATGTTCTAACGATCTTAACATTTAGTTTTAAGCATAGGATGAAGCTTAAATGAAAGGAAACAATGTTGACATTTCAATAGAATATTTTGAAGATGCAACAAATTTCAAGTTTCATTTTTGAAATTATATTTTCTACATTTTGTTCATGATATAAATGATTAGATTTTTAGTTTAATAATAAATTTATTTGTTTCATGTTTACTAATGAAATATCATTAAAAAACTGTTTAAAATATTTCTGCTTTAAGATTCGCTTGAGTGAACAAATATAATTTGTGTAAAAAATATATTTTTACCATGAAGTTTGCTTTGCATTTATAGGAGATTCATTTCTTGTGAGAATTTATTTTTTTAAATAAATGTAAGATGATGAAACTAGGCTACCAATCTAGTGCTGCGCTTAAAATCGTAAAGACGAGGAACCAAAGAGGAAAGGAGAATAATTAATCCTATAATTTTAATAAACATCTAAGTGTTTTCTAATGAGACAATAGATTATCGGCAGGGAATGAAAAGATAACAAAAATGGAATCACAAATCCGAGGTCAGCAATTTTGAAAATTTCAAGAATCTGTTGTGCGGTGTTGGCATCAACTTGTAAGCGAATTTAATACGGATATGTAAACATATATTAGGTTGGTGCAAAAATAATGACGTTTTTTGACGTATTTTTTAACGTCAAAAAACGTCATTATTTTTGCACCAACCTAATACATAAATATTGCGGTTTCATCCTGACAATAAACCTGCCTATTTTTTTACGTTTCATGAAATTTCTTTGGCAAAACATTGTACTTATTTCTGTAATTTCATAAGCCAAATTCTGCTTCCATTTATCATTTCTATTGAAAATCAAAGCAGTTTCTTTTTTAAAGCCGGAAACAATTTCTGTACGTTCCGCAATTCAAATATTTTTAGTTATGACAATACCATAATCAATAAATTGTTTCAGTTGGATGAAAGTCTGTTCTATTGTGTTCAATTTAGCAAAGTGACGGCTTTGCACTTAGATTGCTTACTGTATAATTAACGCACTGCTTACTGTACATATTAAATCGAAAATAAAGAAAACATTTGTTTAAACAAACAAAAGATTCTTGTTTATATTTTGCATCCTTTGTTCACCCAATCTCTGTTCCAATGTAGAGGGCGCTGCATTCTTCCTGTGGTATCTTATTATTTCCTTCCCTGGTGAAGAAAGTAAATCATGTTATATGTGAAACAACATATTCGGAAATTCTATGTCGGTTTTTAATCTCAATCGATAACACACAAAATTGAAGTATCTGTGAAGATATCTTGTAATACATATTTGGTTATACTTATTTATTAAGCTTAGCTAAGTATAGCAAAAAGACGTTTCATTTGTTGGACATTACGTAAGAATCGAACTCACTCCTACAGAAACATTCTATAAGACGATCTTGAAAAATATATTCCTTTATATCGAGATGAAACTACCCTTTATGAAATTAAGAAAAAATATACTTATTTAACACTTAAATGACGAGGAAGGCTTACACGAATTTACATGCTTATTTTTGCATTAACTAACAAGAGAAACTATAAAGATGATATTATAACTTTTTTATATTATACAAATAAAGATAAAAGGATATCAACGGATTTGCCTTTTCTTAAATTTAATATGTTTATCTTTATGATAATTCTTGGAGTATTTCAGTATCATTATTGTGCATTGTTTTCACCAAAATATCATCCATTTTCAATTATTCTCTCTTCGGTTATTTGTAAATGAAATGACTTCCTATATCCTAGTAAATAGTAACATTATGAATTGTAAAGTTGCTAATTGGTCATTTAGAAAACGAATCATGAATGAATTATAGCCATATGGTCGGAAAAATGTTTAAATCATAAATTGATAATATTCGCTGACCTCCAGTGTAACGTGAATTGGTGATGACTATCGTTTAATTGCAAACATAACCTTGTAGGAATTCTGTTTTACTATGCCGAGAAATATACAATTCGGAAAGTCCCCAGTAATAATTCCACTCAGGTTTGTTCATTCAGAAAATATAGAACATGCTAGATCTTACATATACATCATATATGTAAATCTTATATTTTCACTGAACAATCCCTTAAATCATCCTTTTTGTTTAAAAAATATAAAAGCAACATTTTTTCGGAAATTAAACTATCAATGTCACAACCTGGGATTTTGTATTTTTCGAAAAGAAACTGCGAAGAAAATTTTAGATGAAAATTTTATTCTCATAAAACAAAATCTGTATAGTAGTAATCCAATGCTGAACAGCGCATCTCTCATGTACTTTACAATAAAATGAATCCATTAAAATTGATATATTACTGAGGAGATTAGTTGACTTTCTACAGAAAAAGAAAATATATCGACAATTCTTTTTGTCCAACTACTCAAATATGGTAAGATCTTTATAAAACGAAACTCATTTAATGAAGATAACTATGGGTGCGATTGTTGTATGAGTTCCAAGTTCGATTACAATAATCCTAACTCTTTTTCAATGTTTCAATCTTATATTATTATTCAACCCTTAAAAGAAAGTAAAATGTTGTAGGTGCGTGAACACTAAATGAATACAAAAATAAAAGGTTAATGTTTATACTTATTTTCACTTTAACTATATACAAAAAAATATATTTTTATAAAATTTTTAATCTTTTGGATTAAAACAAAGAAAAACGGGAAATAAAACAAACATTAAGGTTTAATATTTTTAAAATATGGAGGGCCTTGGAGTATTCCATCAATAATTCAGTTGTGTATTCTTTGCATCAAGTTGTCACCATTTTTTGCCCCTTTTGTAATTGCAGGTAAATACTTCAGGAAATGAACGAATCCTAGTAAATAGTAACAATATGTATCCTAGAGTTTACTGCTCTTTTTACAGCGAAACATAATACTCCCCACAATTTATCTTAGGGACAGTTATCTTTTTTAATGAAATCCTCACTTTGACTTATCCAAACGATTTTTGTGTCATTATACACAGTTGTTCTAGATGTATGTCAACTGAACCTTGGATGTTCAGATAGATGGATTTAAGTTTATCAATGTGTACACTTACAAATACCAAACGACATTTCAAATAATTAAACTTTTATTCATTACGTTTATTCATTACGCAGGCCTTTTTCTACATGGTGCCAAGTAATTGTGTTTCTTGTTAATGTCACACCAGCAGCTTTCGAATTATTGATATGAGATCGATACTTGTAATATTTGCGTTATTTTCAGCTGTTTTTGGGAGGTTACGTTCTGATCTGATTTTTTATACTTCCATGTCCAGCTTCATTTCAACATAATCTTTTCTCGTGAATTTTCGAATAGTGTTTCGTAAAGTTGTTTTAGGGAAAGTACTTCAATTAGAATTTCTATGACATCCACGATTTTCACACCGAAATAATATTAAGATTTATTACTTAATCTTCATCATTTATGCATAGAAATGTAATAGTTAGCCACAAATACATCCACTGGAATAAATGACGATAAAACAAAATAACTAAAATAAACCACCTCAAGTCCCCTACCATAAAAGACATAATTAATAAGTCAAAAATAAATATAATTTTAATAAAAATATGTAAGGATATACAATATATATATATATATATATATATATATATATATATATATATATATATATATATATATATATATATATATTATAATTTTTACATACGGGCAAAAACAACTTGCTCACTACAAAAATGCATTCTTTTTTCTACTGGCGAGAACCAAAATTGGTTACCATTAGGCAACCAATTTTGATTCTCACCGGACGAGATGCAGCCTCATCGCATATTTGTAAGTGAACAAGTTGTTTTTGTCCATGTGTAAAAATTATAATAAATAATTATTGCTCTACCCTTGGTATTGAGCCCTCTTTTGAATTAATGTCGTGGACATTGGAATTTATATTATTTTCGTTCTCATTACATTTATGTGTGTATGTGTATATATATATATATATATATATATATATATATATATATATATATGTATGTATATCGGTTAAACATATCGTTGTTTAAAAAATGTATTTATAAAGGCAAAAGTTATGGAAAAATCGGATATCAATAATAAAAACGATGCTTTCGAATTTAAAACGCTTAAATGATTCATTTATCAGAAATCATCGAAGAGAATTATTCAATCATCTATGATATATTGAATGAAAAACAGACTTTTATAATATATTTACGGAGCTCAAATAATACTTAAAATAATAACAAAATAGTTTATGGTTAACCATCTTAATAAACTTTTCTATTATTTTGTAATTGTTTCAATTATATTTTATGTTCACTCAACCAGCACTTTGTTTGAAATGTCTTTATTAACATTTCAACATATTTGAAATATTTTTATTAATCAATTACCAAATATCTAGATAATATATAAGGGAAGTAAATAACCTTTGCATATATATATATATATATATATATATATATATATATATATATATATATATATATATATATATATATATATATATATGTGTGTGTGTGTGTGTGTGTATATATAAAAAGATGTTACGTATGGACAAAGATGCACTTTTTTTTTCGATGCGAACGTAAATATATATATATGTGTGTGTATATATAAAAAGATGTTACGTATGGACAAAGATGCACTTTTTCTTTCGATGCGAACGCATCTCGACAGGTGAGGAACAAAGATTGTTATAAACGATTCTATTTAAAATTTTGGGCACGTGGCCGAGTAGTTAGAATGTTCACATTCTGGCCGTGGGACCTGGGTTCGAATATCACCATAGTCGATTTGTCAGGAAGGTGACTTCGATCATAGCCTCCGTCACTTTCGGAAAGTGTCTGAAACCCCGGTTAACCCAAGCCTTGTGAGTGAAATTGGCTAGAGGGAACCCTTGGACCCGTCGATAGATGTGCTAGCACAAGTCATCTTGGTAGAGGGCTTGAGCATGAAGGCCTTGTTCAAATTGTTAATCACGCTAGATAACATGCTCTTTTCGAGAAACTGTAACTAAGGTCTGCTCAGCATAGTTGCAGTATAAACCACGGGTGGGGTTTGAATAAATACAAATACGCCTGAGTAAGCTTCAGCAACAGGAATTGGCTAGCCGTTCTAGTATGCGGGTATCCTCGAAAACGAGTGGCCAGCTACACACACACACACACACATATATATATATATATATATATATATATATATATATATATATATATATATATATATATATATATATATATATATATATATATATATATATATATATATATATATATATATAAAACTAATGCATTATTTTATTATGGAGTAAACTGCTATATTTACTTTCCTACAAAGAATTAAATTACCTAATAATCAGTTGTAGATTTACAAAGTCTCCACACTTTACTTTTAAGTAGTTCTTTCCTTACGAATGTAATTACCTTGTTAATTCTCTTGAGGCCAAATTCCTGCAATCGTTCATCTTTGATACACTGCAGGAAAGCAAAGCTAATCAAAGTTATTGTTGGAAGGTATGTTACGGATTCTGAGATCAGATTCAACAATTGAAAACTAACATCATTAGCTGTTGTTATCATCTTCAATTAAACATCTTGACTATACTCTTCTCTGGTTGGTTAGAGATTTAAATTTCATGGTCAGTGTTTGAGTTCATATAAAATGAAAATTTGAATTGTTTTTTTTTAAACCAGCCCGAACTTTACTTTAGGATCCCACATATGTGTCCTTGTGTGTTGTGTCTTTACAGAAATTTATTATAATTAATAATCGTTTTTCTTTTCGAAATTGAAACATTAGTTTCAGTGAAACTTTTATCAGAAAATAAAGACAGTTATCGTCCAATATGTCATAGAAGTCAACGAAAGAAATGGCGTTCAATCGCAATTAATATGTTAAAGATTCAAAGACTCGCTCGTCCAAATTCCACCAGTAATGGACATCTTCATATTTCTCGATTTTAATTACTTCCCATATTTTCACCGGGAACTCTTAGATTCTTTCAGCTAAATCGAGCTTGTATTAATATTAATAAATGCAGCTAATTATCTAAAGTGACAGGCAGATTTATGTTATACATACATACACACACGCACACACAGAAGCGGACACACACACACGCGCACACATAAAGACACGCGCACACATAAAGACACACGCACATATAATGACACTCACACACACATATATGCATATGTATGTATGTCGTTCAGCTCGATTCGTTATTAGTTATTGAGAAGATTGCACTGAACTGTTCTCAGCATATGATTTGATTAAATTTATTTGCAACCAATTGATATAGTAATAAAGGTCTTATTTACACACAGATTAATGTCCTCGTCTTTGTTGTCACGATCACAACGTTTCAGCTGTTTTGCCGACCTGCTCCCCTTCAGCTGTCTGCCAATACGCGTAATCTTCTGGGAGTTTTGAACTGAAACTTTTATTCAAACTATGGAAATTATAATTTTCTTATTCTGCTTTTCATATGTATTCGGTACCTCGTCTTATCTAATTCTTCAATCATATCGCGTCCTGTTTCTGCTGAGTCTGAGTCCCTCATGCCATACCCAAATGTCATCAGTTGGCCTAGTCTACACATGAATAACATACGTGAATCATTAATTAAAAAAGGACACAATCTGAGAGAAATAACATCTCATAACATTGAGTCATGGTAAAAAATTGGTTTTCGCAAAAGTATAGCAATACAAAAGAGAAACGGCGACAAAGCGAGCCACGTTTGACAACAAGCCTGTAACTGCTGCAGAATAAACAAGATTTGAGGCTCTAATTTCTAGTTTCATGGTTGTCCTAATGGTTTAGTAGATTAAAGTTTTATTTCAGAGAATTTGGTGGCAAAGTAAACGTGAGTTGAAACCCTGGTACGGGTAACACGGGTAACACGGATATACACAGACTCGGCGCAAAGAGGTCTAGCAATAATTGAACAATTAAGCAAGATGATATATAACTGGGCGTAGATAACTAGTTGTAAATAATCGTTTCCCTTAGATTGAATAAAGAAATTCCTTGAATGTTAATGGATTAACAGATACCTGAAGAATACGTGGGCACAACGGCCTAAAATTTGTGACCGTATCTATAAAGATCAGGGCATTAATCTGAATTTTAAATGAGAAAAAAATCTATTTTGTTTGTTTGAAGCCTAATACTTGTCTTTCACTATGTGTCACTCACGACAGCTTCAGTTTGATTCGTTAAATCGACATCTAACGACGTTACACAATTACTGACAATTTACACGCAAGATCTCTAACACAAATAGATGGGCATTGCTTCCAGACAGAGGTTTAGTCATGAAACTAGCCAGAAGGTTATTGTATCTATGACAAAAGGCAGAAAGTGTTTTTAGAGTGGGGCGTTTTTTAACATTTCATTCACACAAGTCGAAAATATTTTCAAAATGATTCCATCTTCCTGGGGATGACGATAAACTACATCCATGATGTTTTAAGGAGCTTGGAAACACATTTGAATTGCAGTTATTCCCAGGTAAAACCTGACCCAGGGTGTTAGCACCTGTTAGAGTCCCAGTTACGGGCAAATAGTGAACAACCAAACTTGGGCCAATACATAGAAATATAAAAATACTTTACTAAAATTACCAGCAATAACTTTTTCATAGTGGAAAAAATAAATTAAAAAAATTACCAGTAATACATTTTCATAGTAAAAAATAAAATAAAAAAATACATTTTTCGAAAAGAATACCAGTAATACATTTTCGGAAAAAAATTACGAAAGCTCACAAGAAAAGAAAATCTCGGCATTAAATGAGCCATAAGGAGTTGATATATCGATAAACAAAAACAAGAAACAAAACAAAAACAAGCCAAATGGTTCTAGATCAACTAATTCCAATATTTATTTATCAAGATATATAGAATGACGCTTTTTGGGATATCAAGTAAAGGTTAACAGCATGTCTTACAGACTAAAACGAGAAGTTTTTAGGCTTAATGGATTTCCCAGGATTCTGTCGGTCTTCTGATTAAAAGACAGTAAGTAAAATACATATATAGCAGGAATCTCTCAGAGAGCAATATTATTTCTTCTTGATGAAGTGAATTTGATTCTCATCGAGTGTCCTCATAATGTGGCTGACAAGGCTAAATCTGTAAAATGTCTCGCGTTTCTCTTAAGAAGCAAATACTATTCAGGATCATAATCTAGATATTTAATTCTAAAGGGATGAAACCACTTGTCTTATCTTCTAATAGACCCAAGATTAAAATATAACTACATATTTACTTAACTCGATTGATGAATTATACGCTCAGTAACTGCTTTCCGCAATTAAACTTACATACCATTGTTTCCTACTATTTGAAGATTGTGTTAAACAATTTTCAGTTTCGTAAAGAGCTACTTAATAATCACCTAAGTAGTTATTTGACTGAAAACATTTTATGGAAGGTGTTGGAAAATTGTGTATTTCGAATCCTACTGAGTCAAACATTCAAATACTGTTTTCACTAGTGGCTTACTAAATTAAACTTAACAATTATCAATGATGATTATAATTCTTATACAAATTGTCTCATGTGTCTTACTAAAGGTAAGGATATTGATTCTATTCCTTAAGTTTTCTCATTCGTTCATGTAAAGAAAAAGATTTGATCAGTTTTTACCAATGTTAAAAACAGAAGAATCAAATACATTGAGTTTTTTTTAAAGATCTAAACTGTCTACTCTGTCGAAAAGAAAAGACCAAATCTGAGGGATTCTGGACGTCGGTGTGTCAAAAGATCACGGAGAGAAGACAAAAGCAAAAATATAGGAAATATAATATCTCGCTGTCGAACAAAAAAAAAAGCTATATTAAATGATTTGGAGAGTACCAAAAATAGTTGCGGTACTTTGGACTGTGCCAATGATACTAGAATCACTAGTTGGTAAATTAGAAATTCGAAGAGATATTTCAAGCCTACTAACTGTGATGATACTATGGAAGAGCTATCAATCTAAACTGACTAGCTTTCATTGATCCTTCAGCGATAACCAAATAAAGGAAATGTAATCATTTAATAGATATTCGACTGAAGAGAATTTTTTTAACTGATCACAAAAACGAAAACAAAAAAACAAAAAAACAAAAAAACAAAAAAGACATGGCAGGATAGCAAAATTATTAGAAAATCGACTAAATGTTCCATTCTATCCGAACTAGTTTATAAAATATATTCAGATTGATAACTTGTTATTAACTGTTAAGCTTTAAGTAATATACGTAGTCTATTTTTATTGGTCAAGTGGCACATTATTGACTTGATAAAATTTCATTGTCCAGAAGAAAAAACATTTTTATTACATAATTATTATATTTCGACGCGAGCAAAATACAAACTATGGATTCTAGAATCAGATATTATCTCTATAAATGTCATATCCCTTAAACTTACATAC
This sequence comes from Acanthosepion lycidas, assembly GCA_963932145.1. Classification (NCBI taxonomy): domain Eukaryota; kingdom Metazoa; phylum Mollusca; class Cephalopoda; order Sepiida; family Sepiidae; genus Acanthosepion; species Acanthosepion lycidas. The sequence continues at coordinate 37,152,185 of OZ010593.1, read as the reverse complement.
AATACTTCGGATAATGAATATCCTCTCGCTTTCGTTGATCTAATTAATACATCTTTATTATTGTGAGACATTTTCTGTCATACGTTTACCTAGTGAAAAAAGAAATCTGCTTTGATCACATCTTACCTTTGTTTACAGATGATGTACAGTAGTGCAACATTAGCGACTTGAAAGGAGAAAAAGTGAACCGGATTTAAATGCATTGCGTCCACTTTCGCACAAATATCATTGGGAAACTTAGGAATCCTTCTTTTTATCTTATGTTTATGGGGTACACAGCAGAACTGGGTCTTACCCTGAGGTGTCATCAGTTCAGGAGAACGAAATTCTTAATTCAAAACCAACCTGATATAGCTGAAGTGGCTACGGGAATTGGTACGGGACAGGAAACGTGAGGATATTTAATTCTGGAATTTTTCAGAGAAATTCTAATTAGTTGTAAAATGAAAATTCGGTGTACACTGTATGTGAAATGAAAAACTGAAGACTTTTTCTATGTTTGCAAAATGGGGAAATCCACTGTTTTGCTAGCGTATTTATGAAGTTCTTGCGATCATGTACGAAATATGTGAAACAATTTTAATCTAATTTTAATTTTACATACAGATTTAATAGAGGTCAAAACTAAGGATGAAGTTTACCTATAAAGAGGAATAAAACAGTAAATAATTCTTCCTATACTATACAACAATCTGATATTAGGAGAACCAAATAAACTACAAGGCTTTGTTGTCGGTGGTCACACTCTTTAAACTCTGATATACGCCATTGACTTTTTGATAGAAGACTCAGAAAAGAAGGCTGATATAACGCTTGCATAAAAGAAATGAGGAAAAAGGATTAATAAGTCTAAGAAGACACAGATATATGATAGTTATCAAAAGAAACAGTTCACGGTATGAGTTACATAGTGTGGATGTCAAAATGAAGCAGGCACATATATTTAACTAACTAGTGTATTATCAAACAGAGGATAGTGTGACATAGAAGTAAAAATATAGGAATATCTGATACCTTTCAGAAACTAAGCGAAGTATTAAGAGATGAGAAAATTTCATTAGAAACAAAGAAAATAATGATGAGCTGCTACATACCATTTATCCCCTTAAATGGTAATGAGTATTAGCCAATTTTCTTATAATGAAGAAGAGACTCGAGGGGACAGAGATGTAGTTTTACAGAAGTATGCTGTTAATTCCATAAAATGGTCATGAGGAAATTTTAAGGAAAATAGGAAGTAAAAGAAAATTTATAATTATATTCAGAAACATAATTGAAATTTCTTGGGGAAATTATGAGGAATGTTACACTCACAAGGCATGATAAATCAAGAGATGCAGGAGGAACATTTGAGCAAACGAGTTAACGAGTTTATGGCAATGGAGAACAGAACAAGTTAAAAGGGCGATGTTAAAGAGTTGGATGTTATTTCGTGCAACAAAAGCAGGAACTTGTAGAGAGCTATGACCACCATTCTTCAATGTGAATGAACAATGCACATTATCGAAGTCCTCCTATCAATATCCATTTCTTTCTTCACGCCGATTATATTAGCTTGAAGTTTGCAGTATAGTTAAATTTACAATATTGAGAGGAATGTTTTCATTGATATCAGACAATTGACAATATATTTTCGATATTTTGAAGTTTTTAAGTTTGTTAATGTTACTTTTTCAGCGGGTGTTTGTGTTAAAGAATAGTCTCTTCACCAGAATGGAATATTACCATTGTCTTCGCTATTTCACCATTCCGTAAGCTATTCGATTGACCCGCATTTCATGTTCTTACCCCAGACACAATCACTGATTCACCCTATGAATTCCAAGGTGTATTGTTTGAAGACGTTCGATTACTAACTCTATGTGTAATTCTCTCTTACAGAGGCGTTCATCTGCATTGTTCAACTTGGGTTAATTATTGAATTTTATAAAATCTTTACTCACTGGCTCTTCATGACTTTTCTGTTTGAATACTCTCTTTTCCCATATTGGTAGAGCTGTGTTTTCTTTCCTCATTTCTTATTTTTCTCTCTTTCTTCTTTTTATTCGATCTTTTTCTCTTTCTCTTCTTTCCAGTTTTTCTACTTTTTCATGCTTTCTTCTCAAATATCTTTTTTCAACCTCTTTCTTTTCTTGCTCTTCCTCGGTCGATATGTTTGCTTCTTTTTTTCTTTTTCATGGCAGTATTTATTTCCTAAAAATGTTATGAAATAAGTTTTCTTCTCTTAGCTTCTTACCTTCGTCTCCCCCTAATTAGCACCCCTCGGTTTACAAATAATTTTATTCAGTTTCTTCTTTATATTCTTTAATTTTTTCTCTATGACGTCGTGTCGTGTTTGTCATTTTTTTTATGGTTCGTTCAAGAATTGATGGCGCCACATTTGTATTATCGTCTTTTCTTTAATCATTTTATTTGTCTTATGCCATATTTTTGGCCGAAGGATGTGAAATAAATTTATCCACCGAAATGGTATTGTACCATTTCCCATGTCGCACAGTTCACACTATTTACAAATGGAAAATAAATAAAGGAATAGAATTTCTATACTAACCTTCCAGAGACAATAAAATTCACCTACCACGAAAATAATGAAACTAGCGGGGATTGACAATGAAGCATAAAATGCACTCGAGAAAAGTTTCTTTGTGAAAAATAATCTTCCAATACCATCTGGAATTATATACATTCTACCATCCTGGGAACTTACAAAAACGTTTTTGAGCACTCCACAATGGCAACCATAAATTGGATAGATATGAATGACGATAAAATTAAAAAAAAAAAAAAAAAAAAAAAAACTATTGATTATAGCGGTCATCACTACATGGCAACCACCCAAAGACAGATACATAAATAAACCTTCAGTCAAACATACAGTAATTTTCAAGAAAATGACAATGATATCCCGAATTTTACAAGAATTCAATTATTTGTGTATCTAAAACATTCTACCAGGATCTAAAATATATACAGAACTCACCATTTTCATATCGAATGCCGGATTGATTTGCAATCCACAAATAATTCTTTCTTGGACCGTTCTTCAACGTTAGTTGCACGCCTCACAAGGTTGCAATCGACTGGATCAAGCTTCAAACAATGAATTTCACAGAGAATTGAAAAAGTAATTGATCAAATGAAGACTGATATTGATAGCCGATAGGACGGCATCCAGGAAAAATGAGCGCCATTCTCTGGACACTTTATTAGCTTCATGCCTATTTCTAGGTACATGATAAACACCCTCGGGCCTATAAAAGAGATAAATCCGACTTTGTGAACTAAGGATGAATAATCCTATTTTCTGCAAATAGAAATTTAGACATAATATTGGTCCACTAAGTTGTATTTTTCTTTTTCTGTAGAAGAACTAGCCATTGTTCAGAGAAGTGAACAATAGATATTTGTCGCATTCATGCAAACATTTAATACGTTAATTCCAGCCAAGCTTTAGAGTGAACTTTAAAATCTTCTTTATCAAAATCCAACGTTCTTTACACTGATAATCCATCATTTTAAGGCTTAAAGCATTGTGATATTATTTGTGGTTGCCCCGGTAAAACGGAAGTGTTATGTGCTAAGAGACATCGAAACGAGAAGGGTTAGTACCAAAAACCCGTGTAAAAAATAGAAGATTTAATTCACACATAAATGACTTCAATTGTATGTCGAGGAGTTTGGACAATGGAAAAGTGATCCAGACTTAGTGGGCAATGTTGATTGACACACAGCTGAAATTGCATGCTGTAAAGCGAAAATTTCATTTTTTGTAAACAGCGAATTTGGAGTTGATTCCCTTGGTTGAGTTGAAATACCAAAAAGGGATAGATAAGCTACCCACGCACACTGAGGAGTTTTAGTGAGAGGTAATAATATGAGAGAGTGAAAGAAGGTAATTCCCAAGAATTATCGAATTCACTTACTTCGCCAGTTTGGACGAATGTCCGTAAATACAAATGCGCGAAGCGAATTAAGCAGAAGAGAGTAGACAGGTAGAAGTGACGAAGACGAGATCTGAGACAGGAGAGTGGCCCACGTGATTATCTGCCGACGAAAGCCTCCGCCTTCAGCCTTGTGCCAAAATTTACCAATGCAGCAAACCAGATTTTACCAGGTCAACAACAATAATATCACTTCCGATTTAGATGCGGGTTGGGCTGATAATTAATTGCGTGCGAACTCTGATATGACCAATTATTGTACAAAGGACTGATATAAAAAACAGTATTTATTTTTTGTTGAATTTATTCGAGTGTTATATTTTCCCTGGAAATCTTCACCCTGCTTGGACCAGCCCGACACGAAGATACCTGCGACGATTCGATCTTGGCCTCCTTATGATCAAACTTAAATCGCAACCTGGGTAAGAGCAGGTCTGAGATCGAAGCGATCTTAATCGATCAGCCGAGGTGTTGGAAGTCCTGGACGACCGGGGAGGGTGTTGTACGATTACAGCATGAGTGAGTGTCCGATTAAAAATTTGCAGTATACGATGTTAAAATAGTCATGTTTGGAGATGTGTAAACCTTGAAAAACTGTGTTTATAGAAATCTATTCAAACTGAGACAAGTTGAACCTGCACAGATTGGAACAGCTGCTCTGAAATAGCAGACAGAGCATTGGTCGTTCAAACCAAATTGATTCCAAATCGACTTTGACAAAAGGGAGATTTGGTCTTGAAATTGGTTTAACTGTCTTAGCTTCATCATCTCATCCTTTTATCTGTTGTATCCATTCAGGACGTGGCCGATCATGGTTTTCTACGACTTCCTATTCCTTGTTGCTTTAAACAATTTTCGTCCCAGTTCCTGTTCTGCCATCCATTTACAATGGCTCGTTAGGAAGATCTCCCGATGTTTCCTTCTGCTTCCACTGCTTCTATAATATCCTGTGAATGTCAAATTCTTCAAACCCTCTACCCTCGGAAAATTCGACAGTTTCTTGATTATTCTAATTAAAAAAGTTCTTTTTATTTCCATTTGTTTTTAAAACAGCCTCGTTACTCAAATAGTCCTTTCATAGAATCTCATGAGAATCACATCTTTCTAACTTTCAGTTTTTTCTTCATCGGTAAGGAAATTGTTCAATATTCATTGCGATACAGGAGGGGATAAATATTGCATAACAGTTCCTAAGTGTTTCCTTCTAAAGAAAATTTCATTTTTTAAATATTTTCTTTCACATTTCTATTGCGAATTCGTATCGAACGCAGATTTTACCCCACTAATCCTATAAGAGAAATAGTTCTGGTAATTATTTTTGGAGAATGTTTCATATATTCTGAGACATAAAATAGAAAGAATTATAAATTAAAGTCAAAATAAAAAAAAAATAAAAAAAACCTTTGGTAGATATTGCAAATGTTGTTAAGAGAAATAAGAAACTTAAGAAGGATACAAACATAAGAGCTGATGTGGTAATCACTTTGCTGTATGGCACCAAATAATTGGTCATCTACCAGTGACACAAACGTTTACTTTAAGACTTCTTGTTAGTACTAATTCCGAACCATATCTAGCGTGTACTGAATCAACTTCATTACTAATCGCAATGTTTTTCAAGATCACAAACGCCGCAAGAAAAAAAGTCCATCCTTCATAATGCATAATTACGCTTGTCAGTCCACATGCTGATGATGTAAGATTATTTTCTAGTATGTCGATTCATAATTCGGCGAATTAGAGAAATATAGAAAAAAAAAAAAAAAAAAAAAAACTAAATAAGTTATAACTTAGCTCCCATAAAGATATTCAACATCTAAATCAGTGAACAACACAAGAGGAAAAAAAAAAATGAGAGCCAGTCTTCCGGACAATCATCTTTTTGATAATTTAATTTTTAGAGAAAACAAAGCCACAATAAAACTGGCCTTTATAACTTTTTCAAGCATCCAGTACGGTTACTATATGTGGCTTGACTGTCGAATGTTGGCCTCATTACAAAGGGGATATCTGAAATGGTTCTTGACAAGACAAAGAATGAAATGCCACATATTTAATCATCAGCTCACCACACGTGACATTGTTCCCCAAATTTCTGTCAGCTCTCCAAAATATTTGGTTGCATTGTTAGTGAAAGAATGCTCGACTAAGACTATCACTGAAAGTGTGATAGATATGTAGAAATTGTCAGCCAAGTGATCGCCAAAGTATTAAATTCTGGCTAGAAATGTAGACACTTTCGAATAGCTTTTGCGGCAATTTCGTGCTAATTCTTTTGAACAACATACCACTGTTGATAGAAGATCGTCGTTACAACATAAAAGATGCAAAGATCAAACAATAGCCTTTCGAGTGGCGACACGTGGGTCCTCTATGGCCGAACAAATTTAAAACTCTTGCGGTATAATGAAAGTATTTAGATGACTGACTACCTAAAGAAGGGTCAAACAGCCAATGAATAATATAGTGTAACATGTCGTGTCGATTACAGTTGTTGAAAGAAAATTGCCCAAAGACATTGAGAAATGGTGTTGGCTTTTTTATAAAATATGCACGAGCTCACAGGTTTGGTAAGAAAATGGATATTTGGAAGAATCTGAAGTTTATATTTAGTCTCATCATTTTACAGTTAAAATGGCTAGATGTAGCCGTAGGTTCTATGCAAACAGTTTCTTCTGCTGCACATCTCGTTTGTGGCACTCTCTTCTGGCCTATTGCTTTTTAGTGGACTTTGATATTTAAACTTAAATAGAATACCAATCGTTATCTTTTATCTTCTTAATCCCTGATCTTTTATTGTTCTCTATCCTTAATAATTTTGTCTTAGAAACATCTTGCATGGCCTTATTGCCTTACTTGCGGTGAAATGATTAAAAAAAAAAAATACAGAAGTCCTTCTACTCAACAGATCGTTTTTTTTAATGCTCAGTGTGTCCACACTGGAAGGTGACACACTATTCTTTCACTATTTACAGGCACCCAATATCCAGTCGTGGACGTTTTCTTCTGCAGGCCAGAATAAACCCATTAGTATTTAGTATCTGAAGCTTAGTAAGAGTATACCAATTATAGACTGTCTGCCATCGAAAAGTGCTTAGCAACTTAATTTCGTCAACTTCTTCATATCCAGTTATAGCCATCTCTTTTTCTGTATCAAAGTCAATTTAGTTGGCAACAGAACGATATATAATACTAAATATACTCAATTTTTCTTATTCTTTTGCTTATAAATCAGATTTCATTTTATTTTTGGCCTAATTTTTACTGTGTAATACAATTCGTTTAATTTTGATAATATAATTTTTACCAGAAACTTCTGTTATTACTGAAGTCTTAAAATTCGAAATATTGTTCCGTGTATGAGATTTTAAAAATCCCGACTTATTGATCTTCTGGCTTTTATCTATATATACGTATTTAAGATTCATTAATTATCAAATTTAGATATTTAATTTATGTAAAACAGCTTTTCAATTCCTGGCTTGTAAAATCTTAACTAGTAAATGAGTAGGATTTTAACAGTATGACTTGGTTTCTTATTATAAGACTGACTACAATTCTTCTTCTTTTATGTGCCGTGTCACATAAGAACGTTGCCGATCATGGTCCTCCATAACTTCCTGTCCCGTATATCTCTTAATAACTTTTGTCTTTTTGTTATTTCTCCCAAACCCTGTTCTACCATCCATTTATTCATTAAGTACATTACGCGCTGCTTTTCTTTGTTCCTTTTTCTCTCTATCTGTCCTGAGGGTATCAGATTTTCCAAGCACTCCTTCCTCATTACATGTCCCAGAAATTTTAACTGCCTCTTCCTAATGTTAAGTTTTCTTTTTTGTTTTCATTTTTTCCAAAACCTCGTTGTTGCTCACATGTTCAGTCTATGGTATCCTCAGCATCTTTCTGTCGAAACACACTTTTGTGGCTTCGTGTCTCTTCTTCATCTTTAAAGAATTTTTCTAGCATTCGCTGCTATACAGGAGGACAGATATCACGTAAAAGTTCAGTACTCTTTTCTTTGTTTCTAACGAAATTTTTATGTCTGTTAATAGTTTGCTTAGCTTTTGGAATCCATCCCAGTACGTTCAACGGATTTTTCATCGGGTACTTTCACGGAATTCAACAAAAATCGCGTCTCTTAATAAAACCAACATTTTGTAAGAGAATAATAAATTAACTTCTATTTTAATTATTTTCTCAGCCTTTTAATTCCTTCAAAACTTTAATCATAACTTGCATTAAATATTCTCTAGAATGCTGCTGGATGGCGAATCCAAGAGAATTTTCCCGTGTATTCCTTCATCTTTGGCGGGATTGTGATCCGATTAATTTCCTGGCTACTCGCCTAAAACATTGTCTCAATAAAACATCCATTTGCGATGATTCAACTTACGTATATGCAATCTGTTTCTTCACCAATGAATTGTCTATCAATATTCATACAAAGAATTAAATATTCATGATTTTGCATGGGTTGATTTTTCTGAAAAATTCACATCGAGTGTCTCGGAAAAATCTAAGACTACTACGAATATAATTGCAAATACTGTTAAGTCCCATCAAGAATAGTATGCAGACTCATTTCCGATTATTTAGCTTCATAAATTCGGTAAATGAGACTTCATTTACTAATCTGATCTTCTAAAGTTTGAATGTTTCCAAACTAGTCTCTTTAAGACATCGGTGAGGTTCTAAAATTTCTTGGTATACTATGTGCAATGAAATTCTAGTCCTCTGAAGTAAGCTTTGATTATAGTAAGATTCCAATTATTCCAAAGCACAGACATTTTCAGAACTCGAATAGAGACTATATGCTGATAAACTGCGTGTTCAACATCTTATGCAAGTACAACAGCGAAAGCATATAAAGGCACTTTAAAGTATGGCACACAGAGTATCAGAACTTCTATAAAAGGCAGCCAAAATAAGAGTGGGTAATATTTGCAAGAACTAGAGCATATATTACCGCTGATAATTGACTCATGAAAAAGAACCCACTATTGATCGATACATTCAGTCTATCTATTTATCTATGTATCTGATCATAAGTATCTATCTATCTATCTATCTATCTATCTATCTATCTATCTATCTAGATAGATAGATAGATAGATAGATAGATAGATAGATAGATCTACTGCGCATCTTCTTAAATGAGTAGTGATATTTTTTATGTTTGAATTTAGAAGTAATTCCGAGGAGCATACGTGATCATATTTGATGTTTTTCTTGTTTACATCCAAAAAGAATTAATCCGATTAATCAAGTAGAAGATAACAGAGAGAGAGTGAATGATAGTGGGAAAGAGAAAAGAGTGAAGGGGCAGGAATAAGATAGAAGAGATTGAAAAATAAGGTGAATGAGGAAGCAGAGGAAAGAAGGGAAAGTAATAGAAAAGTACCTAAAGAAGAAAGAGAAAGCACACTAAAAAGAGACAAGAAAAAAAAAGCAATGAAAATAGGGCACAAAGAAAGTGAATGTAAAAGTGTAGAAGATAGGGAGAGAGAGAAAAAAAAGACAAAAGAAGGAGAAAGAGGAAGTAGATAAAAATAGATAGAGATGGTAACAGAGGCACGTGGAGAACAATAGAAAAAACACAACAAAAGAAAAGAAGACATACAGTCCGGAAAAGAAAGGAGGATCTGGACACAGGGAGAGAGAGAGAGAGAGAGAGAGAGAGAGAGAGAGAGAGAGAGACGTAGAATATGATTTTCTTTCTTGACCTTGTAGATTCCTCTGTTAAAGGACTACAAACTTATTACACTAGATGCAGCTGCTCTGTTTTATGTAACAAACAGGTTAAAATTGAATTCAGAATGATTACCAACCAAAGCTAGAATCCCTAGTCTGCACTGCTATTAGCTCTTAGCTGGTAGTGGAAAGAGATGTGCACATACCTTTCCAAGGGTATTTATGTGAAAACGAACGTAACAGCCGCGGCTAGAATTTGAATTCAACAAGCCAATCCAATTATCCGTGTCGGTAATCACTAAGCTACGCGCACACCCAAACAAAGAATAGAAGAAAATACATAAAAAAGGATAGAGAGGAAAATAAAGAGGAAAATGGAATAAGAAGAAAAAAGGAGCAAAGACATAGAAAGGGCGTCAAGGATGAATAAAAGAGACGAACAGAGAAGAACCGGAAGATCTAGAAAGAAAGAAAGAAAGAAAGAAAGAAAGAAAGAAAGAAAGAAAGAAAGAAAGGAAGAAAGAAAGAAAAAGATTGAAAGAAAGAAGAATGAAAGAGAGAAGTGGAGAGTGACTAAAAATGTAGAAGGGAAGAAAAAGGAGATTGAAAGAGAGAAAGACAGGAAAAATTGGAGAGGATCAACAAGAAAGAAAGAACACACAAAGAATACAAAGGAAGACAAAAATAGGAGGGAATGGGTGGAGGTGAGAGAGAGAGAGAAAGAGACAAAGAGTGAGAGGGAAAAGATTTCCTTAAATATTACATCCAATTTTCTGAAAGTCAGAACAACTTAGCTTCATAATTGAGAAACTCGACATAAAAAAACAACGTACGAAAAGTAGCCAATGCTGGTTCTCATCGCTATCTTCCATATTGTTTATCTGTGGAAGCCTTGGAGACAAAACTCGCTTCTTGTAAGCCCGAATGTCTCTAACATAGGACACTGCACGCAAAGGCCGATCGAAGATTTTTAATGAATATATAATTTCGCCATCCACGAGTAAATAAGTTTGATATCGTAATTTTTTTGGCTTCATGGCGGTGGTGGTGGTGGGCTAGGCAGAAGAGTGAATAAGATAAAGAGAAAGATTGATAGATAGACGGGGTGAATGAACGACAGCGTTTATAGGACGAAGAGTGGAAATGAAGGAGGATTGAGGAAAGAGGGAGAACTTAGATATAAGAGATAAATGATCAAAATGGAAGGAATAGAATATTTGTTTTCAAAGCAGCAGGTTTCAAACGAACAAGTCGCCGTTATAAAAGGAAATAAAAGAGACATAGAGGAACGAGCACTTTTAAAAGGAAATGCTTTTGAGAAGACAGAAAAAATAACCATAGAAATGAGAAAGAAATACCGTAAGAAGATACCGAAGAAGAAAACCGTCTGGGGGATAGGTTTAGACTATGTATAGACAGTGAGGACATAGGAATTAACAGTGACGTGTGACTGTCAGTTTCCAGCTACAATGCGATCTTCTGACCAATATGTTTTTCTTAGGTCACAGGTCAATTAAAGGATGGGGACAAAAATGAAAACCAAGTCCTTCCTATACTCTTTTGCGTAGGGCTAATGTTTAGGGTTATGTGTTGTTGGAAGCTCCAGGTTACTTTTTCATATATTTTTAAGCCCATAGTGACCTATATATAATAACATAAAATGTTGATTTATATGTTCACGTTGTCTTTATCTATAAACGTATCTGCGATATTGACCATGCTTCCCATATAAATATAGCAAATTTTTAAAGTGGAGAGAGAGAGAGAGTGAAGGAGAGAGAAAGAGAGTGAAGGAGAGAGAAAGAGATAGAGAAAACCTGTGATTGAGTGGGAACAATTCAAAGGACTTAAATTTAACCAGACAGCTGATTGTAATCAACGTAATACAGCAAATACCCTGGAGAATAGAAAAACATAGTATTAAATAGCAATTCAAAACTCAGATGGGTCACATCAACTAAATCAGGAGATTAGAACTTATAATAATAAGAAATTATGTTAATACCATCTGGCAGTGAATATCGCTTTAGCATTTATTTAGATGAATTGTTGAAAACCTTTACTAATATTTGTATAATGCTAGGGGTGTAGGAAATGGTTCACGACCTGACGAGGAAGGGGTTAAAAAATGGTGTGTGTGGTCATTTGGTCCGATTTTCACAAACCTTCCAACTCATGATCTTCCATATATATATATATATATATATATATATATATATATATGCACACATATATATACAAACACACACACACATATATATGCGTTTGTGCGCCTGTGTATGTGCGTGTGAAAGACAAACATATGCTATATTTAGGAGTTAAAATGCTCAATATCAGGGATAGATCGTACCTAAATATGAAATATAAAAGCATACATTGAGATGTAGACCCAATGAAAGCCATGCCTTGTGTAACATCAGACAATTTATAATTATAATTATTTAAAAAAAAATATTTTTGATCTGCATTTGTTTCCCAATTTCATGCCGGCTCATTACCAATGACCTAGGTTAAACGAAATACGTGATTTTTTATTGTTTCCATTTAACTGAACAAAAGACAGTTATTAATACAAACAATTTATAGACAAAACTCTTCGCAGGATAAGTGTTGTTTTTGTCAGAACTATTATTTGAATTCCCTTTATAGATTAGTCCACAAGGGATTTTATTTATTTCTTCTTGTGTTTCTTTCTTTATCAGATCCAAAGCTCTAACCACAGCAGGAATTAGTTTTTAAGTCTCATACTCTTTTCTATTTCCATCTTTATTTACTTAGTTTTTCAAAAACATTCGCAGAAATGTTTTTTCTCACTTGATACGCTAATGTCAATCAGTGGGCAAACATCGTCTTCTTCTTCTTCTTCTTCTTCTTATTATTATTATTATTATTATTATTATTATTATTATTATTATTACCAATACAATATTTTTGATAATAGAAGGAATCTAACATTACCTTTGTGTCCGAAGTGTTTGCTGTGTTTCGCTTTAAAACTGAAGAGAAGTCAGGATCCAAAAACAAAAAGAAAGGAGTGTAGAACAAAAATAACACAGATGAGAGGAATATTTGAGATTAAAAAAGAAAATGCAGTAAAAAACTGGAAGAAGATAAAAAAAACGAAAAACAGATAGAGAAAGACAAGTAACTTTAGAAGTTACATTCTAAAACACTTAAAAAAATGCAGCAAAATATAAAGAAGACAAAAGACGCATAATGTAGATCAAATTTTAAGACATGTCCATATGGCGTTGGTTGGGGGAGACGTTTGGCTGACTGCAGGGAATGCAAGGAATAATTGAGACATGTTATTAAATATGCTATACACTACATTCCAAAAATGTTGAAAAAATTCCATCGTGATTTGAAGAAAACTAATAGAAATATCACAAAAGCTTTAAAGAAAAGAGCGTTAAGTATGGATAGATTGAATAATAAAATGGCGGCTGGGCAATATATTCAAACATTCTTACACGTACATTTATAGAAATAATGGTGAATCTACCACGATGCGATATATATAAAGCGACACTCGCATGTCGCTTTTTGATAGCAGCTACCTGATTTAAGTAATCTTGTGTCTGACTAGCTATGTTAAAAATAACTAAAAATACTGTGCACTAAATAATTTAGCAGAGTTAACGTTCCAAGGCTATAACAATGTTATCATTCACCAGACATACCCAGAATAATGTTAAAGCCTTGTCGCTTGTCAATTTCTCACATAGTTTTGAATATAACTATAATTAAATGGGTCCATTTTCATTCGTCTATGGGAATCTGTCGTGTCTTTGATTTTTTCGGGAGTGTCAACGGCTGTAAAACAACAACAACCAACTAAAAATATTTTATATATAAATTTTGAAAAAGAAAGTTGATTATTTTGGTAAGGTTATGTGCTGGCAAGACGAATTCATATTTTCCATCTTTTTCTGGGATTTTAAGAATTGCTGAAAACTGTCGAAACTATTAATTCAGAGTGTTACAGCAGTCGCTGTAGTAGTTGAAGAGATATGACCATTTAATAGAAAGGTTTAATGTAAATTCATACAGCTCGATGATAACGAACTTTCACATGTTCATTTATTAAAAGATAAACTAATGAAGTTCTTACGAGGAATTCTTCCACGCATGGTATAGGATGACCATTTATTTCATTTCATTTTCAGTTATTTTCTAGTCAAAAATATAAAGATGCTTTAGGGTAAGTTAATAGATGTTTTGAGACCGTAACATACCTACAACATGGACTCTTCCAGGACTATATAAAGTATGCGATATAACACTCTAGGAGAAGAGGAGGAAAGAGAGAGAGAGTATTCTAATACCGGAGTATCAGCCGCGTACGACTACCAATATTGGACACTAGCACATAGTAAGCTCTGCTTACACTTGCACTATCTTTGTAACCATTTTGTTTAATATATCTTTCTTACCTCTAATCCGTGTTCCGTGTTTTCCTTCCGTGGTCCCGACAAATGGAATTCCAACAAATTACGCTTCAGAATGCTGAACTACAACAGAAACAACTTAAAGAATTAGTCGTAAATGCATTAAAAGGCTAAAACTCTGAAAAAGATACAATATTCTCCCAGAGTACAATCTATAATTCAATTGAAACCTTTGAATACGTACCAGAGAACGACAAAACGTTCGAGGCTTTTTACAGGCGCTACGAAGATATTTTCAACGTAGACTGTGAACAATGGCCCAGTAAAAAAAAGGTACGTCTACTATTGAGAAAACTGGGAACTACAGAACATAGTAGGTTCGTAGACTTCATACTACCCTAGAAAACGATTGACTTGGATTTTTCAGAAACGATTAAGCTCCTATCGGAACTATTTGGGTCTAACACAACCTTGTTTCACAAACGTTGGAAATGCCTGAACACAGTCAATGAAAACCAGCAAGATTTTCTAACGTTTGCAGCATCGGTGAACAAGCTATGTACTGATTTTAAACTAGCCGAACTGACTGCCGAGGATTTCAAGTGCTTAATTTTCGCACAAGGTCTAGTATCAGCAGAAGACGCCGAAGTCAGACGACGGGTACTGACGAAGCTTGAGAATGAACAAGGATTGACTCTCCAAAAACTGGCAGAGGACTGTCAAAGAGTGTGACTCAAACACTATCGAGGAATCAGGTGTGGCTCAGATTAATAAAATCAGAAGCGAGTCTACCTCCTATTCCCCTCAAAAAGAAAAAAGGCAAATCTCGTGTAACCAAAACCCAAATAGGTTCAAGAAACCGCCCGGACCATGTTACCATTGTGGTAAATGGCATTGGATTAAATTCTGTCCAGTTAAGAACAAAAAATATTGCAAAAATTGCAATAAAAGTGGTCATACGTTAACTTCGTGCTGGTACGCCAACAGAACGAGAAAACCCAAAAATAAAATTAGGCAAACTCAGTCTGACAATATTGTCGATAGGAATTTAAGGAAATATGTAACTGTGGATATTTTCAATAATTCAATTAAATTCCAGCCTGACTCGGGTTCCGATCTTTCAACCATTAACTGGCGTACTTGTCGAAAATTAAACAAGCCTTCCTTATTAAAAACGGATAAAACAGTAAAATCCGTAACTGGTGAAAAGATTAACATTTTAGGCGAGGTAATACTTACAGTAACACTAAATGGAGTTACCAAAAAGCTCAAAGCCTACGTATTGAAAACTTCAGATAACTTATTTGGAACAGATTGGATAGAAAAATTCAATCTTTGGGATTGCCCAATGACTACATTTTGTCGCAAGATACAAAGTACGACGTCCAATTTGGTAAATCTCAAAAAGGAACTCAAACAACAATTTCCCCAGGTTTTTTCTAGCGGCCTTGGGAAATGTACTAAAATGAAAGCTAAGTTCAAGGTGAAGGACAGTGCACAGCCGGTATTCAAAAAGAACGGAATATCCCTTTCGCTGCTCTAGAGCAAATCAACAAAGAGTTAGATAGACTCATTCCAAAAAATACAGTCTTTGAAGACTCCATCATTGCTACTCTAAGGACAAATTGTGAAATCAAAAACATGATCGCGAGTACCATAAGAGAGCTCCGAGTTACTTTGGCCGACATAAAAAGGGAGTCTCGAGAGGATGAATTCATTTAATCCATAAAAAGCAAAATTCGCAATAAAGACCCCAATGTGTCTTAAGTTTTCTCCCTCTGCGATGATGTCCTACTATACAATGACCGCGTAGTGATTCCAAACAGCCTACAAAGAAAAATCCTCAGGGATTTTCACATGCGACATCCGGGGAAGAACCGTACGAAAAGCCTCATGCGCTGCTATGTTTATTGGCCAAACATGGACAAGGACATGGCAGACATGATAGAATCCTGCAAAGGATGTGCGTTTGCAGCAAAATCTTCAACCACGACGTGCAAACCATGGCCAAACACAGACCATCCATGGCAAAGAATTCATGTCGATTTTGCAGGGCCTATAGATAACGTGTACTGATTGTTGTGGATAGCCACTCAAAATAGGTCTGAGGTCCTACAATGCAAAAGACCAATCACAAACTGCACGATCGGATTTCTACACGAGCTATTCGCGCATTTTGGCGTGGTAGATTGTGTAGTTACAGATAATGGCACTCAATTCACATCAAGTGAATTTAGAGACTTCTGCAAGTCATATCAGTTGGACCACATTACAACGCCTCAGTAACACCCTAGGTCGAATGGCCAGGCCGAAAGGTTCGTGGACACTCTAAAAAGGGTTTTAAAATAGGCACTAGGCACACCGACAGATAGAGCATTGCAACAGTTTCTGCAGGTGTATCGGATAACCCCTAATCCGAACACGTCTATGGGAAGCTCGCCTGCAGAAACAATGTCCGCAAGGAAAATCAAGTCTGTCTTCGACAAACTTATTCCACGGCAAGCAAAGTTCAAAAAACCGTATCGCCTCATAAGAAATATTTCAATCCTGGCGATAAAGTCTTTTTCAAGGCTTACAAAAACAACATAACATTCTGGGAAGTAGGCACCATAAAACAAAGAATTGGCGAACTGGTCTATATTGTCCAAGGACCGAAAAACACTCACAAACGCCATTGGAACCAGCTCAGAAAATGCCGTTTGAAGGAATCGGAGGAATCACTACAAAATAGCTGTGAAGAGCCGATCGACGTAATTTTCGATCACTTCGATCTCGACACGCCCCAAGTCTCTCCTGAAGTGCGACGCTCAGGAAGGAAAAGGAAATTTACTCAACCGCTCGACGTAAATCCCAAGAGAAAAAAGTATTAACAGTTTTATGTGTTTTTTTCTCCTTTTCAAAAGAAAAAAAAAAGAGAAAACTCTTGGAAGGGGGGTGTTGTGAGACCGTAACATACCTACAACATGGACTCTTCCAGGACTATATAAAGTATGCGATATAACACTCTAGGAGAAGAGGAGGAAAGAGAGAGAGAGAGTATTCTCATACCGTAGTATCAGCTGCGTACGACTACCAATATTGGACACGAGCACATAGTAAGCTCCGCTTACACTTACACTATTTTTGTAACCTTTTTGTTTAATATATCTTTCTTACCTCTAATCCGTGTTTTCCTTCCGTGGTCCCTACTTTGGGCCCACATCAATAGAATATTAAGAACAACTTTTTGGTGGTTGAATGATATATATTTAAAATATTAATGAATTTAATTTTTAATCCGACAATTTTCATTACTTCAAGTGTCATTAGATCTATTTTCTTTACATTAATGCACATGCCGATAGACATAATACACAATTTATGAAATAAGAATGGATCGTCTATTTCAAATACGAAGTGTCCACTATAATAACGTTTGAAGTAATATATATATATATATATATATATATATATATATATATATATATATATATATATTTTTTATTTATATGAATTTATATATGTTTATAATTTATTTATATCAACAAGGATCGTGCTTCGTAAATAAATGTTCGAAAAGTTATTCTGGAATATAATATTTTTAATGTAAGCGGTCTATGTAATTATAGATTACTGGCGGCTCTGCAAAGTGCGCTGAACAACAGCAAATCTTAAATCCTTCCACTATTCAATCAATCAAGTCCTGACATCTACAGCGGATATGGTTGAATGCTTTGCTCGGAAATTCTCTTCCAACTCAACACTCGATTCATATGGAGTACCCACACTTGATTTCCCGAATAGGACAGAAGTTCTACCGAGTGATATGCGCATAACCCCGTCACTATTCTCAGAAATCATTTCTAAATTCAAACTCCCATAAGGCAAGTGGATGTGATAGGATCCCAGCCGCCGTCCTAAAGAAATGTGCTCCCGAGCTGTCTCCAGTTCTCTCTAAACTCTGCAAACATTGCCTCGCTGTTTCCCGGCTTCCAGCTTGTTGGAATTCCTCCTCTGTAGTTCCTGTTTTTAAGAACTCTTGAGAACCTTCTGAACCATCTAACTATCACCCTATTAGTCTCCTACCTTTTTTCGGCAAAATATTCGATGCTTTAATTAACGCTGAAGTGATTCATCGTCTTATCTCCCACGACCTAATCTCTGACAAAAACTATGGCTTCCGTTTTGTCAGATTTACATTTGATGTGCTAACAGCCATCACTGAATATATATATTAAGCTCTTGATAATAACGGCGATGCTCGAGCTGTGGCTCTAGATATAAGCGAAGGCATTTGACAATGTTTGGCACGCTGGTCGTCTACGTAATTTCCGCGGGCTGCGGTATTAGTGGGCGATTGTTTGATTTAATCCAATCTTCCTATCAAATCGTGAAATGAATGCCGTTTTCAACGGGTTCGCTTCCAGATCCTTTCACAGGAACGAAGATGTCCCAAGGTTCTATCTTACACAGTTTCTGATCTTTATCAATGATCTTCCTGACATCATCAATTCCCAAGTAGGCATTTATGCTGGTCACACTTTACTCCTGTCTCAGTAGCAAGTTAACCTGGCCGCTGTTCTTGAAAAGAAGCTCTAATCTGTAGTCAACTTGGTCAGGAAATGGCCCGTAAATTTTAATGACTCCAAAACGAAACCGCTCTTATTTAACCACCATAGAGAATCTTTCCTAGACCAGCATCATCATGTCTGATGCTAGACTCATTTAGGCTCATTTAGACCGACATAATGAACCTTGGCCTCACGTTTTCAACTGACTTGAAGTGGAACGACTACATTGAATCAATAGCTGCATCTACTGCAAGGAGATTTGGGTCACTGTGTCGTGCCAAGTTTTTATCGTCAGACTCTATCTTGCACATTTATAAATCTAACATCCGTCCGTGCATTGGATACTGTTGTCATATCTGGTCATGTGCTCCTGCTACTCATCTCAAGGTTCTTGACAAAATCTAAAGACGGATCTGCAATGGCATCCTGAAATAGCATCCCGACATCAGTCACTTTTTCGCGAACGTGACGTAACTTCCCTCTGTTTATTCTACAAATATTTTCATGGCAACTGTTCTGAAGAGCATTTTCCCCCTGGTGCCCGGATTACGTGAGTTTAAACGTGGTACTAGATTGGCATTTAGCCCCACCATTTTACTGTTTAAATTAGTTAAATGTAAATGCCACTTCTATTCCAGTAGTTTCTTCTTTTTTCGCACTTCCCACCTGCGTTCTCTTTCCCTGATCTACAAAAATTTAAATGGAACGTCAATTATAATCTATCTTCATGAACCGCCTTCAACTTGTATCCTTTCTTTATCCTCCTATACCCAGTCTTTTCTCTCACCTTTACTCTATGTAATCCTCTGCGTATCAGTGGCATTCCCGCCTTGCTTGGGGTGAAATAATTAATAAAAACTATGTTTGCAATTAGCCTTGGGATTGATTCATTTTATTTCAGAATTTAATTTGATTTTCATAACTGATTAGTTAGAAAGTCGATTTAAAATGTAAGTTAAAATTATATAAAAATAATTATCCAATGCATATAAACAATTTGAAATAATTTTAGGTCATGAATTATGATCTTTTAAGTTAAAACTGAAGAAAGCAATAAGTATGGTTTCTGAAAACAAACAAATCAAATCCTCTGAAGAGTGTGTCTAATCTCTTCGAAATTCGAGTAGTAACAAGATAAGTAGATATTTAATTTATTTATTAGCATGTATAATTATATATATATATATATATATATATATATATATATATATATATATATATATATGTGTGTGTGTGTGTGTGTGCGTGTGTACATAAACAGAAATATACGGGAAACGGAGTTGCTGCAAAGGCTGTAAATGAAACGTGGAAAGAAAACACAAGGGGAGATAACTCCAAAGAGAAAGGCAGTGAAACGTGACACGAAGAAAGACTATATGAAACTAGGAAAACAATGAAGCCGACACAGTGATCGATTGGTCTCGACTATTTACACATATGAAAGAACCAGGTCGACAGTCTATGTTTGGATAACAAGGGAATCTGGGCTGGATAAAATTTCTACCGGGTGGTGAGACGGGAATTCGTGGCTTGTGAATTCCTTGTGGAAGACGAATAAGAAAGTGAGGAATTCTGGAGTGACAAAAAAATAAACATCGTATCGTGCCATTACAAAAATATTAGAACTCACTGCGAATGAATAATGGGAAAATACCAAAAAAAATAAATAAAAATAAAAATAAGAGAAATAAAGGAAAAAAAGAAACATGTGAGTAAAAGAGATGCCAGTGGATATGAGACTCGGTCGGAAATGAGAAGAAGAATAGAACAGTGAATACCGCTCCCCCACAATCACACACACACAAACACACAAAATATGAAATGAAGAAAAGCAAGAAAGCTAAGTTAAATAGTAGATAAAAATATATTGAACATAAGAAGGGGAAACACGAAATATTGAAACAATAAGAAAGAAATTAAAAAAAGAAGGGGGATGAAACAAAAGTGAAAATAAAGTGGGAAGAAAGCAGCAAAGAAAGGAAAAAAAGAAAGGCATACAAAGACGAAAAAGAGAAGAAGAAAGCGGCATAATTACGGAAAAAGAAAGAGTGAAGGAGCAAAGAAGAGTTAGAAGTAAAAGGTACAAATTAGTAAAAATCAGTTGGAGAAAAAAAAAAAAAAAGGAAAAATGTAAGAAAATAGAACAGAATAAATAATCGAAAATAAAAACGAAATAGAAAAACGAAATAGCGATGAAAAAAAAAAAAATTAAGATAAAGAAAAGATGAGATAAAAAGGAAACAGACGTCGGAAGAAGATAATACAACAAAGCAAATAATAAATACAAAATCGAATTATAAAACCCAAAAAGTAGTAACAATAATTTATGAGACAGGCGCAAGAAAAAAAACAAAAACGAATAGGAATTTGTATTTAATGCAATGAGGATTCTTTTTTAGTTTATCATAATGAAAGAGATCCTAACGTCTTAGATGAATATTTAAGGGATACAAAAATACTAAAACAACAACAAAGGAAAAGTTGGCAAGTTGATGTAAAGTATCTTAAGAAGCAATAATAAAGACGAGATGGAATCTTGGAATTTCTTGGAATTTTCTCAAAATTTCGGTCACGTCTGAAACCAAAAACACGTTATTTTTTACTGGTCTTTGTTTTATAATTCAAGTGATGTACCGATAATTTCTTGAGGATTTTCATACCCTAAGTTGGGCATAGAGACTATACGAAAGTATATACACCTACCTATATATATATATATATATATATATATATATATATATATATATATATATATATATATATATATATATATATATACACACACACACATCCATATATATATATATATATAGTTATTGAATTTAGTATTGAATTTTAGTAAGCTTTTACATTTATGATTAGTACATACCCTTAAGAATAACATCTACTGACCGCTACAAAGTAATACAGCATTTTTAAATTTATAAATTATTCTAATTAAAAATTTTAAAAAAATCAAACAATTTTTGTAAAAATAGATTATTCGTCGAATTTTTTCTTAAGATTATAACAATGTCAGTAATATATTTTATACACAAAAGCAATTAAAATCTTTTCTAATAATGTTATAGTATTATTGCATTTTTTTACGATTACAGACCAAATTTTCTGTAACTGAATTCTTTTGGTAAATTTCATGACTTATCTTCTACGATGACTTCTCGTTATAATTAATATAAGCATTAAGAGCTGCAAAAATAATTAATCGAATTTCATAAAATTAAATAGGCGGGAGTTAACAGATGTTAAAAATATTTTACAAAAGCATTTTAAAATAGTTTAATTCATTCGTGAATACGTCCTGAACGTTTCAAAAAACAACGATAATCTGATTTTTGCAATACAATGGTGCCTCTCTAGCGCTCTTTCAGACTAGAATTTTCGCTAAATGATAAAGAAAGTATGTCTGGCAATCATCTTACATTCCTTTACAGATGTTAAAAGCTGAGCATAATTCCAATCGGCTTAACTATCTAAAAAGCGATCAATTGCATTAGGGTATGATCGGTTCGGGAAAGAGCAGGACAAGGTTAAGGTTAGGAAAATGATCCATCATAACCGCTGAATAAAACATCAGTTACAAAATGAACACTCTAGAGACAGAATAACATCAGAAATGGATAGAACTTGAATTCAACATGACCTAGACAAATTGTACAAGCAGGAATATCAGGTTAAGCAGTAGACACTTTGGGAATATAATAAACCAAATTGAGCATTCTGTTCCGAATACAAAGACATATAGATATCATAAATAAATATGGAATCTGTTTAGGGACAGACTACCCTGTAATAAATTGGGTTACCTCTTTTCCTAAATTTATTATAACTGATCCATATCAGGTTATAAGAATCCCATCTCTACCCCAAGGCAGATTCATCGAATCTAAGTGTAGTGAACAAATGACAAATATATATATATATATATATATATATATATATATATATATTGAATCCTTAAAAAAGGATTTAGGTGAAATAAATTATCGTAATGGTACATTAAAGTGGTTTGTTTTTCATTACATATATATATATATATATATATATATATATATATATATTCACATCTTTATCCTATCTGGAGGAATATGAATGAAAATCAAAATATCAAAGTCAAATATCGTATGCACCCGAAGTGGGTATGAACATAGGCATAATAATTGACTCTCTTGTAAATATCTGAATGATCATCTCGTTGAGATTAAAGGAATTTGAGATCTGAAGAAAAGTGAACACTATCCAGACCACTGGCGAACCAGACTAAGCACGAATGCAGACTAAATCAATAGCGATCTGGGAAGGCTTGTTTTGATACAATCTTTGAAAACAATCACCAGACATTGTCAGCTATAAAGATCCAAAGGAGAAGCAATCAATGTTATTGCTCATATTTATTCTAACGATCCGCTACATTCCCCCAAAGATTAGCTCTACAGTAAGAATAGAATCATTGTCCTCGGATCGATTACTAGTTTTAACTAACCGCCTATATATGAAGTGCGTAAGGATCTTACATTTTATACTTCCGTCCCGTATTTTTAATATACCATTATAAGTTAATATTCTAATCAGATAATCATGAACAACTCAGTCAGGAAAGAGAAATATTTTGAATGATACTAATACAAAATTTTTGCATTAAATTTCGGAATATAATCAAGAAGCTCGTGTATTTCATAAAATGTATGAACAGTTTAGAAGAAGGGAAGTGAGTAAGCAGAAAGAGCCATTCTTTAAAAAATATGAAGTCATTTTAAATTATAGAAAATAATGAAATGATTAAAATTAACGTAAAATATTGTGAAGACTATTTACGATCGGGCTGGCCTTGGACAAATCAAAGTTCGCCACGCATATATATATATATATATATATAATGTCATCCACAGACAGACTGTTTCGCTGTATCACAGCTCATCAGTGCGGCTAGATCGAAACCCGACTGAATTGATATCAGGCGGATATTCTACCACTAAGCTGTCGGCGCACGGTTGGGATGAAGGTGGATTTTTGGCGTATTTATTTTAGGAAACACGCCCAGTGACCGACAGTGACTCAATTCGGCTTGCGAAGAGTCTCGCTATATAGCTATAATAGTCACTGTTTACAAACCCATACCTCAGCCCGAGAGTGCTCAACTGGAATTAATTCAGGAGCTAATATAATGTCATCCACAGACAGACTGTTTCGCTGTATCACAGCTCATCAGTGCGGCTAGACATCCGGTTGCCTCTAGCTAGGATCGAAACCCGACTGAATTGGTATCAGGCGGATATATATATATATATATATGTGTGTGTGTGTGTGTATGTAAAAATGCTCTTCATATCATTGCTGACATATCTGCGTAAAAACGTCTTGGAGGTTATGCCAGCAAAAAGGTTGTGCCAGAAGATTTTAAAATTTCGTACAGGAAATAAAAATTAATTGTTTAATGTATATCAGTGTTTGAGAAAATATGCAGAGACTTGATGATATAATTATGAGCAAACCAAACTGTAGATGCAGAGATGAAATGGAAATTAAAATTTAATCAGTTTTTTATTAATGAATAAAATTTCATCAGAATACAACGTCACCATTGTCTGCTCCAGTGTAAGAATCCCAACGTGTATTGATTTATGACATTTTATTACTACGTCCACGTCTAGGTTGAATGTGATTCCCTTTCAGTGATCTCCTACAGGTAAACATTCCTTTGTTCGACCTGGGCAAAATCGTCACCACTTCTCTTTACCCGAGGGTTTCATGTTTTCCTTCCGGACGGTCAGTTAGAGAACACAATTTCTTGATTTCCAGCTTTGTTCAAGATACAACTTACAAAAGTAAGTTGAGCTATGACTCTTCCTCCTCCTCCTCCTCCTCCTCCACCTCTTCTTCTTCTTCTTCTTCTATCGCTTCATACTTTCCGTCTTTCCCATCTATATTTTCTTGCTTTCAATCCTTTCTCTTTATTTTTCATTGCTTCTTTTTTTCCCTTTGATATATCTTCAAGCACATTGATTAAAATGTCCTTTTTACTAATTATTGTTTCTTCATTTTTCTAACAATTTCTTTCTTCCCTATTTCAATTCATTGATCCAATTGTTTCTCCTTTGTCTATTTCTCTCTTTCATCTCTCTCTCTTCATTTTCTCTCTTTCATCTCTCTCTCTCCGTTTTCTCTCTTTCATCTCTCTCTCTCCGTTTTCTCTCTTTCATCTCTCTCTTCATTTTCTCTCTTTCATCTCTCTCTCTTCATTTTCTCTCTTTCATCTCTCTCTCTTCATTTTCTCTCTTTCATCTATCTCTTCATTTTCTTTCATCTCTCTCTTCATTTTCTCTCTTTCATCTCTCTCTTCATTTTCTTTCTTTAATCTCTCTCTTCATTTTCTTTCTTCTTCCTTTTCATTTTTTGATGATTTTTTCCTACATAAACTGTTAATTGAGATTATTTTCTTTTCAAAATTAATTTGTTTACATCTCATAGTTGTCTTTTCGTTCACGCTATTCTATTCTTTTCTTTTCATTTTAACTTCGGCTTTTCTTTTGGAAGGCGAATACATTTTCTTTTTACTAAAGAATTATAGTTTAAACCTTAAATGGCTGTCATCCTCTATTGATGTTTTATTGGAGATCGGTGAATACCATCAACTGGTGATTTCATATTTTTTTCGAACTCTACGGACATTCATGATTCAGGTCTAAATTACTAATAAGCAACTATATGTTTATGAGTTTACTTTTTACTACATTTACTGAAGTATTAAAAGCTGGAACGACAAGTCAAATACGGTTCTATATCTGCATGCACACTTCTCGAAGAGAAAAGAGTTGAAGAATAGTGACAACTTAATGCAAAAAATGTACAACTCTATTGTGCATGAAATGCTTCAAGGAATATACTATCAAAAATATTAAATTTAGCACCCTAACTTGTTTTATTTTCTTTTTCCCTAAAATTTATAATCTGAAAGAGTTAAAATATCAGCTTTATAGCTTTTCTATGTAATTAAAGCTAAAATAAGTATAAAAAGCATCCTTTTAAAGTGATTTTTTTCGCTTTGGCGTGATCGCTCGTGCAACCATTTCAAAACATTTACAGCCGCAATTTTTCCTAAAAGAAAGAAAGAATTCCTGTAAGACTGTTCTTTTTTATCAGGCATCACCAAATTGCTTAAAAACAACCGAAAAATGTCATCAGCCAATCTCGAATCACGCCACGTGGCATACAGGCTCAGAATAGTGTCGAATCGTGACACCTAGCGGCACAAATTGCAACCACTTTCAGTTCGTGCGTCAACCGAATCGCGTTCTTTTGTGGATGTCGCAATGCAATTCCTAGCAAGTTATTCTCTCTAGAGCTATTTAATATTTTAGCATGTTTGATTCTCAATTGGTGCCGGAGACTCGCGAAACTGTGCCAGACTATTTTTCTAGACTTACGCATATACCACAGTAACATGCTTATATTGTTTGCGTGTGTGTTTTATGATTCCTACAGAATAACCCTAACATCACAATGCCCAATAATAGTTGATGCACTTGTAACAGTGCTAAAGACACATTATTCTAGATAGGAACAATTAGAAATTTGTGGAATTGAGACCTCCAGCCAAAGATGTTTCCGCTCTCTTAAAGTATGCTTAGAAAGATTTTGGAGAATACATTAAAATCGATAATTGTTAGAAAATTGTAATTGCTGATTAAAAAAAAGCATTTATTCTCAATGGTAATATTTATTTTATTCAACGTAAACTTCTACTTTGTCAAGGAACTTAAGTCAATACTTCTCAATTCATATCGTTGATCAAATATTTTACAGCGAAACTTTCATATTAAAATTCAGCTAATTTTGTGCAGGCTAAATATTTATTTATTTATCTTTCTGCATATATTGGGCGAATGAAAAAGTTTCTCGTTATTTTCACTTCGAAATTAATCGCATCATTATCCCGCTATAAAAATGTTTCCCCAAAATTTCTATGACCTTACACCAAGTTTCAAGGTCATTGCATTAGGAAAACACGCTTCTGACTTAATGATGTTGTCAAGGAATTTTTCAATATTTTGAACTAGTAGAAGTACGAATTAAATGCGGTGTGTTTCCTGAAAGACAACAAGCGATATTCTGAAGAATATGAAGCAAGTAGAATTATGGAAATAAATTCTATGATTGTTTGATGTATTTTATTTCCAGGAAAAGGACGTGTCTTAATATAAAAGGTGAAATCAGCGTTTAATTTCTCTTTCCTACGATCTAACTCTAACAGCTCAACTTCGGAAAAGCTAGTGTCCTTCCACTAGTATCGCCGATCGAGCCCAGAATTTTCAACAATCGTGATTAACGGATGTTACCTAGGGGAGGCCGAGTGCCTTGAGTGTTGATTGTGTCATAAACTCATCCCAGACCTCAAGTGGAACTCATAAATACGATGTATCGCGAAAGAAGCTTGAAAAATGGTCTGCTACCTACAGCGTTCCCGCAAGTACCTGACTTCTCCTGCTATCCTCCACCTTTACAGAGTCAGAACATCGTCCTGGGTATGACGTTAAACTGCATCCACGTCCTGGGTATGAGGTTAAACTGCATCCAACAGCAAGGCCTCTGATCAGGAGGTTTTGAGGTGCGTGGAACCACCTCTTAATTGCTGGTGTTCCCAGGTCCACCTTGGCGCGAGGTGGTAGCACCTGTTAGGGTCCCAGCTATGGGCAAATAGTGAACTCCTAGTTTTCCAAGTCTTACTCACGTCTTGGGTATGACGGTAAACTACATCCGCGTCCTGGGTATGATGATAAACTACATCTGCGTCCTGGGTACGGCGATAAACTACATCGCAAGGTCTCAAATAATGTTTTCAGAAAAATAATGTTGCCAGCTCTACGTTTTTTTGTAAAAAAAAAAGTAATGTTGCCAGCGCTAGGTTTTTTTTTTTTTTTTTTTGAAACAATAATGTTGCCAGCTATACATTTTTTATTCCATACAAAATAGGTATTTAAAATTCATATAAACTGGATTTGGCATTAAATAACCCACAGTGGTTGATATGCCATAAAACCCAAACAAACAAACAAACAAACAAACAAAGGGTCAGAAGAGACCAAGAATTCTGTACTTTTCTCATATATTGACAAGGCTTCTCAGTCTTCACTTTTCACTCTCCATAGAGTACTAAAGCGTCTCCTCCTCCTTGTAGATGACGAATTATTTTCCACCTTGCACCCCATTAAAAACAAAGACTTCACATGCCTCACGCTGCTCTGTCGATATTTTGCATGAAGAGTGTTTCACAAGTACTAACCTTCAGAGCTAAAACCCGCCATACCACGCACATCACCACTATTCCCTTCGTATTCGTTTAGTGAGATATAAGTTCCAAACGAGAGCAGTTTCTTCCCATGAATCCCTGCCTTGTGGAACCGACTCCCAACATATCAGCATAAGATGTGCTTCTTTACGAGTGGCCCTCAGATCATTTACAGGGAGGACATAATTGTAAAAAAACATTGACTTGTAATCGAGGTCATACATCTATTTTTTTAACAATGAATCAAACCAGCGCAGATAAAATTATTAGCAATCATTATAGAGTTTTAAGAATCTTTTGATTTTGTTTTCAGATTCACATGGCTGTGTCAAAAACTTTCTTTGCGCTTGTGTTGATTTGTAGGTTCAAAACACAAAACATTATTTAAGTCCTTATCAATAGACATCTACACTATTAAAATAGCTAATTGATTTATAGGCTGTAACAATTTATCGATTTATTGTTTTATTGATTTTCTTATTTGATATGTTTATCGTTTTAACAAAATAAAGCCCCGAGTCTTAACTACAAAGGCGCATGCAGACATACAAACGTTCACAGGAAAACAAACACACTCACATACGCACAAACACGCAAATATATATATATATATATATATATATATATATATATATATATATATATATATATATAGAGAGAGAGAGAGAGAGAGAGAGAGAGAATAACACTATCTCCTCAAGGCACTTGATTAAGGCCTCCGTGTTGAGTCTGAGGTCATCACCAACAAATTCGGGAATTCTTATCTGAACGATCGGATTAAGTTTATGTGCTGCCATACCTTCCTAATCACCTTTAGACCATCCAGCTCTACACTATCCTCAGACAGCCAAACACCCGTATTGGCGATTCCGGTACGAATGCCAAGCAGTACGGCATGCCGTTTCCAAATTTCTGGCAGGGTGAATTGCGTTATGCTGATCTTTTTTTTTTCTTTTTCTCACGGATGATGCTCAGCTGAAGTCGACAGATTCAAAAACAAACAACACGCATGCACCAAATTTAAAATATAAAACGTGTACAATTTTCCCATACCTCCGTGTGTGTATGTGTCTGTGAGTATATATATATATATATATATATATATATATATATATATATATATATATACACTCACAGTATATATATATATATATATATATATATACACTCACAGTATATATATATATATATATATATATATATATATATATATATATACTTCAAACTAAAATGAGAAATAATGGAGCGTAATTCCATTGTACGTAACATTTCATTTAAAAGTGGGCTCAATACAGAGTAGAGCTAACTATTATTTATTTTAGGATATTAAAACATGTGAAAAATCGATTTTTAACTTTTTAATATCATAAAATAATAATAATAATAATAATAATAATAATAATAATAATAATAATATCCCAAAATAATAATAATAATAATAGTAATAATAATAATAATAATAATAATATATATATATATATATATATATATATATATATATATATATATATATATATATATGTGTGTGTGTGTGTGTGTGTGTGTGTGTGTTCGATTTAAGATTTAGGTGAATCTGTGGGGAAGTTGAAAGTCAGATTCGTTGTATTGACTGACGCTCGAGAAAAGCATGAGTGAAGCTCCTCCCCACCAGATATGGGTTAAATAATAGTAGTTGTATCTAGAAAAATCATTTTAATTTTCAAGAAATTGTTAATCCGATATTCACTCTAAAAACAAATTGAATTATTCTTAGATTCTTACAAAATATGTTTCGACTTTAAATAACCCACGACCAGTTGATAAGCCGTAAAAAAAAGAAATCAACCAGTCAATGATGGCTTGCGGAAGTTCACTGTTATTGATATTTTTTACTTTCTAATAATTTGAACCATTTTTCTGTCTTTTATGATGCATAGAAATCTATATAAGTATTTTCGGCTTTCAGAAACGATTATTGTATTGTTATTTTTCAAAATATACACACAAATATGCACAAACGCACGAGCACAGGCACACACACACACGTACACACACGCATACACACGCGCGCACACACACACACATATATATGTGTGTGCGTGTGTGTTCGATATATATGTTATATATATGTGTCCTATAGATATATATATGTAGGCAATATATCATTCACGAATATTTGGCTGAATAATCTGGTCATATTATGTCTATTTATTTTTATGTTAATCCACACGAATTCTCGGCTCAATATTTTAATGTTGATATTAAATTCTTTAAAGAATACACCGTTGTTTTTTGTTTTTTTTTTCATTTCCATTTCCATTATTTTCCCAGGTACTTTCAGTCTCATTCAAGATAATCATCAGGTGTGAATTGCTAAGAAAAAATATTAATGTAATTGATAGATTTTTTTTGTAAATGTGCATGAAACGCTCTCTGTTATACTTATAAACCCGTATGAAAGCACTCCGTTATAATTAATTTAAAAATTAACTGTTAAAGCCATTATGTTTTATATAAGGGAGGTAACTTTAATTTATAGAATTGTAATTTTTTAAAAATAGTGTTTTAAAACATTAATATTTAACACATTTTCAAACATTATTGCTATACGCATAATTTAGTGTTTATTCTATTTTTCTCTCAAGGTTTTGTTTTTTATTTTCATGGTGGAGTATACTTGTATGTCAATCGTGAATGTGGATAAGAATCTTCCTTTAAATGTTGTGTAATAGAACTTGAATCCGACATAGATAATGTAAGTCTCCTTGATAATATAGTTTTCGTGAAACCAACATATATATTTACGTTTTTGTCAATGACACAATCTCCTAAAGGACATTTAAATAGATATACAATGTTGGTCTTTTGCAATTTTTTTTTTATCTTGTTTGTAGTTAAAATGTATTTGATTGCGATATTTTCAAATTTATTTTTTAATCATTTCACCCCAAGCAAGGCTGGAATGCCACTACTCCATAGGCGGTTACAGAGAGTGAAGGAAAGAGAAAAGACTGGGACTGAGGAGAGGATAAAAGCTGAACGGAGTTCAAGAAGACAGAAGATTAAAAAAAAATTATTTAAATTTTTGAAGATTGTTATTAGGGAAGCAACAAAATGGGATGGAGTTCCACAAGCGGAAAGAGCGAGAAAAGAAACTTGGAATAGAAGTTACGGTTACATTTAACTAATTCGAGAGTAAAAGGTTGGGACTAGTCATCAATCTATTATTACGCTTAAACTCACGTAGTCCGGGCACTAGGAAGAAAAGCTTGTCAGAGCAATTGCCATTAAAATATTTGTAGAAAAGACAGAGGAAAGCCACGCCACGTCGATGGGAAAGTGACTGAAGTGTGGATATCATATCAGAATCGATTAAATTGCAGATTCTTCTTAGGATTTTGTCAAGAACCTCGAGTTGGGTAGCAGGAGCACCTGACCAGAGCTTAATATGTTTAGGGTTATTTGAGGAATTATCATGTAACTTTTATTTATGTTTCTATTTCTAATAGCTCGTCTTATTTGTTCATCAATACTGCAATTAGGAAAGTCTTTATTAATGAGAGTTGGTTAATCTTGCTCTCATTTAGTGTAGAAAAGTCTTTTTCGTCGAAGAGTTAACTGTTAACGGTGTAATAAATGTTGTATAATATTAGGTTGGTGCAAAAATAATGACGTAATAATGTCGTTTTTTGACGTATTTTGTAACGTCAAAAAACGACATTATTACGTCATTATTTTTGTACCAACCTAATAGATGTTTTGTAAAAGGACATCCATTTATGTTTGAGAATGCTCGTGATTATGCTAGTTATTTTTTTTTATATGGGGATGTAGTAAATGTATTATTATTGTTGTCAATCAATATATCAAGAAAAGGAATGTTATTCTTATTGTTAAGTTCATATGTGAATTTAAGACTGTGTGTACGCTATCCCATGCAGCTGCATAAAGGAATATAAAGGAGAGACAGGCCGACCCCTCAAGGTAAGGCTTCAAGAACACCAGGAAGCTGTAACACGAGGGTAGGTAGAAAAATCAGGCGTGGCTGACCACATATGGAGAGAGAAGGGAGATCACCGCCCTCTGTGGGATCATGTTGAGATCATTGACAAGGAACACCATTGGAAAATTCGTAAACTTAAGGAATCAGCACATATGCTAGGCCACAAAAATCTCCTGAGCCGACCAAGCATAGAAATAAATACAATATGGGAACCAGTAATAAGGAGTGCCAGAGAAAAGCAATGATAACAACAAAGTTGCAATATGAGCTCTGGTAAAAATATGAATGATAACAGCAAAATTGCAATATGAAAGTCATACCTTAAGGACACATAGCACAGTGGATAAAGACGTTGGTTACATCCAGTGACAGGACCCAAAGAGGGTGAGTTCAATACCCGGTTAAGGCAGTGGAAAACTTTTAGAGGGAAATTAACAGGCACGTGGAACTAGAACAGTCTACCCTAGTGAGCGAAATAAAGGGTTCAGTTCGACATTCCAAACACCTTAAGAAAGCCGAAACGTTGTGATAAATATAGCGAAAAAGATGACGACAATAGTCCGAATAATGTAAATAGTGTACATAATACCTCATCTCAGAAATATAGACAGACTCTGAAGAACGGAGTTTTTTTGTATTTCATCTATTTTTTTTTAACTGAGATGAGAATATAATCTTTATATCTTAGGTAGATGGTGAGATTTTAGTCGTATTAAATAATTTATTTTCAATGTTAGACATATAGAATTTACTAAATGTTGATCCCAGAACTGAACCAATGGAAACGCCATCACGATGTACGTGATGATGGCCATAGAAGAGAACCTTAGTGGTACAAATCAAAAGTAGTTTTCGTATTATGTTAGGTGTGATTTTTAATGAAGGGGGAAATACATTGTTTTAAATATTCTTTATAATTATATCAGTCGTTTCTCTAACTGGGACATTGGTAAAAAAACTTTCAACATCAAGTAAGGCTATGATTAATAATGATTCGTTATTAAGTTTTGGTGATTTGAAGATTTGAATTAGTTCGTGAGTTGACTTAATACTGTATTTACTAGTGTAATGAGTTGGTTAAGGATTTGGGTCAATTGATAAATCAGATTTTGGATTTGATAAGACAAAAATGCAAGTTAGGTTTATGTATTTTTATAGTTCCATCTATTTATCCTGGTTTGTAATGAGAAGTTCTAGTTTGTCTTGTTCTCAATTTAAGTTTCGGTTAATAGAATTTTTGTTGACTTTTTAAAAATTTGATGTGGTCATCGAGTATTTGTTGTAATTTTGAATTATAATCACATTTAATTAATACAACGATGATATTAGTTTTAATCTTTTTTTTTAAAATATGAGTATGGTTACGTAATTCCTTGGTGGCGATTTTTAATTGTTTTGTTAGGAGCTTGGACAAGTATTATGTAGCATGAAAAAATGTATAAAATATGTATTTACATCACTGTATTGATTTCAAACATCTCTGTGGTCTATGAACTTAATTCATTGGTAACTCTTAATCATATAGTTAAAAAACTATACAGTGAATACATTTGAATAACATTCTGCTAATAACTGTCTGTCAAACGGTACACTTACTGATTCTCCCTCGTATCTACCGATCTATCTAGAAGAAAAATGAATGAAAGAGAACGATAGCAAAATAGGAAAAAGAGGAAGGAGAGAGGGAGAGTAAGTAATCATTGTATATATAGATATAAAAATATGAGAGGTAGAATTTAGTGTTAATGGTTGTTGGTTATATAATATGTATTACTTCAAAAGATTTTAGAATCCAATTCAATAGACTAAAGACATCCAGAGGACCCGTCTTTTTAACTAAATCACTGAAAAGCGTATCATTTACAAAACCTTTGTTTAAAAAAAGTAGTATAGATATAGAGAAGTAAAATAATCAATTTAAATATATTTTTCTATCCCATTTCATTAAAAAAATTATTTAAGAAACAGTTCATTAATCATTTACAAATTTTTGCACAAAATCAAGATGTTGACTTTGAATATTAACATAAATAAAATGTTTGTGATGAATCGCTCATCAATACGAAAACGGATGATAACAGATCGTTGACTAGAGAAATCTAGTTTCCTGAAAAACTGTTTAAAAGATTTTATTAATTTCACTCGACAGTAACGATGTTTGATGAATAAATACCGAATGTTTGCTGTATCGAAACAGTTAATCTTACTATTACCATTTTCATTTTATCCTCTTCACTGTACAAAAGACAACAACTGAAGAGAATAGGACAGGAGTTGCACGATGGTTTGCAAATCACTAACTGCTCTACTATTTAATCGTAGCGGAGGGGATCGGAGAAATAAATTCATGCTTCCCCATAGGGTCATTAATTATAAGTGAATTCAATGTATGACAAAATCTTCTGGACAATTTTTTTTAATTGAATGTTCTTTTTACGTATGACCATTTTATAGTTAATAAATATGGAAGGGATGTTAAAAATATGTTATTACCTTTTTAATGATTGCTCATCGATACCTCAAAGAAGACTTTATTCTTTTAATACTTATAAAAAATGTTTAAGATGTTCATGAAACTGTCTACCGAATTTTTATTCATTATTTTCTGTGTGGTTATTACGATGATTTCCTTCTTTTATTTTATATGGTTTACGAATTTCGGCATTTTCACAAGAAATCAAGTAGGCAGTGGAAACCAATTTATCCAGGTTGAGAAACTCCAACAAGCAAGAAACGATGGTGGTTTCTTTCCTCTTGTCTGTGGAATTTAAAAAGAAATGCTATATTAATTTTGGTTCTGTTTTTATGTTTTCACTGTTAAATATTGTTTCGGAAGCTTGGGATTAGGTTTGGCGTCTACGCAGCATCAATCTGCTAAAAGTTTTATAGCCACAGGCGTTTACTACATTTTAAAAATGGCAGACGAGATATAGTTATTCCTAGAGAATTGAATAGACAGGTTTACGGTGCCTATGCATGCAAAGGTGAGGTGATAATGAAAATAAATAAATACCTAACTCCAATAAAAATAAGAATGACAACAAAAACAAAATAACCACGAAGAGAACAGCAATAATAATAATATTAATAATAATAATAATAATGTCTTTAGTTATATCATAATATTAATAAGAAGGAGGATGAGGGGGAGAATAATATATTGAAAAACGAACATTTTTTTTTTACTTTTGTGTATAAATACTTGTTGCAAAATAATATCACTGCATTTGCCTTGATAAAGTCCATAGAATGACGAAACGCGTTGGCTAAGTTTTCCTTTTATTTTATTCATATGTGTGTGTGTGTCAAACCAATGTTTTCACAATAAAATTAATACTAACTGATGCCTATAAATATAACCTGAACTGTAGCTTTGATCTGAAATATTATTAACTTGAGTCTTTTTATATTTCGCACAGAAATAGCAAATGTTTCTATAAATTAACCTTTTTCATTATATTGTATATAAATATATAATGAAATAGTTATCGATATTTACATATTTTATTTCCTGTGTATATGAACATTTGCAAGAATGGTGAAAGCATGAACAGTTGAAGAAAAAAATAGTGTAAAGTTATTGAGTAAACACATATATAAGAACAGAAATGAAACTGAAAATATTGACCAGAATAAAAAAAAAAACTGTCAAAAAATTGATATAAAAAAGTAAAAAGAGTAATAAGCAAGAAAAGTATATTGTTCAGTAAGACAATAGTTGAAGATTCTATAATAAAGCAGAATATTAACAGCATTGGTTAAAGTCATGAAAACAAACATAACAGAGTATTTAAATAAACATTACAAAGAGAAATGTCTATAAAGGAACAGTTTTGTCATGCTTGGTATTTATTAATCCACCCACGAGGATTAAATGTGGCACAAGGCCGGTTTAATGTGGGTAGCCCGCGAGCCCGTAGGCTCGGCCAAAAATATGACCTTTAAACCCGCCTTGACGGGTTCAGGTCCTGTCTACCTCCCCGAAGGAAACCTTGCCCTTCGGCAAAGCTTCCTCCGAGTTCCTCTCTGCATTAGAGAGTTCGACAGAAGCCAGCCCGGATGATCACAAAGCACAGATACTGCACTTTGATCCTAAACGGGCAGCTTTGTCATGCTTTAAGGCGCGCGGGACCATGACATTATAAAATAGAGAGAAAAAAATTCCATAATGGATAATTTTTTCCACGTTTTAATGAACGCTCAGTACATCGTCAACCGTTTTGCATTTAAAAGCATAATGTAAAAATTACGGTAATGGATAACAACGCACAACTTTGTATAAATACTTATATTAATGGACAACATATAATTTTGTATAACTTGCATCCCTGAAGATGATCTTGGAAAAAATCAACAGTTATGGCACATTTCTATCATCCTTTAACAACAATACATGGAAGATTATTCGTGAGTATGATATATATATATATATATATATATATATATATATATATATATATATATATACATATATATATATATATATATATATATATATATATATATATATATATATATATATATATATGATTCCTCGCTAAAAGTGAAAGAAACTCAAATATCATTGTCGTAGAAATTCTCGAACACATATATCAGGTGTTGATATACTAAAGCGTCTAAGTTCCAAAATCACTAATGTTCTTTGTAAAATACATAAATAAGAATTTCTCGTTTTAAATTCTGAATGAACTATTACCTCCACTATTTCGGCATAAATTTTCTATATTCAAGTTTAAAATGAATTTTTTACAACGAAAAAACATTCTTGAAGATTTCATTTTAGCTTTAATTGGAAGTTTAATAATTAAATTTACGATTTCTATTAATTAAACAATTCTGGTGTATTTCAGATAGAAACTATATACATTTGATTGTCAAATTTAATTTCAAATTTTTAAATTTTCTTAAAAATGGCCATTTTCTTAATTTTAAGAAATTTGTAAACAAACACAAATTTATCGATTTTGAAAATATTTAAAAAAATTTCTGACACGTTATTCTAGTAAAATTAAAAAATTTAAAGTTAAAGTAATCTGATTTGAAAGAAATTTTTCTTACTTATAGCATAAAAAAATAATATACAACCAATTATTAACGATCGATCCTGTTAATCTGACCCAACTATTGATGGATTGTTGACTGACGAAGCGATGACAGCTACTACGGATTACCATAAATGACATAATTTTTAAAAGTCTGAGTTTTAAAAAAATTATTCTATTTTCAGTATGACCCACACTAATGGAAATACAATACATAAA
Source organism: Acanthosepion lycidas (assembly GCA_963932145.1). Lineage (NCBI taxonomy): Eukaryota > Metazoa > Mollusca > Cephalopoda > Sepiida > Sepiidae > Acanthosepion > Acanthosepion lycidas. Next base: position 37,115,083 of record OZ010593.1, on the reverse strand, counting down.
ATAAAATTATTTAGTGAAATAGTAAATGAAAAAAAGAAAAATTACTTTAAAATTTAAAGTTTACACTTTTAAAGTTGAACGGAAAATAAGAAATGTTGAAAAGGCCGCGTAAAGGGACATACCCTTAAATCACGTGACCTTGTAATAATACTGACAATTTCAGTATATCATACATGGAAATAAGGAATGTATTAAGTAAAAAAATACAACATAAATTATTTTTAAAAAAAAGTAGCTCAACTAAATTTATTAAACTTAGCAATTTTGGATTCGTCAATTTTTTTTTTACTTAATTACTACATAATATCGAGGAGCCCTCCTAATACAGAGCTTTACACGATGTTAAACTATTATAAATTATTATGATTAAAATTTCTTAAAAAACGAAAAAATTCTTGTAAAAATTAATTATTCATCAGAAAAAATTATTTCTTCAGACAATAATGTCCTTAATATTACTTATTTACAAAAGCAATCAAAAGCTTTTCTAATTAAGTAATATCATAGTTTTATTGGTGCAAAAATAATGACGTAATAATATCGTTTTTTGACGTTAAAAATACGTCAAAAAACGACATTATTACGTCATTATTTTTGCACCAACCTAATATATGTAAGAATTCCACAAAGCATATAAAAAGTTTGCTTTAGGTTAAATTGCCTCTCTACTCCGATTTTATTTCTTGGAAAAGTTGACCGTCTGACATTGATACAGATAGTTATAAAGTGTGTACGTTTTTAATTTAATGTCTGGCTACTGACGGCAAATAATTCCAGACTATGATCCATTTCTAAGAAACTTAATTTTTTCTTCTTTGCTTAGCTTGGGCCCTCTTTTAAATTAAATGTACGAACGTTGGAATTGTACTCTATTCGTTCTCATCTATCTATCTATCTATCTATCTATATATATATATATATATATATATATATATATATATATATGCCCGACAAATTGTAAAAATGTTATGGTGGCATGTGTCGCAGATCAATCACCATCATCAGAAAAACAGTGAAACATGATAAATAATGGTTTACCAAATTGTCTGAAATTATAAATTTACCATTTCATCTAATTCGCATCCTAAAATACACACACACACACACACACACACACACACACACACACACACACACACATATATATATATATATATATATATATATATATATATATATATATATATATATGTACATTTTTTTGCTTGGGGTCAATCACGATTCTACACTAGAAAATGAGGTTGAATTCTTAATACGGTCACGCATATGACAGTTTAACATTTGGCTCTACTGTGTTCTCTCTGTACCACCCTCTCTCTATCTTCAACTCTCTCTCTTTCTTTTTTTCACCTCTCTGTCCGTCTCCATTTGTGTGTGTGTGTATATATATATATGTGTGTGCATACATTCATATACATATATATATATATATATATATATATATATATATATATATGTGTGTGTGTGTGTGTGTGTGTGTGTGTGTGTGTGTGTGTGTGTGTGTGTGTGTGTTTTAAACCATAATATTACATTGGTTGGCTTTTATTGTATATATACATTTTATAAATCGGCAGTCTTATAATCTTGATTCATTAAAAAAGTTGATGCAATCGAAGGATAGGAAGCACCAGTTTAGGAAATTGGTTCTTGAGATTCCGAATGGCATGTGGCCAAGTTCATTAGCAGGAATAATTTTAGTTCCAAGTAAATGTCTGGGAATTCCGATATTCTGCTGGGATCTCGCAGCACCAGTTACCGCCAATATTCGATTCCTTGGGAGACATTTGATCGAAAAGGCGCGATAAGTCTAGGAAAACTCTAGAAGTCACCTTACATCTCCTTCCAAATCTACTCCAATTTAATAAGTATAGCAGTAATAAAAAGTGTCTAGGTCTCTTCATATATCATGATATATATATTGCTACTTATGTATATATTGATATTGATACTTATAAAATTGGTATATATATATATATATATATATATATATATATATATATATATATATATATGGATGTATGCGTATAAGTGAATATACGTTGGCAAGTGATTGTGAATATTAATGTTTTAATTAATAATGCGTATGTTATAGATTTATAAATATATATTAGTTTTTATACTTTTAACACCAACCTACGCAAAAACTACCGAATCAATAATTGACAAACACAAACACACACATACACACACATACGCACACGCATACACAAACACATACAGCGAGATGTCAAACATAAATAGACGCATCCATGTTCACCTTTTTACTTCTTGGTTATTTACTCTGGACTCCACTGAGGTGGGAAGTAACACAAGGTCGGGTTTAACGTGGTGAATCCGAACGCTTACAATGAACCAAGGACAAAAAATGCCCAGACCCCACCAACCGTCGGTTGCGCTGATATCGGTATGACCTCTGTATGCTCACAGTATTTATTTTCCTCAGCTGTGTGTCTGTCCGAAGACAGAGACATAACTGAGTCGCAACTCTGCCCGAAGACAGAGACGCAACCCATGTGCCAGATAAGTATAACGTTTCTATTTCCTGAGATGCCAGCGGTCTACAGGATCTAAATAACCTCTATTCTTTCTTTGGATGATTGATGGTCTTTGCTGAACGGTGCCGAGAGCAAGAGGTTCGTCTAAAATTGTCAAGTTGTTTAAGGGGAAAATAGTCCGAGGAAGGACAATATTTTTCTACAGTGAATGGAATCATCACTCGGAACATATAACACAGTATTTTGAATGACCTGTTTCGTCAGACAGGTGTTTCCAAGCTCTTTAGTGGTCCGTGTAAAGTCTCAAAAGTGGAGACTTCTCAGGAGAATAAGCGGCTATCGATATCACAGAATAGCTGTGCGGTAGCATTGATTAACAGGGAATGGCTGCTCGATGCAAGATTTCGCGCATCTCAGCAAACCTTAAAAAATGAAACATGCCTGAACTATTTTTGCTCAACTGTCTGTCAGTGGATGTAACAGTGTCTGGGAAATAATAAAGAGTCAGGTCTTTTCCAAGAACCACTTGCAACTAACGGTGAATTTTCGATCATGGTCTGGGAAGCACCAATAACTAGACCGTGGCTGAATGTACTAGTAACATTAATACTATAAAATATATTTCAATCCTTTTGGAAGAACCTCTCTCCCATCTTTTCCAGTGATCATATGGCCAAGAACACCACATATTTCATGCAAGACGTCGCTTTGTGCCATAGTGTGAAAGTGGCCTGTGTGTGGTTCGAGTTCTACATGAACAAGTCAGTAACTGGACATGAATCCTGTTGAAAATCTATGGAGCTTACTAGACAAATTTCAGAATAATAAACATGTGAAACCTGCTTCCTATGAAGAATTGCTTCAACTTCCATATTCAACCTGGGTAGAAATTCCCCAGTTGAAGATGGCAAAACTTGTCACTTTTATGCCAGCAGTAAAGGCACTCACAGACGACTACTAGATGCCTTCATTAAATAAGCAATGTTTACACCAAACACTTCTTTTATGAGCCGTGCCACTTCAGAATGGAGGAGAACATAACCCTCCACGTTTTCCTGTTACGTGTATCTCTTAATAAGTTTTGTGCTTATTTTATATCTCACAAACCCTGTTCTACCATCCATTTGCTCAAGCCCATGAAGTATGTCACACGTTGCGTTTCCCTGTCCCTCTTTCCCGCTATCTCTCCTATGAGTATAAGATTTTCAAAGCCCCCTACCTTATTATATGCCCCAGAAATTCTAACTGCCTATTCCCGGTGTTGAGTATAAGTTTATTTTTGTTTCCATTCTCTCCAAAACTTTGTCATTCGGAGCATATTATCCTCAGTATCCTTCAGTAGAACCACATTTCTGTTGCTTCGAGTCTCTTCTTCATCTTTGAGTAGGTTTTCTAGCGTTCACTGCCATACAAGAGGACAGATATCATGTAACAGTTAAGTACTCTTTTCTTATTTCAAACGAAAGTTTCCTGTCTATTAATACACTGCTTAGCTTAGCTTTTGCAATGCATTATTGGCCATCCCAATACGTCTTCGGATCTCAGTGTCGCACCTTCCGTCCTGTGTTAGAACACTTCCCAGATATTTAAATTTCTGTACCTGCTTGATTTTAGTATCCCCGACCTGTAATTTACATTTTGGGCTCATCTTTTTTGCTATGTATTCTGTCTTCTTGTAAGTTATCCTTAGACCTTTCTTCTCCCTTTACTTCGCTAGGAGGTTTTGTAGTTTCATTTCCGTGTCTGCTATCAGCACTTGTCATCTGCATACCTTAAGATTGTTGCCGCCAATAATGAATCATGACAAGATTTCTTATTCTCTCAGAATTTCCTCGCTATGAAGGTTAAATAAATTCGTCGAGAAGACACATCCTTGTCTTACATCCTTATCTGTTTTTTTTTTTTTTATATATCTGCTAAACTGATTTTATGTCTGTATTCAGACGTTTTGCTGCCAGTATAGATTCTTGATTATTAGTGGGCGTCTATCTAATTTAAACATGTCTCCGTGTGATTGTGAATGCGCGAGCGTGTGTGTGTGTACATCTTCGAAATTATTTGTGGGTAGTCTGGCAGTTTAGTTCTAAAACTGAACTATTAGGTCCTCATGCGTTGAAATCGGACAGGCGAGGGCACTGAATATATATATTCTTTTGGCCAAACTGATATCCGTGTATAAAAGCATGCGATACTAACAGAAATAAGAATATATTATAGTTGAGATAAATTTATCTATTTATCTTCGATATAGATATATGTATAGATATAGATATATGTGTCTGTTTAGGGGTTGATATTGCTGATTATTTACTACTAATGCCAGTGATTAATAGTCGAGCCCAGGTAAAAGCCATCATTTCGAATAATAATTTCCAAGTTAAAAAAGCCTCTTTTATTAAAGCAATACATTCTTTCGCTCTCTTTTCCAAACTTTCAACGAAATGAAGTCTGTTGAGTGTTAATGATGTCTGTTAATTATAGGAGAGCTGTTTTCTATGTACAGATGGTGAATGTATATTCCAAAGGTTCGTATCATTGATATTTGATTAACAAAGAAGAAAAAATTAAATTTCTATTTGCGTGTTTTCTTCACATCATCGTCAGAATAAGAAGGCACAATATGATTTGGATTAATCTTTTATACTCCTGTGTAATATTATCGTTGTACAAACTAATCAGAACATGAGGCTAATTCAACTCTGGACTTAAATTACTGTCAGCGTTAGACATTTCTCCGAACGTGTATGTTATATTCTCCTTATTTTCCTTTTGGGGGGTGGGTGTTTATATATTCCTTATGTCATCGGTTTCCCTACAAGTGTACATCCAAGCGCAGTTGGATCGTTTGGTCGATCATAGCTCTCCACAACTTCCTGTCCTTAGTAAGACTATACTTTTTGCTATCTCTCCTAATTCCTGTTCTGCAAATCTTTTACACAAGCATGTTAGATAGTTTGTTTACCGGTTTCCTCTGTCCCTCTTGACTTCAGCATATCATGTAATCTTGAAATTACCCCCAAAAATCACTAAGTATACAAATAGAAAAAAAGACCGTAAGAATTTTTGCCGTTAACAATAATTTTTTTGAAAAAATCCAGACGATATGCATTTAACAGATGTCAGAATTCATTGAAAAATACATCCCCACCCCTACCAAAACGTAACTAATAACTGACACAACAAAATACAGCTTTTAGCTTCCATTTTTGAAACATGGTTAGAACTGTGTAGCGAATAAAAGATATTTTAAATAAGTTAATTCATAATATATATATATATATATATATAAAGATGCAAAAATATCTACTTATATGTTCTCATGAAAGTAACTTGAATAATGATCTGCTGCATCAATACACCAATTATATATATGTATGTGTGTGTGTGTGTGTGTGTGCGTGTGTAACTATCACTAAATCGATTAACATTATTTAACTTTTATATCTATTAGCATTTAATAAACGTAAACTAGTCTGCTACAAGGTTTCAAATGCCGGTCATCCAGTACAGATCGAACTTACCGTTGTTGTAATGGCCGATGAGACTAACTTTATAACCATTCCTTTGTAAGTACTTGCCTCCTTCTATTTTTAACTTTTATTTAGTTTGGTACAAATTCACAGTGAGGTACCACCAAAGAGAGTTTAAATTTGCTAAAACGAGTTCAAATAGATGAAACTGAAGATGCTCTAGTTTGTTTAGTGTCTCTATTTGCCTTGAGAATCAGCATTTGACATTATGATTTTGATCATAGATCGAATTCAGGCTCCGGTAGGATTTTTAGAAATATTTCAGCTGTGCGACTGGGCTTCTCAAAACGGTTAAGCATTCATTGTTGCTTGCTAAGTTTAGGTTTTAAGTGGCAACGTCACAGTAATAGCATCCTCAATAAGAATTGCACTCATGGGACTTGATAGGCACAACAAATTTTATACGAATTTTATTCAGAATAACTTGACTGACTGTTCTTCGCTTTATACAAAGTTTTGGCCAAACATTCCGCAATCTTTCACAGCTTTCCCCTGTACCTCATATTTAACTCCCTATACCTTCTAGCTTTACCCAAATTAAAATCGCCATTGAATAGGAGGATATTTCAGGAGGTAGACGATATTAATAACTAGGACACTGATAGCGATCCCTAAATAGAACTTTGCAGATTATTTTGCAAGGTGGAAAGAATACTGGGATGTTTGTATGAGGCCACTAGGGAGTACTTTGAGGTGAACTAAGGCGCCATTGTCTTGCGTAGGTTAATATTCACTAATATCAAATCGCTGGATCATTTTGGGGGAGAGCACGAATCCTATATATATAGACTTTTATAAATTCTCTCTCAATTTCCCTTCGTTTATATATATATATATATATATATATATATATATATATATATATATATATATATATATAGATTGCACTGCTGATCAGTATCAATATGAGGTTCTCTATATCTAGAGGTACCGTTATTTCTACGTATTTTCTACGCTTATATATGACCGTTTGAGAAAATACTCGATCTCGAATCATCCTTCCAAATTTGTCCAGTCGCAATGACCATGAGTAGACAGTGGGAATATAAAATTCAAAAGAAATCTTTGCTTAGTAACTGGGATATATAAATATATTTTAGTGTTGTCTGCTGAATATAGTGTTGGACGATTGGAATAGAAAGGCCGGGGAGGAACTGACACAAGTAATCCTCCTCACCCACTGTTTTTTTTTTTTTTACCTCTTCATCCAGACAACCGCTGTTATCATCCTTCTTTACATCCGGTAAGCAAATATCTGTCCAATCTAATCAATGATTGTCTCTTACTACATATTTTAGCTTAGTTTCTAGCACGCATGAAAAGTACACGAGTTACCTCCACCTCTACCCATTGCCTCTATTCATAACTGGATGTGATCGACTCTTGGGGGCAAAATGTCAGATCTCTCAGCCTATTTTTCCTTTTTCTCGCTCTCTCCAAGGTTAGAAATAATCGACCACCATTATTGATGTCAGAGGTCATCGTCAAATATTAGGTTGTTCGGAAAATAATGTCCGATTTTAGAATCAACTTTCATTTCTTAATTAATGTATTTAAACAGTGTTTAAATCAGTCAAATAAGAACAGCCTTGAACATCTATACATTTCTGACATCAACTTACAAGGTTATTTATGTCTTTCCGATGAAACCAGAAATGTTTGGTTAGCAAGAAATCTTTGAATGCAGTTTCTGCATCTTTGCAAAAGGATGTGTTTGGCTTAGTAAAAAGTGTTAAGACGCATGCAAAACTATTTCTAAGTGAACGAGAGATCACAGGAATATTCTGGATGTCACAAAGTTTCGTATACTATGCCGCTAAGCTTCTACAGCTTTATCTTGTCAACATATTTCCGAGTATTGTCATGAATCAAAATTGACCACCGTCGTTAATCCGTGCCGGTTGCATTTTGCTTAACTGAATGTGCATTTCATCCACTTGCAGTAGTAAACTTCAGTAGTGATGCTCTGGTTAGATTCCAGAAAGGTGTAATGTATAAAGCCAATGGTAGATCACCAGACATTCACCATAATCTTCTGCTGGTGCAATTTAAGTTTTGTGAACTGTTTAGGAGTTTCGTCATTAAGTCAATCGCTGACAGTTGTCCTAAGGGGTTCCTTTGTCATCACTACTCACTATTCGATAAAGAAATCGATCATTCGAATTTCGCAGTCGCAGCATCGAACACATTTCAAAACGTCGAGCTCTTTGAATTTTTCTCAATTCATGTCGACCCCCGGTATCGAGTCACTTCTTGCGACAGTCCGATATTATTCAAATGTTAAGTTGAGACTTTTGTTGATACATTTCTCTCGAATACATTTCGTGGGTTTTATTCGACTAATGTTTTTAGATGTTGCTTGTCAATTGCAGATGGATCTCTTCTACCACGTTGATCTTCAAGAATCATATCCCTACTAAAGAACATCAGAAACAAGTGCCGTATTGTCCGATCAAAAGTTGACCTTACACTGTCAATCTTCTGTTAATGTTGGCAGTAGTTTGAGAAGCATTGTGACCAAGCTTGAATTCATGCAGAAAAGTATATGCGTCTCTTCTTTGTTCATATTCAAGATGAGGAACATATAATCAGTTGAATTCCGAAAGAGATTGATATAAAATTAATATAAATAAAAAAGAGGGCACTTTAATCATTAGGAATGAATAATATATTTTTGTTTACCTATTACAATAATATATTAAAATATATTATATTTAAATAATATTAATTATTACTATTTTCTATTATTATTAGAACGCAAAAGCTTTATTCTATAATCGGCCAATATTTTCCGAACACCCTAATATTTACGATTTTATTCTTAATCCGAGTTAAGTTAATAACAATATATGTGAAAAAAACGCAGCGAACAAGGCGAATTTTAAGAAGCTTTTATTTTTTAAAATGACTATGGTAGAATAGATTTAGTATCAAGGTCTCTTCATAGGAGAACCATTTATCGACCTTCGCTGGGGATCAGGCAGCAGCAAGCCTCCTCAGCTTTTCGGCATTTTAAAAAGATCTTCTCAGAATTACATCCCTAATTCGTGCTGATTAGACTCAATTCTTAACCGGAAATTCCGAATATTTTGAAAGGACTTTCGGAAAAGTTTCCACTCCTTCAAAGATTAAGATCACATTTATTTCTCTTAAACACCACAATTATTGCAGCTCTCAAGCTATATCTTGATATTTTGGTATTTAATCACCTTTCAGTTTCACTTGGTGCTCTTGTAACATCCTGCAATCACGAGCTGATAATTGCTACTTTCTTTGTTTATAAAAAAAAATCTTTATAATTATTATTGCTAACGTTTTTTTTATAGTGTTATGAACTTTCTAGAAATTTCTGTATCTCTCCTTACTGGATTTTGAGTTTTTTTTTTTAATCGTATTATGCTGACATATAATAGTCTCGCAATCTTCATTATTCGCCTTTTATGTTGCCTGAATGTGCTCCACATTCTATTTGACGGATGCCTTCAGTGAGGGTCTTTAGGCAACATCTCTCAGATGTAGAAATTTTCAGTTTTGTCAGTAATTTTCTTGTTAGTCGATCGATATTGTTAAGTTTTGTTAACACGCTGTCGATAATTTTTTATAAATCTTTTTTTCTGTCCGCCAAATAATGCAAATTTAAGTGAAATATATATTTTTTAAGTGGAATATATATTTTTTTTTAACTTTGAACACATTAAATTCGAAATCAAACAGTAACCAAAATTTTATCAGTATTGACCCCTCTTTATAAAAGACTGCTTTATAAATGAATCAGTAATCGGTATTTTGTTTCATATCACCACTAACAATGTTTCCTGGCCTTCAGCGAGGCGAGAGTTGTTTGTTTTTTTTTTCTGGAGAAATTTGCAAATGACTTCAAATATAATTAGTGGCGTTGTTGTAATGTTTGGTGGCCATATATTATTATATACGACATATTATTTTATAAATTAAAATATGTTATATAAGCAGGTGAACATTGTTTGTTTCCCTTTGCTTATTTCCCTTTAATCTAAAGTCGGGATCGAAATGCTCAGGTTATTGCAACTTGTAAGGCAGTATATAGCTTCAGCTGAATAACTAAATTTCAATTTCAAAGCCATCAACAAAACACTACTTTATATATAAAGATGAAACAATTCAGACTGAAAAGGCATAAAAAAAAAACTGGTACTTCAAGCGGAATTTGCAAATTATCTCCATTTAGGAAAATCCTTTAAGTTGGGAAGAATATAAGATACACTGAAAGAATTAAATAACAAAACCGTATTAATCTGATATTACAGTTATACATAATATTTGCACACATTAGTAGAAAATTAAGTTTATTATATATATTTTATTAATTTTCAGAATTTCGTAGGAACAAACTCACACACTTCGAGTTTTATATATCATTGATATTAGGAAATTATTATTATTATTATTATTTATTATTATTATTATTTCTAATCAACTATATTTTAAAACATTATGCGCATGCCCAAACAATAAAATAAATGATCAAAATATTTATAGATTTTATCAAGGTTGGAACATTGAATATTTTTTGACAGAATTAAGAATCCCCTGACCAGTCGAGTATACAAAATGATATGCGACCAGCAAACAAGTTAGGATCTGGTCAGTTCATTCAATCTTTAATATCAAACAGGCCACAGCTCCATGAAAAGAGTACTTTAGGAGATAAAATGTTTGTAGAGGCAATATCTGTGCCACAATGAATTCAGGATAGCAAATCTTTTATGCTAAAAAAATAAATTAAAGAAAAGTTTAAAAAATGCTTATTGAAATGAAAATGAAATGGAGGTTGCAATCACATGACAGCCAGAGTATTAACGGCTGAAAGGATACCGATACCGAATTATTCCAAAATGAGGATGAGACGTGAAGATACTAATCCGATTAAATTTAAGATGTTTAGAAGATCTAGAAGTGATCTATCTATCTATCTATCTATCTATCTATCTATCTATCTATCTATCTATCTATCTATCAAGGATGAGATTATTTTTCGCTCTGTTCATATCTATTCATCTGAATCTTGTAAGGATCATTTTCCAAATGAAACTGATAGTTAATATATATATATATATATATATATATATATATATATATATATATATATATATAATCCAGTTTGTTCTAATCAATTTGCTTATGAACATTTCTTCTTCTGTTCCTGTCTATCGATTCGTCAGGCTATTTCAACCAAAAATTATTTTCCTTTCTGAATTATTTCTTTTTTTCTCAACCATCCTCCCCACCACAATTTCTCCTCACAAACAAATCTTCTTTATCTCAGGTTCCATTTCCAACACTGCACTTAATTCCACTCAGAACATTTTAGAATATTTCCTGCCACTTCAATATTTTCATCGTCTGTCTTTTTTTTTTTTTTTCTGTCCACTCTCTCTTTTGACATTCCTTCCTTTTCCAGTCGCTTTTCATATTCAACTCTTATCTTTTTTTCCCCCCTTACCTGATTCCAGTAAATCCAATCACCGAGCATATCAAAACGGTTCTTTGTCTTTGAATCACAAAAGGTGCCACAAAAATGAATGTCCGTGATGAGATAAACAACGAAACAGGTTTTTCTTTTAAATGCATAGTTTATCTTATTTTATCAGAGTTTTTCTTTCCACGGAACTTTCATGTCAAAACCATCAGATACGCAAATGAATGTGTCAAATCAAAATGACGTCATTTGCTTTCAGCTCACACACACACACACACACACACACACACACACAAACACACACGCTCACACGTACATACACACACGTACATACACACACACACACCCATATATATATAAATCATTTCATCTGATATTTTTATTCGAAAAGGTTTTATTTGAAGCGAAATTACAAAATAAAAATATAAGCAAAGAAAAACACAAGCAATAATTTTTTTTTAATGAAAACCTAAAGAAAATCTATTTATATAAATAGAAAAGGTCTGTATTAACTGAGCTGAGTTTTTCAGAGAAATGAATTTTAAAAATCGATTTTTTTTTCTTTTTTCTCATTTAGATTCAAATACCTGATTTTTTTTCAATTTCACGAAATCTTTTTTTCTTCTTGCTGAAATAAAATTAATTTTCACCAGAATTAAATAAATTCCATATTTTTCAATCGATACAATTTACAACATGTTTAAATCATCGAACTATGTTCGTTTTTCATAGCATTTAATGTTTTCGCTCTACTTTCTCAAGATTGTCTTTGTCATTTTCTCTTCGACAGAACATTTGTTATTCTTTATTTCAGTTCTTCATTCGACACCTTTTAATTACTGCTTTACAAATTGGACATTTTAAAATAGAACCATTTGATTTAAAACTGTGACTATAAAACCATATTTTTTCATTCTTTCGAAGGAATTTCCTCACTTACAGACGGATGCAGAAAATACTTCTCGTTACGAACAGTTACGTGTAAAATTAATCTGATTTTTGAAAGCAAAAGCAATTTCTAAGTTTCTAGTAATAAGCTGATTTGTATAAATATAATTTAACATTATTTGGAAAAATTATAAAAAACTCATAATTATTAAAGGTACAAATCAGTTAAATAAATGCATTATGTGATAGATTATCAAATGAAAAGCGTTATAAGTAAGACATTTATGTAAATAAAATACTATTTATTCTCATTATTTAAAGAATTACTAACGTTCTGAACTGTTACGTGGTAGCTATCCTCCTGCGTGGCAGCGAATCTTTGAAGATGAAGAAGAGATTTGGTTCTACAGAAAGACACTGAGGATACCATGGACTGATCATGTTTTAACGAGTCTTTGAAGAAAATGGAAACAAAAAAGTAATTTGTATTTAACATCAGGAAGAGGAAGTTGACATTTCCGGGGCAAGTAATGAGGAAGGAGGGCTTGGAAAACCTGATACTCACAGGGCACATTGAGAGTTAAGAGGGACAGTGGAAAGCAGCGCGAAACATACTTGATTAGCTTGAGTGAATGGATAGTAGAACAGGTTTTGGGAGAAATAAGCAAAAGACAAAACATTATAAGCATAGGAAGATGTGAAGAGCCGTGGTCGCCTACATTCTGAAGGGACACAGCACATAAAAGAAGAAAGCAGTGAATTCTGGATGATTCACGGAAGAAGAAACTTGAAGAAACAGCGATGTGGTTCTAAAAACCAATACTGAGAATATCATGGACAGAAGATGTGTGCAACGAGGAAGTTTAAAGAAAAATGGCAACAGTTGTTGATTTTGTTTAGCGGCACATCATCACCTCTATGGGTTATTAATGCCGAAAATCTAAATATTTTGTACGTAATTTTAGGCTTTCAACTAAATATATTTTGAACGGTATTGAAATGTATTGTTGGTAGTTTTGTTTTAAATATGTATTGTTAGGAATTTTACTATATATATTGTTGGTAATTTTTACAATAAATAGCTATAGTTGGTTGTTTGATTTTGTTTGGCGGCATATCAACACTTGTATGGGTTATTTGATGCCGAAATCTAAATATTTTGTACGTAATTTTAGGCTTCCAACTAATATGCCGTACATAATTTTATACTTTCAGAGTAAAGGTATGTTTAGATATATATTTTGTAGATCGTAAAACGTATTGTTGGTCATTTTACGATAAAAATGTATTTTTATATTGTTTTAGTGTTGCTATAAAAATGTATTGTTGCTCGTTTATTATAAAATGATTACTGTTGATTTTTGTTTGAGGTTTCAATATTTGCCCATAGCTGGGACCATAACAGGTGTTACCACTCCGTGTCAGTGTGGACCTGGTAACAAGAGCAGGTAAGAGGTGGTCTCACGCTCCCCACAGCCTCCAATCTCCCGAAAATCAGAAAGCTGTTGAAAATTTCTGGAACGCATAATGAGGAGAGTGCCTAGAGAATTAAACACTCACAGGACATAATGAAGACAAAGGAAACAAGAAAAAACAATGAGCAAAGCACCTAATCAGCTTTCCTATATGGATAGAAAAGCTTGAAGAATGAAGAAGTTGTGGATAGTCATAATTGCCCACAAACTGAATGTACAGGGAACATAAATTATGAAAAATTTAAGGAAAATTAGACAGCAAATTAACGGTTAGTAAGTCAAAAAGAAAAATGCAATAGTGTTAAGGAATACATAATGGTAAAATTAAATGGACTTATGACTGTGGATATACGCGAAAAGTGGAATGTGGTCCAAATTCTGTACGGGATCAGTGCGTTCATTTTCACACAAATAACCTTGGGATTAAAGGTATAAATCTAGCTCTTCTGTCCCCCATTCTGTCTAGCTGTTGTTAGCAACTAGTCTAACAGAGGAGCAAGTTCTTCTTCCAGGAGCTGGACTATCATGGCTCTCCACAACTACCTATATTTTGTAGTTCCTTGTATGGTATGTCTTTTTCTATCTCTCCTAATCCGTTTTCTGCTAGGCATTTGTGCAAGCCCGCCTTCCGATTTCTCTTTCTTTCAGTATTTCCTGTGAGTGTCAAAATCTCCAATCCCCCTTTCCACCTTTTCCCAAAACAAAAAAAAAAAAACTTCTTTCTATGGAAACCATAGCAACTACACCTGTGGCTCTGGACTCTACAGAGGACAACCTGTAGAGTCCAGAGCCACAGCCTCACCACGATAGGTGTAGCTATGGTGGAAGTAATGATGAAAGGGAGTTGAGGCATCCACTCGTCTCACCACTCGTGTGTTGGTTTCGAATGTTATGCAAATGTTATTTCAAAATCCCTGAAATATATTGGAAGACTGAAAAATAGAAAGGCCAGAAAATTTGTGATAAAAAGTAACCGAATTTCGGCAATACGCAAGAAAAGAAATGAAATAATTATAATAAAAAGATTGAAAATAAACGAATTCACTTGGGCCTCGAGATTCGACACCTGTGTATCTCCAAGGCCAAAGAATATGATAAATAATCATAGGTTTAAATGTGTCTTTTTACAGTGTGAAAGATATGAATGTATGTATGTTAGAAATTAAGCTTTTGCGGGTGCCAATATGTGTCCGTGTGCGTAAAGTCGTTCAGATTTATACGCAAGAAACCAAGGCGTTTTTGTTTTCGTAAGCGTAAAAATAAGACGGTGTGTAGGGAAAAGACAACGGTTGGGATTTGATATTCCCAATGTCTCTAAAGAACTAGAGTTCAAAATAAACTTTGGTATTTCACAGGAAAAAGAAATGAAAGTAAATCATAAAGGCTACTTACGAAAAAAAAAAAAATACTAAATTAAAAAAGTAAATGTAAAAGATAAATAACACAATTTTTTTAAATTACGAATAAGATTGTTTCTCCGGAGATACTGTGGTTGAATTTTATTTCATGGATATATTTGCATTTTTTTGACTCTTTCAACTCTTCTCCCTTTTCTTCATTTTTCTTTAGTTTGTTTTAGATGCGTCTTTCACTTTTTTTATTTGTTTCTGATTTCTCACTTTTCCCATTTATATATTTCTTCTTCTTCTTCTTCTTCTTCTTCTTCTTCTTCTTCTTCTTCTTCTTCTTCTTCTTACATTTTTTTCATCATGCGCCAGACGCCTCTGTCTAATTCCTCATATAAAACAAGCGTCTATCCATTTCTCTTCATATTTACCTTACCTTTTTCTCCTCCCTTTCCTGACCCCCTTTTTATATTCCTTTCTGCTCCCAATCATCTACTCCGTAAGGTTACGATTTTTCACTCTAGCTCCTTCCGCCTTCAATACCCCTTCCTACCTTCTATTCTATTCTTCCTCTTCCCCCTTTTTGGCACGCGAGTAGCCTCACTTCGTCCTTTTTACATACAACTAGCCTTTCTTCCTCCTTTTGACATATAACCATTCTCTCTTCCTCCTTTTTTACATACAACTAGACTCTCTTCCTTCTTTTGACATATAACCAGCCTCTCTTCCTCCTTTTGATATACAACTAGCCTCTCTTCCTTCTTTTGACATATAACCAGCCTCTCTTCCTCCTTTTTTACATACAACTAGACTCTCTTCCTCCTTTTGACATACAACTAGACTCTCTTCCTCCTTTTGACATACAACTAGCCTCTCTTCTTAGTCTTGTTCATGCACCTTTTGCATTCTTTTCTGGATGAGTTTTCTTTTTTCAAACTTCATTATTTTTTCTGATTAATTTTTCTCTTTACTTCCTCTCACTTTTGCTGCTGCTGCTGATGATTCTGTCAATCCTCATTTTATAACTTTTTTAATATTTTGAATTAATTGTTGTTGTTGTTCTTCTTCTTTATAATATCGTTGTTACTTTTTATTATTCCACTTTCCCTATTTTTGATCTTCTAATCAATTCAATTTTTGAACTCTTCTTACTACAGTAGATATTTTCTCGCAAATATATCTTCCAGGAAAATGAAATAACAAACACAGAAAAAAGGTCGATTGAAAAATTTCCTTTGAGTTTTTTCAGTAAGAAATGCAACCAAAATGAAGCCTTAAAATTCATTTTAGTTTTAATAATTCTATTGCTTGCTTTTAACGTTTCCTTCAGTTTTGCTACGTAATTTGCTTTCTCTTGAGAGGATCAAAATTTGAAAAGTAACACGTGAATCAGAGAAAGATTGAGAATGAGAGAAAAGATTTGGGGAGAAGAAATGAAAGTGAAATCGAAAAAAAAACAACACATAACAGGTGAAAATGTAATAATAGGACAATGTAAAGAAATAAGAAGAAAAAATACTAATCAAGAAAAATGTATTTTTAATAAATATAAAAATATCGACTTGATAATGAAAAGAAAAAGAACAACAAAAGAATAATAATAATAATAATAATAATAATAAAAATATTATTAATAATAATATTATTATTATTATTATTATTAATAATAATAATATTAATAATAATATTAATAATAATAATAATATTATTAATAATAATAATATTAATAATAATAATATTAATAATAATAATATTAATAATAATAATAATATTAATAATAATATTATTAATAATAATAATAATATTATTAATAATAATAATATTAATAATGATAATATTAATAATAATAATAATAATATTAATAATAATAATAATAATAACAACAATATTATTAATAATAATAATAATATTAATAATAATAATAATATTAATAATAATAATAATATTATTAATAATAATAATAATATTATTAATAATAATAATAATAATATTAATAATAATAATAATAATAATAATAATAATAATAATAATAATAATAATAATAATAATAATAATAATAATAATTGATGGTATGCGTCAAGGAACATGAAAGTAGTAAGCGTCTTTACTCCGTAATGAAAGAAGCCAACAAATTCAAACTGGAGCTTCAAATGGGCGTAGAGATGCAACTACAGCACAATACACCGGCTGAAACTGCAAAATACTTGAAAAAGACAGCAAAGACGAATGCAACCGACCAGATACAGAAGCGATGGCAAGATAAACCGCTTCATGGCCAATACTCTGCCCGTATCAACCAAGCTGATGTAGACAAAACCCGTACCCATCAGTGGCTACGCAGTGCAGGGTTGAAAGCGGAAACTGAAGGTTTTATCCTTGCTGCGCAGGACCAATGCTTGCTAACTAGGAATTATCAAGCACATATACTAAAATATTGTGTCAACCCAAAATGCAGATTCTGTGATAAATATCCAGAAACGATTGATCATCTTGTATCAGGTTGCACGATGTTGGCACCCACTGAATATAAAACCCGACATGACAGAGTGGGCCAATATCTGCACTGGAAAATCTGCAACTTCTACGGGAAGGAAACTGAAAGAAACTGGTACCGACACCACCCAGACCCAGTTACGGAGATAGGACCTGTTACAATTCTATGGGACTACACAATCCACACTGACAGAACAATCAAGGCCAACCGACCAGATATTGTTATTAAAGACCACAAACAAAAACGGTGCATCCTTATTGATATGGCAGTCCCTGCTGACTGCAATGTATCTTTGAAGATATTCAAAAAGCTGTCAAAATACAAGGACCTTGAAATAGAGGTCTCGAAAATGTGGCATATGGGAACATCAACAATCCCTGTTGTAGTTGGAGCCCTAGGACTGGTTGGAAAAGATTGCAGTAGACTAATTGCAGGGATTCCTGGAAGCCCATGCCTCAAGGAGATACAAAAAATTGTTCTGACAAGTACAGCCCACACTTTACGAAGGGCTCTATCTATGTAATTTTTTTTTTTTTTTTTTTTTTTGTCAGTGAAAAGTGTCATGATGCCATTTCTAACCTTAGGTCCCTGGGTGGGACCTGGAAAGAAATGTGTAAACGCCAGAAAGCAAAGAAAATAAAAATAATAATAATAATAAATATAATAATAATAATAATAATAATAATAATAATAATAATAATAATACAAGGCATGGCTCTTATAGTTGGTGATTTTAAGTGATTGAATTTGTTAATATATATTTATGTTTTGTCTTGGTGAATTTAGAATGGCGACAGTAAATATCTCGTTCAGTATCATAAATTTTTCTTGTCAGTTGCCTGACCATAACGAATTGGGCATGTTATGTTGTAGTTGATGCAGTGTGAATCTCTCTTCATAAGAGAGTAGTAGGTGAACATCATGACTTAAACGATGAGACAGTCAAGGCGATTTGGGAGTCATATCTATATATTTGGGGACACCGACATTTGGATACCGGGTGCACCAACGCATTTACACAAACTGAAGTAATTTCTAACTCTGGGCCCATCTGCAATGATATGCCACCATATTGTGCGCATTTGACTGTGTGTGCATACACACCTGTTATTCCCTGATATATCCCGGAAAGGGATATATTTGAACGAAGTAGCTAAGTGGTTTGGGCTACTATAACCAAACAGAATACGGTAGCAGTAATCGCCTGGTACGCGTCGTAGTCGCAGGTAAGAAGTGTAGATCAATGGCGTAGTCTAATGGGCGTCGTTATAGACTTAGCTCTCAGACTAAGGCTCTTTAACTCACCTACACGTCCGTCGATATTTATGACGGATACCAGCCAATCAGACTCTAGTGAGGAGGAACACAGGTGTATGCATATTCCATTATATCATTCTCTTATCAGACAGGTTCTTGTATTTCTACCCCAGCGTCACATTTTTGCCATTTTGCTCTCTCATTCAATAATAATAATAATAATAACAACAACTATGTAAAGTGCAATGCCATATTTATATAATATAATTTGTTTTGTATGATATAAAACAAGATACCAAAGAACTTTGAAATTCCGACGACACGTCCAGTTCAGACTAGAAGACCAAATCTAGTTTTTAAAATAATGTTTGTCCGACAATGAAAGTAACATCTACAGCAGACTAGACAGGATCCGAAAGAAAGTGAAAAGCCGTAAAAATTTTATCAATAAATTGAAATCATGGTGGAACATGGCTGTTTGTGCCATCATTAGGAACAATCAAAAAGTGCTTTGGAGATCCAAAGAAAAATCAAAAGTCTTCTGAAAACATCATTGTTTGATTAACATGAATATTGTGAAACACTTGATATCTTGTGAAACTGAATACTTGGCATATACAAATAGTAAAATGATGACAATAAATCTATTGAAATATATATTTCAAAATAAAATAAAAAAATTAATAGAAAAAATTGAAAAAAAATGTAAAAAAATATTTTTAAAAATCGAAGGAAAAAATAAAATTCAAAAAGAAGAAAAAAATATGGCACCCGTTCTGGGTATGACGATAAACTACATCCAGCAACAAGGCCTCAAATTGGGAGATTTTGAGGAGCGTGGAACTACCTCTTTATTGCTGTTGTTTCCAGGTCCACTTCTTAGAGTCCCAGCTATGGGTAAATAGTTATCACCCAAACTGGAGTCAAAACACTATGAAAGTATAAAATAGATTTTTATAGTAAAAGTACCAGTAATATTTTCTTGAAAAAAAATATATACCAACAATAGAGTTTTGAAAAAAAATACCAGCAATACATTTGGCTCCCGCCAAAAAACTCTTTACAAAAATACGTCAATAAAACTTGCTCTACAAAATGATTTCTTACGAAAAAAATATATTTTATTCATAGGAACCTATCCTATAAAACTTGTCGGCATTAAATAACCTATAAGCCGTAAAACAAAATAAAACAAACCAACGACGGCACTGGTTATGGAAAAGCTAAAAATTCAAGACTTGAAATGAAAAATCGAAACGAATAAATGTCTGTCATATGAATCACGTATTTTGATCCTATCTTGTTTCCCCATACATCTGACCATATGTCATAAATAGCTTTATAGATATTTATTTAGATTAGTTAAATTCGATCACATGTTAGGTGAGAGAGACGAGGGAATGCTATTTAGAAACTCGTTCTAAAGTTGACAGTGAGTGAACTCTTTAAAAATAGAATTCGAAAGAAATGTTCTACTACAAGTAACCTGTTTATGAACATGATATGGTCCTGATGTAAAATTCTAATAATAATGAAGGTAAGATTTTTGAGAAATGACTTCTACGTGTTGCTAGTATTATGAATCAGGCAAAGAATAGTATCTGAGCACTTCTGGATATGTTTCAGTTTCCGTTTTCTTTTAGAAGCAGGCATGGTGACCTATTCTTTGTCGCGCAGTAGAGGAAGATGTAGGTGTTCATGTTATACTTTTGGTGAAAAATAATTGCAAGCAAGCTGGAGCAGCGGAATAACATTAGATTTAGTCTGAATATTGTAAAAAGTGCTGATGAAATGTTAACCCTATCATGATATTACGCTATGAAAAAATCGATTTTGAGCGGTACAGGCAGATAAAAAAGAGTGAAAAGATGTGTACGATGACGAAAGAAGTGGGCAGCCAAAAACGCAAAGAAATGAAGATATGGACAGAGTGCGAGCCTTGGTGTGCTCAGGTCGAAGATTAATGCGCAACTGATAGCAGAAGAAATGCAAGTGAATAGAGAAATAGTGCGACATATTGTTATAATGTTCTTCAGGCATAAGACTCACTCAAGGTAGTATATTATTGAATGAGTTTGTTGTAAGGGCGTAAAAAGGGGGTGGAATTAAGAAGTACTTATTAGGGACTTAAGATAGATAACAATTGACTCTAAACTTCTAAAGGTTAAAATCGTAGGGATAGGAGAATCACTCTTACGGAGTCTGTTTCCCAAATTAACTGTTGCATCCCCGGCATTGTGCAGCTGCTGATATTATCCTACGGTGTTACTCTAACATTCTAATCCTTGACTGGCTGGTGAATAACGCCTGTCCAGAAAAGCCGTTACCCCCAGCACCATTATTGAAGAAACAAACATTTATCAACGTGTCATTAGAAGAATGTTCATTGATTGATTGATTTGTTTTTTTACAGCTTATCAACTCTTTGTGGCTTATTTAAAGCTCAAACATGTTTGGGGTTGTAAGAATATTTCTTCTTTTCTGTGATAATGTTTTTTTAGAATAACAGTGATTTTTTTTTTAGATGCATGACCTACTATTTAATCCATAACTAGAAGAAGGATATGGATTCGTACCTTTCCTATGAATATTTACACGTAAGTGAATGTAACGAACCTGACTGGAATTCGAACTCGGCTCTCACATCTGAAGTGAAACCTTAACATTTAACGAGGAATCTGGATGCGGAATTTCTCGTAGAGTCAGAAACATTCTAACTGAGGATTTTTGCATGAAAAAGATTTCCTCAAAGATGGTGCCTACAATCTTGACCGATGAGCAAAAACAACGCCGGCTTCACGTTTCATTTAATCTTTTCAATAATATTTATAATATTTAGGGCCATGAAGTGTAGTGCTTTCAGTTTGACCAGTGCACACAGTTAGGTTAGCCATGCAAAAATCAAGTCAAAAAAAGCATTGTGTTGCATCAGTATTCTCATATACAGTCATATTTTCTGTTTGCTTGTATTAAAAAATCAACACTCAAACCTCTTGCACTGTTTAATAACGATATCCAGTAACATTATAGATACTTGAACGTCTCCCAGTATCAGTAGGTGGTATCTTTTCGTACTTCTGACAGTAAGGCGTCATGTGTCGAAAATGAACAACCAGAATGTGTGACATGTTAATATGATAGCAATAATGTTTGTGCTGTTTGTAACGAGAAGTACCGAAGAAAATGGTGATATCACAATTTTTATCTCAAGTATGAAGCAGAACACTTCTTTTTCTTGAATCGTCTTATTGTCAGAATATATTTTAATTCTGACACAATATATATTTTTCATTAATTCTTTATTACTCCTACACTATAAGGAGATATTATGTATTACTAATATTTTATTGTTAATGTTGTTATAGAATAAATTTTGTTGTTAATATTATTATATTGCATTTTATTTTCTATTAATATTATATTCTTAATATAATGTTACATGTCACTTTTTACAGTTTAATATGTCTTATGACCGTCAAAAATAAAGAAAACTTTAACGAAAGGTACGCTGAAAAGAACCAATTTTAAATTGGTAGACGATCGATAAACTTCTGTGTTAATAATTCTTTAGAGGCTAATTGTTGCTTATACATTTTATAAGTCATTTCTATTAAAGAATAAGCATTAAGTTGGGCATAATTTAAAATTCATGTTGTTCGATAAAAAGGAAAAGAGTAATCGATTAATGCCATGGTTTATATGATATTACCATACACAGACAGAAAACTAACTAGAGATATTTTATTTTTAAAAAAATCATTTCACCTCCAAGCACGGCAATAAAGCCACTAAGACGAAATGGGTAACTGAGTGTGAGAGAATATGAGAATAAAAAAAAATCAGTATTAAGGAGAGAGAACAATAAAAGATAGGGTGTGAGGGAAGATACTTTTGAACCAACTCAGATATAGAGCTTTACAAATCATATACAGAGAAAGACACATTTCATATATTTCAGAAAGAGGATAAATAAGCAGTAATGAATGTAGGTTAATACCTGTGAATAAGGTATATATTATGTCACAATCTCTATTAAAGCAAATTTAGAGAACGGTGGTGACAAACTATATCGCTAACTAGAAAAGTAGAATGATTTGCATCTCATTACACACACACACACACACACACACACACACACACATATATATATATACACAAAGTGAAAATAAAAACAAAGACAATAGTATTTTGTATGTAATTTCTGAAAAGATGAATTGTCAGCATGCTTTTAATGTTCCAATTGTTTTTATATTGATATTATTACAGACGCAGTGTTTCGGCCCATTACTCTCCGTCCATCATCAGATGTGCTTTGTTTTGCATGATTTGGGATAGCTTGATTGTATTATTTTGTACCTGTGTTGTTAGAACTTATTCCTTCCTGTAGAAATGATGTATATTATTTCACTATCTGATCCAGCGATGCAACACAAGATCACTTGATGAGAGCTATGCAAATTGGACCAATCCTTATATCCACTACTCCAACATTGTGAATGAGATCACGGCGTGTATTTTGGAATTTTTAAATCCAATATCAGATAGTTTCAACATTTGGTTATCAGGCGCGTTTGTACATTTTTTTGGTAGATTTGTATTTTATTTTTAAGATGAGGAATGGACACTTGAAGATGGCCAGAGGGCACTTGGTCGAAAAGTATACCCTATAATAATATCTATAATACTAAAAATTAGAACAATTGCTTGAATAGGTTAAAGTGTGTTAACATGCTTTCTTTTTCACTTCATAATATTTATTTCAGAAAAAAGTTATTAGCTATGTATTAGTTTGGTGCAAAATAATATCGTTTTTTGACGTATTTTTTAACGTCAAAAAACGATATTATTTTTGCATCAACTTAATAATAGAATAAATATTTTCTTTTTCATTTCTTCAGTGTGAGAAATATTTTTAGAATTATCCTGAAAGTATACTGGCAGCAAAATGCCTCCATACGGACAGAAAATGAATTCAGTAAATACACAAAAATAGAAAGGGGTGTAAGACAACTATGTGTTTTCTTACCAGACTTATTCCAAACTTTAAAGGGAAGCAACTTTTAATGAAAAAGTACTACCAGGATTTATTATTGATAGAAGACTCGGAAAGGAAACTGCAGAAGCCCCTGAAAATGTAGTAAAGGAAAACGAGAAGAAAGGACTAAACAGTAATTATAAGAAGGCAGAATTTAAAGTTACGAAAATGAAACAAATACAAAAAATTTAAGGAAGTGTTTTAACAGACGATAGGAATCCGATGGTGAACTGGGATAGAAAAAGATGCCTTCGAAAACATAAGGAAAGTATTAGGTTAGTGCAAAAATAATATCGTTTTTTGACGTTAAAAAATACGACAGAAAACGATATTATTTTTGCACCAACCTAATATTAAGAAACAGGAACATTTCATTAGAAACTAAGAAAAGAGTAGTGAACTATTATATAATGTCGGTCTTTCTCCATGTCAGTGAATGTTGGTCAATCTCATGACAGATGAAAAAAAGACGAAACAAAAGAGAAACATTAGAAATGTTCTATGAACTGACCGCGTCGAAGTTTTAGAAAAGAAATGGAAACTAAAGGATACTTATACGTAGCATGAGAAAAATACAGTTGAAATTTCCTGGGTACGTAATGGGCTTGGGAAATTTGATACTCACGGGGCATATCGACCTCAAAAGAGACATAGGAAAACACTGCTTAACCTACCCTAATAAGCTTGTGTCAATT
>OZ010593.1:37070410-37087910 GCA_963932145.1 Acanthosepion lycidas | reverse complement strand
ACTTAATAATGTAAAACAAACACTAAATCAACAATGACTTCCCTAACCACCTTACAGACCACCACACTAGACTATTTCTCTCCAAAGTAAGTAATAACGATAGAAAACGCAGTCAAAAACATTTATTACAGAAACCAAATGTACATTAACTACAAACAAGACGAATCTTCACTAAGACATATTATAAAGAAATACATTACCCCAACTGACCCGAATAAAAAAAATCAAATTAATTATCTATTATAAAAAATTTAATACAGCTAACCTTATCCTCAAAAATAACAACACACCAGCTAAGTCAAAATTACAAAGAACGAACCATATCTATGAGTTCAAATGCCCCTTAAGGAACTGTGTTCCTGATCAAACCGGACTCATAAATAATTACATCGGTTACACAACCACATGCTTATCCAGACGTCTTACATTACACCTATCTGATCACAGCTCCATTAGAACCCACTTAAACACACACACAAATTTACCAGACTCCATTAGAAACATACTAGTAGCAAAACACAAATATATTAACTGCATCCACCTGCAAAAAAAAGACTAAAAATAATGGAAGCTTTAATAATAAAAAAAGAAAAAGCCAACTCTTAACAATATTAACTACGAACAAAGCCATAATGTGCTAACCGTATTCGGAAATTAAAAACATCTCTACAACACACTAAAACTTACAAATAATGCACACACTCAATGAAGCTAAAAAATTGAAAATCCTTGATAATGGCTAAAGGTATAGACTAAAGCACTTGGAAATCTAAAACATTTGTCCGGAAATTATTGTTTTTATTGTTTATTTATTATGTAAATTAAAGATGAATACAGATGACAGCTTCGAAACAGTAATTTCGGTGTTGTGATGGAATCTTATTCAAAAAATAATTATAATTTAGGCTTTTCTTGTGTATCGAGCACTGTTATTTTAAAATAAAGCAAAAATACTAAAGAACTTCCGATCATCAATCTAACAGTTATTATTATATCAACACACACACACACACACACACATATATATCTATATCTATCTATCTATCTATCTATCTATCTATCTATCTCTCTCTCTCTCTCTCTATATATATATATATATATATATATATATATATATATATATATATATATATATATATATATATGTATACTAAACAATTTTAAATATTTAAGCATTTTAATGTTATACTGAATTTTATAGTCTTACACACGAGGACGCTTGTTGAGGAAATGTCAGAAAAATTACTAATAACTTTTAAATTTTCTATTGTTACTGCTCTTATTTTCTGATAGTGAGATGTATTTACAAAAATCGACACATTTATACACACAAAATAAAAATTCAAAATTATTTTTAATTACCGGTGAACGCTGAATTGTAGTGGCCGTTTCCATTTATTATTAGCAAATGCAGATTTTATTTAATAGTAATATCACTTCGCCGTTACTAGTTAATACAGAATTTTAAAAGATTTAAAAGTTTATAAATTTAATTAATATTAAAAAAAATGAAAACTATTTTTCATTATCTATCGGAAAAAAACAACTTTTTTTCGAGACAATTGTGCTCATAATATGTTTTATCGTGAAAGTGCCCATAATATATTTTAATCATAAAAGTAATTAAAAGTTTTTCTTATTAAATAATATCTTCGTTTTATTCAATTTTGTTATTTTGCGATTTAGACTAGTTCTGCACCGTTTGTGAGAAAAAAAGCATCATAATGCAATTCACTCTATTAGAAATTTGGCAATGGCATGCTGTACTTCTTGGCATTCGCGCCGGAAGCTTCAATACGAATATTTCAAAGTGTTTGGCTGTCAATCTGAGGAGAAAGTTGGATGAATCGAATGGGGATTACGGAGGTGTGGTAGCTCGAAAAACTCACTCTGATCGTTCTGATATGAAAAGAACTACCGGATTCGTTGCTGAGTGTCTCAGACTCAATACAGAGCCTTATATTAAGTGCTTTGAAGGGGTAATGCTGTCCTGGGTTAAGAGGGAGCTCCTGGAAGACACTATGTCTGGCAATAGGTCTCTGCACCATGCCACACAAGAAGGAGAATCCAGTCATGGATGTCAGACAAATTCTGAGATCACATTATTCCTTCCATCTGGACAATTAACTTCCCAGACTTCAACCCCATTGATTATCATGTGTGGGTCGCACTTGAGCGGGAGACCAACAAAATTCTTCGTAACACCAAATATGAACTGAAGGCGAGGATTATAGCAGCATTAACCAACTTAAATGGGGAAACCGTCCAGAAGAGTTGCAGGAGATTCCGAAGTCGTCTGGAAGCCGTGATTGAAGCAAATGGCGATTTTATTGAATATATTTGCTCTTTAGTATTTCAATATATTTTTGTGTAATTTTGGTAAATATATCTGTTAAAATGAGATCTTAGTGTTATTTTCATTTTTATGTAATTTTGACGACAATTTATCAATCGCTCCCTGTAAATAAGTTGGGGGTAACATAATATAAAAAAAAGATATTTTTACCAGAATTTTCTAAGTAAAGAAATATTTAAAAAATAATTTAATTAATTTCTGAATAAGTCCTAAAAGTTCCATTAAAATCTGACAATAATTTGATTCACGCAAGAATTTCCAAATTAATGTATCTTTCACCGATAAACGACGCTCAAATGTCCCGCACTAATTTATGGTGTCACGTTGACGCCAAAAAAATATGATTTTTAACCAAACTTTTGCAGGTAATTAAAAAAAAAATTGCATAAAAAATAATTTGCTCTTTCCATTTAATAATAAATATTTTGTAGATAAAACTTCGTTTTAAGTTTGAAGGATTGTTACATCATGAATATACCTAGTACTATCAATGCAACAACAAAGCATCCTCGAAAGCTTTTGTTATATGATGACTGAAATCAGGCATGATTTTTGTGTTGAATCTCATTAAATACTAACACAAAATGCCTCAGTCATATTACATTTTGTTGCCTTTCTGTCGATATATGGAAATCCAAGCAGGTACACTTGTGTTATATTTGCGAGTATCTCACTACATTTGCGCCTTTATTCTTTTGATGAGAATCCAAAGTTCATTCAAGTATAAATGATTATCGACTAGGCAATAAAATCTCGGTACACGACTTTCAAAATAAATATATTTTCATCGGTCCAGCAATTTCTTATGAATTTTGCCCTTGCAGATGTTCATGATTTTACAGCTTATATTGACGTATACAGTTAATATTTTATTCGAAAGGAACCGTTAACTCAGTAGCATATATATATATATATATATATATATATATATATATATATATATATATATATATATATATATGGTCGGTATTGGTTGGTGTACCTGATGAAAGTAATCATATAATCTTAATTAACTGTCCGCATCACAAGATCTGGATGCTGTGTGGTTAGCGTGAACTCAGCTGTATTGAAATCTGGCGCTACATTGCAATCTTTGCAATCATCCTAAAACGATTTTTGGGAGTTTCCATCTTTTTTTTTTAAGTAATTGCCAAAATGATTTTTTTTTTTTTTTTTTTTTTTTTTTAGGAAATTTGTTGCTACTTTTGTCGGTAAAAATTTGTTCGCAGACTCGTAGCATTGCTTTTGTAACTTCGTCTACCACCCGCAGCATATGGTTTTTGTCTGCACATTTAGCCATTCCCAACCAGTATGTTTGATGATAATAATCGTAGCATAAGAAATTCATTGGTTAGATCTTATCGACTTACATAATTTGGAGATGATTAATGTTGGTAGTATGTCCTACATAGCATTCATTAGGAAACATACCTTTTGGCAAAGTATTAGTGCATAGCCTTTTTTTAAAAATTGTTGTAAACAACAAGAAATTGTGGAGTGCCATAATCACCATCGGCCTGAAGAAATATGACATATAAATGATGATGTCACATATGGGATCATTCTTTGTTCTTTCCATGCTACAAATGTACAAATGTAAATGTTCTTTTATGTGCCATGTCACTTCAGGACGGTAGGCGATCATGCAGCCCCCTCCCCTTCCTTCACGTGTAGCTCTTAATAAGGTTTGTCTTTTTGTTATTTCTCCCAAACCCTGTTTCGCTATTTATTTGCCCAAACCCATCAATTATGTTACGCGCTGCAATTCCTTTATCCATGCTACTCTCTTTCCCTCTGTCTTGTGAGTATCAGATTTTCCAAGCCCTCGTTTCTCATAAAGTGCCCCAGAAATTTCAACTGCCTCTTTTTGATGCTAAGTACAAGTTTCCTCTTTGTTTCCATTCTCTCCAAAACCTTGTTGTTGCTCACATATTCGGCCCATGGTATCCTCAGCATACTTCTGTAGAAGCATATTTCTGTTGCTTCAAGTCTCTTCTTCATCTTTGAGGAGATTGTCTAGGATTTCCTGCTATACAGGAGGACAGAAATCACGTAACACTTCAGCATTCTTTTCTTTGTTTCTAACGAAATTTGCCCGTTCCTTAATATTAAAAATTTTATAATTTATGAATGCTCATAAATATTCATCAGGTTAGCCGAAAAGTCAGGTAAGCTAGCTATGGAGCATGTCTTCTTAAATTAAAAAAAAATTGAAATGATGGCAGGTACACATAGTTATGCAATTCAAAGAGTAGTATCAAAGGTCTCAATATTTACTGGAAAAGCGGTAGAGTATGTTGACCATTTTTGCCGTAGTCTCTGAATATGGAATCCAGTGAAGTCCGTAATTTTTTCAATATCAGAGGTCGGAAGTGAAGATTCAGAGAAAGTAGCGGCTGATAAGTAATTCTTTAAGTCTTCGATATCAGGTTGGCAGTGCAGACAATTTGGGATAAAAAAAATGGCTGCCTTTATACACGTCGCATTGAATATTTTGAGCTTTCCGATTGGTTAACCCGTCTATTGGTGAACTATAAAATGAGTCAGCTCATTTTGGCTAGCTCACTAGTAGATAAATATATCCAAAAAACTGCAACACCCCCTCATTTTGGGGTATATTATGGAATCTTCTTTCAAAATATTAATAAAGTCAATATTCATATGGAAGAAATATTATAGTATTCAGATTGCTTTTTTTAGCATTCATAAAATAATTTTTTTTTAAAGAAAATTAATATCCACAAAAATTAGTTATATCATTTTGTCTACAGTTAAGTACTTCAGGTTAATAAACATTAACAACAATATTATAAATTTGGGTTGTGATCACAACAACAAAAATTGGAAAAAAATGTTATTTTACCCATAGCTGGGACCCATTAAAACAGTCACTATCACTCCGGTTCAGAGTGATCCTGAGGGTCATTAAAAGGAGTATTGGGCTAAAAGTAGGACTATTTACATTTATACCCCGAAACTAAGGACTCACATTCATACCAAAAACTGACGTTTTTTAAGACAATAACTAATGGATGCAGTTTTACGACTTGCCCAGGACTAATAAGGACCTAAGAGGGACTTAATCGATGCAGTTTTACGTCTTGCCCAGGACTAATAAGGCTATCAGTACCAAATATGACAGGAATGAAAGCCCCTAATTTCAATTTTGTAATTGACTTTGTAAATAAATTCGACACGTTATTTTCCGATTGAACATATTTAATTTGTTCTGTTTTCTTTTGTATCAGATCCATTACAAATTGATATTTAATATCGATATGCTTTGATCTTTGATGTATTATTGGATTTCTAGCCAAAGCAATACTGGCCTGATTGTTGCAGTAAATAATTACAGGCTCACTTATTATCAGTGTTGTAATTGTTTTTATTAGTAACTTAAGAAAAATGGCCTCTTGTGTTGCTTGCGACAATGCAATATATTCCGCCTCGCAAGTAGAAAGTGAAATTATTCCCTGTTTCTTAGATTTCCCGCTAATCATTGGATTATCTTTTGCCAATCTAAAGCAATAGACTGTTATACTTTTACGATCTGGTGAATTTGCCCAATCAGAATCACAAAATCATTCCAATTGTAATGGTTTTCCTGATTGTCGAAATACTAGGCACTGACTCTTAGTTCCCTTTAGATAACGTAATACTTGCTTAGCTCTTGTTAAATGCACAGTCCCCGGTTTATTTAAGTTTTGGGACAACTTAGTAACCGTATAGCAGATATCCGGCCTGGTTGATGTCATGACGTAAATAAGACTTCCAACCAATGTTCTGTATTCTTTCTCACACGCCGCTATACCATCTTCATTATTCATAATTGTGTTTAAATCCATTTCACATGGAGTAGTTCGTGTTTTACAATTTTGCATGTTGAATTTAGATAAGAGCTTCTCGATGTATCTAGATTGATTCATTGTAATAGTGTTGCCCTTAAATTCGAACTGTATACCAAGAAACCATGATAGTCGACCCAAGTAGGTAATTTTAAACCTTATATTTAAGGAATTTTTAATTTTTAATAGAGCAGCTTCACATTTTGAAGCAACTAACATATCGTCGACCCAAATAATCAGAATTACTAATATTTCATTATTAACTATTCTTGTGTACAGGCATGGGTCAACTTGGAAGGATTCAAATTGTTGTTCAATTAAATAGGAATGGATTAATTTATTCCATGTTCTTCCGCTCTGTTTGAGTCCATATATTGACTTTTTGAGTTTCCATGCATAATTATCACCTTTTTCAAAACCTTCTGACGGTTCTATGTATATTTCAGAGTCAATCGGAGCATTCAAGTAAGCCTCTTTAGCATCCATATGGTGTATATCCAGACCATAATGTGCAGCCATTTGCATCAAAATTCTAATTGTTGTCATGTTTGTTGTTGGACTGAATGTTTCCACATAATCTTCCCCGTATATCTACGAAAATCCTTTAGCTACAAAACGAGCCTTATACAGTGGCGATCCATCCTCAGTTCGCTTTACAGTATAAACCCAACGGCTGCCGATAATATTTTTTATCATCCGGGGCCTTTTTCAATTCAAAAGTGTCGTTTGATACTAAAGATTCAATTTCTTTTTGCATGGCGGCTATCCAACGTTTGGAATTGTCAGAATTTATGGCTTCTTGGTAGTTCTTCGGGATCCTCTACTTGCTCAAAGGAATCTGTAAATCTGACGCATCTGATCTTTTTATTATTTTACTTTGTGAAAAATAAATAATATAGACTGGACTTATCTTGTCATACCCAATAAATATGCCTCTTTCACTTTTTGGATCTAGTTTTGCCCTGTGGTCGACATATGTGTAGAAAATTGTACCCACAATATGCATACCACTTACGTTGGGTTTATAGTTCGTATAAGCTTCGTAAGGAGTCTTTTCAATGTTACTAATATAGCAACGGTTTCTTATATATACAGTTGTATTTAATGCATAAACCCACAGATTTTGGGGTAACTTAGATTCTATTAGCAAACATCTAGCCATTGCGAAAAGTGTCCGCCAAATACGTTCAGTGACTCCGTTCTGGTGTGGTGAATAAGAACAAGTTTTCTTAATGCCTTCATTTATTAGGAGGTTTTCGTAAGTATCAGAAGTAAAGTCTCCACCATTATCTGTTCTAATTATTTTTACTTTTCCATACGGGGAGATATCGGATAAATAGATTTTTGTAGCTTGTAGGGTATCAGATTTGTTTTTCAGAAAATATATCATAATAAGTCCTGAATATTCGTCAACAAAGTTTAATACATATGAATAGGTGTCGATACCCATTGGTGAAATTGGACCCGCAATAAACTCTGAACAAGATATCTGTTGATTTGGGGATCGTACCCCTATTTCTATATTTCGTCATTTTCCCTTTAATACACGCGTCACAATATTGTAAGCCCTTTGGAGATGTAATTTTCATTCCAGTGACGTGTTCTTGTAATCTTTTAACATCCGAATTATTACAGTGGCCTAATATTTTATGCCAAGTTCTTAAGTCGTGCGTGGCTGTCTTCACAGACTTAATACTTTTCAAATAATAATACAAACGTCCATTTTGTTGTATATTAAATTCAGTTCCGTCTGGATAGATTAACTTTGAATTGTCTCGGTGAAAATTAACTTTAACACCAGTTCTAACAGCAGACTGAACCGAGAAAATATTTTGTTTAAATTTAGGAATATATAAAGCCCTTTTTAATAAACATTTACAAATATTTCCTTTAGCATGTCGTAAATAAATACAGGCATCGCTTCTTTTTAAAACTAAATTATTAGCTCTGGTCCCGTCAGCTAACTCGATAAAATGGGAATCAGCCTCAAAGTTTGGGTCAAAATTAATGAATTTTGTTTAATCAGTAATTACATAATTTGTCGCACCCGTATCGACTAGGAAAGAATTATAGCTATTGGGTATAGTATCCAACACAAACGAAAAGGCTTATATTCGCTCATTCGAAAAGGTTTTTACATTTTTACAAAAATCATTCCTTGTATAAAATTGACATTTGGCACATACATGGCCGCCTTTACCACAACGAAAACAAACGATATTTCTTTTTCTATTATTACTGTTCTAGTTGTTGTTGTTGTTGTTCGTGTTATTGTAATAATTGTTTTTAAGTCCCTTGTTTTTAATATCATAATTCCTAGTCTGATAGGTTTGAGGAACTGGCTTTCTGAATTTTTAAAATGACGTTCTCAGTTGCATTACGTTATTGCCTTGATTTTGTGGGGTACACATTTTTTCAGTTTCTTCATAACTACGTAATGCAATTTTAAACTCAGTGAAAGTTAATTTTTTATCTTTTTGAGTTATGACTGTCGTGAATGGTTTGAATGTCGGTGGTAATCGCTTTAAAATCATGGCTATTAGCAGCCCATCTGAGATAATCTCACCTGCCATTTTTAAAGCATTTGTGACATTCTCAGCTCGTATAATATAATCTGTTACAGATTCATTTTCCTGTCTCCTTAACGCGGTTAGTTCAGTATATAAATTTAGGCTTACCTTTTGACAAGTATATTTTTTAAAATATTTTTACTCTTAATTTTAATAGTCTATATTTTTTTTTTAAAAACAAGTAAATGTATTACTTACAGTATGTAAAATTACTTTTTCATGTTAAGTATAACTATGTATGTACATTATATATATATATATATATATATATATATATATATATATATATATATATATATATATATATATAAGAAATATAGTCTTAAGGTGTGCTATATTTGTGGAATAAAGTGCTCAATATCAGAGATAGAGCGTGTGTAAATATAAAAGTGAATGAAACAGATTGTCGCCTCTAAGTGTTGACTTCTATGTTCACTTTTATATATATATATATATATATATATATATATACGAAATAAAACTTTTATGACACAGAATTTATATATTATTTAGCAATGACGAAGCGTATTTTTTACTTTTTTTTCAGGTAAA
This sequence comes from Acanthosepion lycidas, assembly GCA_963932145.1. Lineage (NCBI taxonomy): Eukaryota > Metazoa > Mollusca > Cephalopoda > Sepiida > Sepiidae > Acanthosepion > Acanthosepion lycidas. The sequence goes on along the minus strand of OZ010593.1, from coordinate 37,078,587 downwards.
CATTCTTAGGGAGGTAGAGTAATGGACAACGGCACGGACTGATGAATTGATTCTTCCCCCCAGCTATGGGTAAATAACAGGACAGACATTGGATGGCAACTGGTCTACCGCAGAAAGAAATGGCAACCTACTGCGGAAAAAAAAAACTGCCTTGTCAGTCATGTATCGAAAGTTACATGATCGCCTAAGCGTGTATCACGCATGGCACTGAAGAAATTTACATATCTCATTGAGACTTTTTGATGTCTACATCTAATTTACATTTTCGTTTCTGAAACGCAAACAGATACATTTATTGTTGATTGATTTTTTTTTTAAAGGTTTTCAACTTCTTTAGAGTTATTTAAATTTTGATTTTAAAATATTTTTTATTTTTTCAACTTTTTAAGGTTATCTAAAGTTGAAAGATTATGAGATTTTTTTTTGACATAAAAATGATTTTTTTTTCCGATACAATTCTTAATATTTAATCCATAGCTGAGACAAAAATAACAGACCCATACTTTTCTCACGTAACTGAATATAACAAATCCGACTGGAATTCGAACTGGAACCTCTGAGTTCTCATTCCGAGCCGTTATCTATTAAACCACCCGAACATACAGACTTATAACAAGTGGTATTTCCAAAGCAGTCACCCATCTAAGGATTGAGCAGTTTCAACGTTTCTTAAATTCTGTCATCCGATAAGAACCGGTGTTTCAACCTCATATGGCCTTAAATCTAATTTTATTTAATCAAACGATTGACTTTTTTAATCGACAATATTTTTTTTTTTATTGCTATCACTTTAATTTTACTGGTTACGCGTATTTGAGTAGACGTACCTGTTTACGTACAAACAGTGAAATTAACGTCTACTGACTTAGAATATCGAAACGAAATATATCATAATTTTCTTTTCTCCTCTTGATACCAAAATGAAGCAACGAATTATGTCGGTAGAGAAAATAAAAATACTTACGTTTTATTTTAGCATTGCCTGTATTTGTCCCAGGCCAAGTTTCCGTTTCATTTATTGCTGTCCACACACTTTACCGTTACTCTATTTTGACACTCGCTTAGCTTTAGTTATTGTGCAAATAATAGGCTAAATCTTTCTAATTATAAAAGAAACGTGGAATTTATCAAATATTTTAAATTTGGAAGTCAGCTTACAGCATTCAGTTTGAGTATGGTGAATTGAAGAAGAGAAAATAGTGTCTAATGACATTCATTGGCCTAACAGAATTACTGTCAGTTGATATGTATAAAATATAACTCTTAAAACAGTTCTTCAAGAAAATATTTTTTCAGTTCTACTAACTGTCCTCGTATCGGTTGGGTTTTACTTCCTAAACGTTTGTTTAAAGTAGTATGTGAAATCAATACCTACGTGTCATTATTTTCCCTTCGAGTGACATGTGCTATTCGTCTTAGTTGTTACTGCTGTTGGAAGTCTTCAAGTGACGTGCCTTCCGTTATTTAGTAATATTTTTGTGATTCTTTAGCACCATTTTATAAGCTTTGATGAAGTATTGTCTTCTTTAAGAACTACAGTGTTCATTCGCTTGAAGCTCTTTTTAATCATTGATCTAAGAGAGTTGCTGTATAAAGCTGACAGTTTAGAAATTTCGGAACGATTTGGGCTCCGATCCATATAAGTTTACATCAGTTGTAGTTATTTATCTAGTTCTTAGATTAATGTCCTGATTTTGAAGTATCTTGCGTTGTTGAACAAAAATATCCCCAGCGCGACCGATTCTATGTTCAATTTCCTTATTTTCTATAATCATTGTTTTATATCTGATCCTTACTCCGAGGAATTTGAAATATTTAATATTTATTAATTCAACATTTTAATTTTTTTTTTTTGGTGGGGGGCGGATTCAGGACATTTGCTATCACGAATTTAATTCCAATTCCTGATCATTATTTCTGTTTGTCTTAAGAAGTACTTTTTTAGGTTTTGTTCAAGAGCATTCTTATTACAGTTATGCCTAGTTCTGCTAGAGTCTATTTCATTCTCATTAAGGCCCTTGGAGAATCTGTAAAGTTCACAAATTCTTCATACTGGTCGGATAATTATTCAAGCAACTCTATGCTGAACGCATCTGTGTGGTCGTCCAAATATTAACCGATCAACTCTGATGCGATTCCGTCAGAGAAATCGTGGGCCAAGTTGACTAGCTCTGAATCTGTTAGTTTGTAGACGCGTTCCTTTTTTTAATGCTGCCAGCCAAGACCTTAACTCTACCGCTTTTCCAGTAAATATTGAGACCTTTGATACTACTCTTTGAATTGCATAACTATGTGTACCTGCCATCATTTCAATTTTTTTTTAATTTAAGAAGACATGCTCCATAGCTAGCTTACCTGACTTTTCGGCTAACCTGATGAATATTTATGAGCATTCATAAATTATAAAATTTTTAAAATTAAGGAACGGGCAAATTTCGTTAGAAACAAAGAAAAGAAATTTATTTTAGTCCTGGATCCTTATTAACTGCCATGCACTATTTCTTTGTCGCAGTTTATCATTATTTCTTTTATTTTAGGGGTTTTTTTTGTTTTCTAAGCGAATCTTTCTGCAGAAGTGTTGGTCAAAAGAAGTTCCTTTTGTAGAAAAAGAATGCGCTCAGTAATTTTTAAAGCAATATATATATATGTACATTGAACACTTTTTAATACTACTGTTTCCTAGTCTAATTCAACTCTGACCAGTAACCTTTTTATAATGCATACATATATATATATATATATATATATATATATATATGTGTGTGTGTGTGTGTGTGTGTAAGTAAGTAAGAGAGAGGGAGAGAGAGAGAGAGAGTGTGTGTATGTTTAAATAAGAAACAACTATGAATTATAAATTTAACATATTTCGTTAATTTTTTAGCATCACCAGAAAACATTGGAAGCGCCATTATGCTTCAATTTTGAAATTCGATATTTTCATTTCACTACTTTTATAGCCAGTATGTGTTTATCTTAGGCATTTGATTTTATGTGCGTATTAATTTTTAAATGATGACTGTTTTCTTTTCATTAATTATGTGAATATCAGGTGTATAGAATATAACGTATGCCTCTACGTTTCTTCCTGAAATTTTAATGTTACCATATTTTCATATTGTCAAATAGAATCCATTAGGAGTTTTTGATGTGCCAATTGTTAGGGCGAACAGAATTCGCTCACTTTTAGTATATTAAACTTATACACGATCAACCAAAGCCAATGTAAGTAAAACCACATCACTACTGTCTTTAAGAACGCCATTTATCTAACCACTAAGAGATATGACGAAAGTGAATATAATTTTTATTAGATATTTTTTTTTCTAAAAACGCTTCTTTTTTTTTTGGATTATTATTTCTGCAGATCTGCATTTTCAGATTTTCAACAAATATTAGAATCCGCTTTTGTATTCTATTATTTACTTCTGCAAGTTATGATTCTCATTTAGGCGCCAAGATCAACTGAACACCAAACTTTTGCATAATATTTGTCTATAAAAGGTACAACGAAGTCTTCAATTAACTTTTAGGTATGATCTTTTTAATTTACATTTTCTCTATACGTCTTATTTCTTGCTGTCTGTCGTCACATTTTTTATAGAAACCTTTTTTATATTGCTGTCGAGATACAAACAGGCACACGCGTTTTTCGTTTACGTGTGAGAGAAAAGAAATAATTCATTATAGCAGACCATCGTCATTCCCTTCGTATTGTATTTTTAAAGAATTTTACTCATACGAATCGCTACTTTGTGAAACCGACACCCAAGAAGAAACTACCCAATTCACTAAAATCTTAACCTGTTGAAGTCTAGGCTTAAACCTCATTTTTTCCACATAAACTTCCCTATAAACTCTGCTCCTAACCTCTTACACTCTACCTCGAATGGCTCTTGGACCTTGTACAAGGTGAACATTATTATAACAAAATATGTATATACATTTTTTACTTAGCTGTTGATTTCTTTATGATATATATAATTATGTTATAATTTTCGAATAAATCGTATTTGCTCTACTCTGTATTGAGCACTCTTTTAAGAATAGTATCTTTTGGTTATTGGAATTTATTCCGTATACAGCAATCTTATACTTTATATATATATATATATATATATATATATATATATATATATATATATATATATATATATATGTGTGTGTGTGTGTGTGTGTGTGTGTGTGTGTGTATCCATACATTAAATATTACTCCGAGATAAGATTTTACATAGTTAAATACATAAATAATTTTTTAATTTCTTTTGATCCTTTAGGCACAAGCAAGGCAATAAAGCCACTAAGATACAAGGGATTACTGAGTGTCAGAGAATAAAAAAACATTATTTTGAAATTACAGGAATTATGAAGACAGAAGATAACGGTTGACATTGCATTTAAAGCTTTAAAGAACAAAGTTGATTGGAAAGCAAGAAGCCGGAAGAGATTTCCACAAGCAAGATGTGTGTGAGAAGAAACTGTTAGCATAGAACTTACAGTTATATCTAGCCATTTCAGCTGTAAAACGATGTGTCCTTGCCTCCAATCTAATGCTGCTTTTAAATTCATAAAGTCTAAGTACCAAAGAGGAAAGTTCAGCACAAAAAGTATATGAAAATATTTATAGAAAAAGCACAGGGAAATTACATTACGACGTTGAGAAAGTGACCGAAGCTGGGTTGTCAGTTCAGGACCAATAACATTGAAAATTCTTCTTTGTATTTTCTCTAGAATCTCTAAATGCATAGCAGGAGCACCAGAATCAGATGTGACAGCAATATTCAATGCATTAACGAATCTTAGACTTATAAAAATGTAAGATAGATTCTGGCGAGAAAAATTGTCTAGCACAACACTGAAAGCAGACCTAGCAATAAATTTAATGTAATCTTTCCATTTTATGTCAACAAACGTTAGCTTGAAAAGGGGCAACGATTCACTCTCCTCGGAGTTTAGCATCAACCATGCTGATGGAAAGCAAAAAAAGAGTTCTCTCAGACGAGACCAGTTTCGCTATTGAGGCGTTAAAATAAACAAGCCACCCTTTGCCTCTAACTAACAATCTGTTACCAAAATTTGTTGATCAGTTTTGTGATCAGCTATCAATTTGACCTTATCGAACTGATCAGACTTACTATTAAATATTTGTGTCATCAGCATAGATACCGATTTGAGAACTGGGGACATTTTACATGTCTCTCTTCATACGGACTCGTGTGTGTGTGTGTGTGTATGTTCGCGCGCATGCGCGTGAGTCCGTGTGAGCCAATAAGACACTCATTCGCTAGTTCAGAACTTATTTCTCACTACTATACATCCCAACATCTCTGATGAACAGCTTCAGCATATAATACTTGCTTTATACACATATAATAGCAGAGAAATGAATTGATCATAATATTAAGAATTTTTAGGAAAAATTTTCTCAACATGGAGAAATGTTTTCAAAATCTTACAGAAGTCGAATATAATAGACAAGTTAGCAGAAACCGTCTTGTGATTTATGTTTGTGCGTGTTTATAAAATCAATTTTCCCTTTATCATTTATCATACATCTGTATATGTCTGTAGTGATTTTCCAAGAATCTGACAAGATTCAAACTTTCACACATCTATTCTTGGTAATAATAGGAATTAAGGCCAAAATAGAAGTCGTAATTGTAAGGAGAAATCTGAATATACAATTTATCAATCCTTACCTGTTTCGCTATCAGTCATACACACACACACACACACACACACACACATATGCGTTTTATAACCAAAAATATCCAGTTGATTATATATAAACATACATTTTCTATCGATACCAATATTTCTACATTAATTCCAATCATTATTCATACATACATACATTCATACCTACATACATGTTGCGATTAGAAAAATAATTGATTGTCTTTATCTTTCAGTACACACACACACACACACACACACACAGAGACACACACATATATATATATATATATATATATATATATATATATATATATGCATACATACATGTATTGCGTGTGTCCCATCATCTTTGTTTTTTGCTGTCTATGTATAAACTAACGTAACCTTACAAATTCGCATCTATGTACCTAAGTAAACATGACCTCACTCACGTTTTGTGAGTGTTTTTTTTTTCATCTGTAACATAGTGTTCTTATCTATCTATGTATCTCATTATTTTTATATATATATTCATTTTCCGAAAGCGCATGCCAATATTTTCCTCTGAAAGCACACAGTTCTGATTCAGTGCATCAACAACTTGTCACAAATTGCTCATCCATTGTAGTTTTTTAACGGATAAAATGCTCATTTGGTTATTTAGACTGAAGAAACACCTATTTACCACGTCAACATTCCTCACTCTTCTCTCTGAAAGTTGGTCAGGCATTATGGCATTACTTTCTTAAAACCCGCCGCACAATAATATTTTATCATTATTTACAGTCGGACTAATATCATCATTATTGTCGTTATCACAACGTTTCGACCGCTGTACCTTCCGGCTTTTTTTCTATAACTGTTAATTCGGGTAAACTTCAGAGAATTTCCTACTAAACTATTTACTTAATCTATTTAATCTAATGTTCTCATTCCGTTGTCTATGTCTAAATTAAATAAAGAGTTAAGATAAAAATTGGCTGGAGTTTTGCCGACACCACAGACACCTGAAGAAGGTCGGCGAATAGAATAGCCAAAAAATTGTGCTAATGAAATACTGCAGTGTTATTAGTTGTTAGCATTTCTGGTGTAGAATTTCATTTCTTTCTTAATTAATTAATTAGTACTTATATTTATGCTTGTCCTATTGAGAAAGCCGGATAAAACCTAGCATCCGAATGAGAAACTACAAATGAACCAAATTGGAATAGCACGCAAGAACCGAATGTTATACTGCTGTCATATATCGCCTGGTGCTCCCGCTGTACGTCTTGAAGTCCTTGACAAAATCTAGAGACAAATATGCAATATGATAGGTCCTGATCTGGCATCTAGTCTACAATCGCTATCCCACAGACGTGGCGTGGATTCCCTCTGTTTCTTCTACAAGCATTTTCACGGCAACTGTTCCGACGAACTACTTTCGCTGGACTAAATGAATTTAAACGAGCTACCAGGCTGGCATGTCGGCCCCACCCTTTCACTGCCAAAACGATTAAATGTAACCGTCTCTTCTTCTCAAACAGCTTCTTCTCTTGCACTTCCCGCCTGTGGAACTCCCTTCCCCTTACTTGCATCCCCGATGACTATAATCTTCAAATATTCATGTGTAATGTCAATCGACATCTGACACCTTGAGCTTGTTCCACGTCCTTGTCTGTATCCTTTCCTCAAACACGCCACTTTTTCTTAATCCTCTGTAACCCATTGCGTACTAGTGACACTCCCGCCTTGCTTGGAGTAAATTGCCTTAAAATTTTAAAGAAAAATACGGAACTTTGCCGCTACATATTGTGATATATGTCATGAGGAATAATTAGAAAAAACAGGGTGGAAATAAGTGTTGGTTAATGGGGTTTTCCAAGACAATTTCTTCATAGATTTGTATATCATTAGAAGATATTTTTTCTGTTTTTGTAATTTGCGTGTATTTTAGGTATGTAGCATTGTGTCAGCCTTGGTTGAATGACTTAAAAATATTCAAACATTTCCTTCTTGACGGACAATTTTCAGTTCCATTAGTCGCAGGAATCAGTGAAATCTGTGCTTCCTGGACAGAGTAAATAAATTGCTTATAGGTCTTCCCATTTATTGAAAGAACATTTGAGAGAATGCCGAACATATAAAGGATTCAAATTGTTTATTTTATGTGTCTTGAACAATATTATCATCTATGAGATTGAATCACAAAATTTCCTGTAGCGAAGAAACATTTCACAAACACACTCAAAAATTACTTACATTCATTTTTTGTTTTGTTCGAACGAGTATCATTATTTTTGTTATGGTTAGCGAACTTTTGGTTAATGTGTTTTTAAAAATTTATAAAAATTGATTCACTAAATTTCAGTCTCTTATCGATAAGACTTTCCATTTACGTTGTTTGGCTATTTTTTAGTAAATAAAATAGTTACTTTCTGACACTTAATGCAAAGCGTGAATATCAAATCAACGGGAGAGAAGCAAAGTTCCTTTTATGCTTCTTTAGTAAACTATGAAATGTTCTGCCAACAACACGAAGA
>OZ010593.1:37050410-37067910 GCA_963932145.1 Acanthosepion lycidas | reverse complement strand
CCAAACTCAATAAAAACAGTTTTGTCATCAAAATGTTTATATTATTATTAAGAAGAAAGACCAAAGTATTTTTGCATTATTTTTTGAAATTTTTACTCCTTTGTAGCATGCTGTAAATTTTGGTTAAAAATTTTGTGTTTTTACGTCAGTGGCGGACCAAAGATAAAGGTTAGTTTTTTTTCCCGGTGAAAAATACATTGATTTGGAAATTCTTTCAAAATTCAAATAATTGTCCGATTTTAATGAAACTTTCAGGACAAATTCAAAAATGAATGAAATTATTTTTGAAATTCTTTTTAGAAAATCTTGCTAAATTTTTTTTTTTTTTTTTTTTTGCATATGTTACCACTCATTTACTTAATTTCATGAAATTTCGAGAAATTAATTTTTTTGGAGGACGGTGTGGATTTTTTATTAGTTAAAACAGGACTCTTTGCAGAAAGTAAATCATAATTCTTTTGTAAAACAGTTACCCGTTTCATTGAAAATCTGCTCTGAAGTGTAAAATAACGTATGTAATAAAACTATGACAATATTTAATTAGAAATGCTTTTAAATTACTTTTCTAAATAAGTTATATTAAGGATTATTGTTTGAAGAAATAAAATTTTTTCGATGAATAATGAATTTCTACAAGATTTTTTTCATTTTTTTATATTTTAATTATAATAATATAATATTTCAAAAATCTTTTAAAATTCTTCATTGTTTTCATGATGACGGTTTCGTGATATCTTTAAGTGCAAAGTAAATTTACGAATCAAAATGTGAAAAGCTTATAACAGTCGTTTGTCCCTAAATATTTAAAAAAAAATAAATTTAGTGAAAAAAACGTTCCTAATTTTTACCTATGGGAATCTATACATGACATAATGCTTAAAAAGGTCACGTGATTTAAGTGTCATCTGACGTACTGCAATTATTTCACTTTTAATTCAGTTCTGTTTCATCATTAACGTCTTTATAAATCATCCCTTCAAAATATATAAAAAAAGTTTTACTTTTTTCAATTACTATTTCACTAAATATTTTTATTTTATGCATTTATTTTAGTTTGGGTCATACATCAATTAAATAAATTTTTGTTAAGAACCTAGAGACGAAATGCAAATTTCATAAAGCTTCTTAAAAACTTAACTAAAAATCAATAAAATAATTTCTAAAAATATGTTAATTTGTAAAAATTACTAGGTTGTTAAAAGCTAAAATATAAAATATGCGTTCATTTAAATTCCGTAAAATTATGTCATTTCTGGTCATCCATAAGAGCTGTCATCACTTTGAGAGCTTCTCGATAAGTCAATAAATCAAAGAGGGGACCTATCGTTAAGAAATACTTGTATATTGTTTTTTTATGCTATAAGTAATATTTATTTCAAATCAGATTAATTTAACTTTTCTAATTTTACTCAACGTGTCACAAATCTAAAATTCAATTTTGTTTGTTTACAATTTTTTTTAAATTAAGAAAATTGCAGCTATTAAGTATTTAACATTCCAATCTATATAAATTCTATCTGAAATACGCCAGAAAATTTTACTTACTGGAAATAAAAAATTTGATCATTTAGCTTTCAATTAAAACTAAAATGAAATCTTCAAGAACGTTTTCCATTTTTAAAATTTAATTTTAAAACTTAGGTTCATCGACAATTCAATGGCGGCGCCTACTCGATATGTTTTTGTGTTATTTTGAATATCAACAGGAACATCTATTCCCTTTTTCGCGCGTTGATCGCGGCTGGAATTCATGTCGGCGTCTTTCTATTGTTTTTAAAAAAAAACTTTCAACATCCTGCTGAATAAGGTGAGACTGATAAATTAAAAAAAATAAAAATATATGTGTGTATTGTGCGTGTTGTGTGTGCGCGTGCGTGTGGAATGAGAGTAATGAGAAAATTAGCCATTTGCATATAGGAAACATTCCGTATCCATTGACCTCGTGTTTACCGTTGTTTGAAAGTCCTTTTTTATAAAACAGTTTTTTTTTCCGGAAATTTGACTTCTCAAGTTCACTAAATGTTACAGTCCTTTTTAATTTTGAGACGAGTTTCCGTCAAATCTGTTTGTTTTTGTCAGTAAGACAAATTAACTGATTATTTTCACTTTTAGTTATATATGTAAACCATTTTTGTTGTTGTTGCTGTTGGAAGTCTTCAAGTGGCGTGGTTTTTGTCATTGGGTAAACCGCTTCGGTTATAGTTTTGTTTCACCAGTCTATTTGGTCTATTGGGATTATTACTTTATGATTTATTTAATACATACATACATACGTGTGTGTGTGTGTGTGTGCGTGTGCGTGCTTGTGTGTGTGTGTGTGTGTGTGTGTAAATAATTATTTAATTGAAAGTAAAAACAAAAAGATACAATTGTTAGCACCAATGTCACACTCTATATATTTTAAAAATGAAAAATAATTTAAATTATTTAAATCCACCCCACTTTATGGCCATGTGCAATCACGTTGACGGAAACAAGATTTTAGCCCAGTGAAATCCTGAAGGATGAAACACATTTCCCACATACAGATACACACAAAAAAAAACCCACTAATATTAATGGGATATAAAATGATATATAAAAATTTATATATCATCTTTTCCTACACTACATCTATCTATCTATCTATCTATCTATCTATCTATCTATCTATCTGTTTCTCTTCTATTATATATATATATATATATATATATATATATATATATATATATATATATATAGTTAAGTTATTAGGAACTTGGTAAACCGAATTGGTAAATCCAAAGAGGATGAAATCCTGAGAGCTCAATGTGAGGACAGAGCTAATATGTAATGAAAAACAAACCACTTTAAAGTGGTTTGTTTTTCATTACATATATATATATATATATATATATATATATATATATATATATATATATATATATATTATATCAAAAATACTTTTACAAAAATTGGGAGGCGGGTTCCTCACACTAAGACAAGGACATATATTCGCAAATCCCTAGTTTTTGAGTTATTAAGTTTAAAGTTTATCCTGTAGAACTTGTTGTTCGTGGTCAGGGGCACTAGCGGATCTCAGTCTGCTTCGATCCATAGTTTGTGATGCTACAGGCCCTGTTTCAGTAACGTGTTGATAAAAAAAAGGAGCAATTGTTGGATGATTCGGCTACCTCCGATCTGGAAGCGTAATCTAATACAGTTGTGCAGCCTCGCGTCCATTATCATTTGCGCAGCCGTATGCTAAAATCATATATGCCTGCTCACAATATGAATATCCTGCCGTTCTTAAATTGAACACTTCTCGGTTAATGCACTGCTACACCCGTTAAACGTTGAAGGCAGAATAGCCACAGGTGTACACAAATGACAAATATAACCTTAGCCACATAGCAACACAGCGCCATCTCCCGTAAACTTTCTTTAAAATTAATGACTCAAGAACAAAGAATTTACGTACATGTGTTTATATGGATTTTTCTCCTTGTTTTTGGTGTAAGGAACCCGCCTCTAAACTTTGTAAAAATATTTTTGATACAATATATATATATATATATATATATATATATATATATATATAGTGTACGTATATATATATATATATATATATATATATATATATATATATATATATATATATATATATATATATGTTCATGTACGTAACTGCCTGTATTGGGAGTTGTAACCCCACTTGTGTCTAAATGGAACGATTTCTCTTTCATATAGATTTTACATTTGTTATCGTGACGCCATGTTTTAGTATTCGTATGTTTTTCCTTGAATACTAAAATCGAACCTTTCTTTCTTTTAAAATGGAAAAAACATGGCGGTGGCTATGCACTTTGACAAGTACGAGTATATTTGAGAAATTTCCTTGAACTCCTTAGGGAAATATTTTCTTTTCATTGGAGTCAATAAAAGAAAGAAATAATGGCTAAAGAAATACGAGAAAGAAATTTGGGGGAGATTTTACTGAATAACATAAAAACAATGGCTTTTGAGTTGCTTTCAATTTTTTTCATTCGAATGATTATTTTATGAAAAGTTTTTAAATTTTTCTTTCAAAACAATTTTTTATCTTCTAAATTTATAGACAAAAGTTAGAAAGAAAACAATTTTTCCTGACTTTTAATTTCATTTTCGAGATTTCGTATTTTTTCAAATCAAGTTTAGAAGAATTGGAAGGCGTTATTTAAAAGTCCGTAAGTAGATCTCAAGGAAATTCCTTTCATAAAATGTTTAACGGAGAAAACTTTAAAGAATTTTTCTTCTTCATCGATTAATTTTATATTTAATTTTCAAAACATTTTGTACACATATATTTTGCTTTTTCTTTTATTTTTATATCTGTATATCTCCGTATCTATACATACATATATATGCGTGAGATAAACATAATATTCCTATAAGTTCTTTCTTGTAGAATACACACGGCCGAATATATATGCAAATACACGCACGCACGAACACACACACACTCATATATATATATATATATATATATATATATATATATATATATATATATATTATATAGTGATATTTTTGCATTGTGGGAAGCGGTGAGTTGTTCCTATATGGAAATAATGTGGACTCTTTGTTAAAAGCGCTTTCAACTCCTTTACAGTTCAATTCAACTTGAAAACACAACCAGAATTAAATGATCGAATTTAATAGTCTTGGAAGAATGGAAGAGAAATTTATTTAGACTTTCTATTAGGTCAAATTATGTTTTTCTAAAGAGGTATAGCGAATAAAAATGTTAATGTATTATATAATGATGTGAAGACCATCTGAAAAGATTTCAGCTTGACCAAAACGATATTTAAATCTTTCAGTTTTTTGCAATTTAAACAAATGTGAGAGATGGGTCGAGTATTTCTCCCGTCCCTCTTAGTTATGTTAAATCCATTTTATAGGAGCGACTTATGTAAATAAAATGAACCTGGGTAGACGTTTATCGTGCTTCTACATTGTTACCTATTAAAATTCATCCTGTAAAAATACTATTGGTTTCAGTAGTAAAGATGCAACTAGTTACGTAGGAATTTCAGAATGATAATCTGCTATCAGCTTAATCTGTCAGACGGTATTACTGAGTAGCTGTTTCAATCGAATGCACCGCACATTCAGCGAAATTCGCTAGGCATCACACAGCGAGAAGAAGCCATATACACAGTTTCATCAATAATTCCGTAGACTAATGAGGGAAATCTCTTACTTTTCAACATAAGCACCTTCCTAGTCAATGCACTTAAATTAAGGTTTATTCCTAAAACAACAGAGATCGAACGATAAACAATGAAAAATTAAACTGGCAAATATACTATGTTATAACGACATTAATCCATACACAGAGGCACGTGCATACACACAACTCCATATTTGCTATATTTATAGCAGAATGCTCATTATAGGAGACAGATAATTTATATATGAAGTCAATTTGGACATAAGAATAAACACTACATGGTAACTCAGTTTCACCTTGCAGTGCAATCTTCAGACCAAATACCAATACTCTTTTAGTGGCTGACAGCTTATAGACAGGCTTGTGTGTGTAGGTCACTAAGAAGCTAAAGGGAAATGAGGGAAGAGGAAATATGCTCATGTCAGTTCCTTCGTTAGGGTTCATGATGAGTGAGGGATATTTATGGTCTTGACGTCTAGAATGTTGTTTATACTAGTTGGCGGGTTGTAGGAGGTGCACATGTAAACAAATTAGATTTATTCATGATCAACATCTCCAGTATGCCGATATATATATATATATATATATATATATATATATATATGTGTGTGTGTGTGTGTGTGTGTGTGTGTGTGTGTGTGTGTGTGTGTGTGTGTGTATATAATGGACTCTCCCGTCGGTTTCAAACTATGAGGATCTGACAGCTTAGTTGATTCAGGTATGAAATTTTGTGCGATAATCTTAAGTGTCATTTAAGACCCGCTAGTGATTTACAAAGGAGGCCACATATGGAGCAAGTGTGAGAATTGTGAGATGAGATCACTGTTAGATTTGTTGACCTTTTAGATATTGCTCTCGCTTCTTGAAGATGATTCAGACAAACAGATTGAAAACTGCCGAGTCCACTAAAACACGTTGATCTCCATTCTACTCGCTTAAAGGCTAAGCGCTGGAGGGTGTTATGCGTGATATTGACAGCTGACAAGTTACTTTTCAGCTTATCTTTGTATCTTAGCCATGAGCTTTCTACATTCCTGTAGCCCTGATCTAACTGGCTGTACATTAGGATCTGGGGTATCCTGTCATCAGACATTCTCAAGACCTGACCAGTCCACCGTAACTGAGACTGTATAAAAAAAGTCTCGATTCCTCAAATATTACCCCTGCTAAACAGGTCTACGTTAGATGCCCTATCTTGAAGGTTAACTCCACAGATTGCACACAGACAGCTTTTATGGAAAACATCTAGCTGGCGTATATGGTACCTGTATGGAGTTCACAACTCTGAGTCGTACAAAAGGATGCAAGTACAACAGCTCTGTAAACCCGAATTTTCGTATCCAGTCGAATACCCAGCTCATTCCACAAACGATGGTGAAGTTTGCCGAAAGCACTGGTAGCCTTAGCAATCCGATGCATGATTTCATCATCTAAAGTTCCACTGTAGTTGACTTTGCTACCAAGATAAGTGAAAGACTTTACATAATTCAGGACTTTGTCTTCTACCATCAATGGTCCCTCTGGAATTTTTTAGACTGATGGTTTCTTTTTCTCACCACAGAATTGGTTCGGAATAGGACAAGGTTGGTGCACTACTTCAGTTTTCTTTATGCTAAGTGTAAGACCAAAGGCTTTACATGCAGCAGAGAAACGATTTATTAGGTGTTGGGCCTCCTTAAAGGATGTCGCTACAAGGGCAGTATAATCAGCAAACAACAAATCACAAATAAATTGCGTACAAAGGTGGGTCTTGGCTTTGAAGCGCTGATGATTGAAGAGACCAACAGTTGTTCAAAACTGAAACTTGACGCCACTGTCTGTGTCTTCAAATGCATATTTCAGCATCACCGAGAAGAAAAGAGCAAAAGGACATGGGTCATAACAACCATTCCAACCATATATATATATATATATATATATATATATATATATATATGTATGTATTTCTGTTAAACACACACACACACACACACACACATATATATATATATATATATATATATATATATATATATATATATATATATATATAGCAAGTATGTGGTACAGTTCAATTTTCATTCCGTGAATCATTCATACATAAAACAGATATAGAAGTCAAGATATAAATGGCGAGAATACAGTTATTTTTATATTATTATTATATTATATTATTTAAAAATTCAACCTCAGCGTTGCGACCGCACGCTCCAAAAAATTTCTTACAATTAACAATAACACATTTCTAAAAACATATTTCGAATTACATCTATTCTTTCGTCGTCCTGTTATTACCGAGAAATAAAAAACAAAAACAAATCTATTTCCATATCTGATGATGTCTGTATGAACAGGTGAAAGCTTCTAAAAGACTAAAAAAGACCTTATGCAACTGGAATTTATAAACAGGGATCATAAAATTTATCTAAAGGTTTGGGGTTAATTTACTTTATTAAATTTGTTTGCAAAGATGTGTTCTCGCCATTTATATCATTAACTTCTATATCTGATTCATGTAATATATATATATATATATATATATATATATATATATATATATATATATATATAAATATATATGCAAAAATATGTGCGAAAAAGTTTGGAAAATACCTTGCAAAAATAAACGGATGTATAAAAAAATGTTCAATGCTGAAGGTTGGAAAAATAAACATGCAAAGCAAGCCTATATAAAGAAAAGAGGTAAAACTCCGTATCCTATCGCACTACCGTGGTTTTGACCGTTAGGTCTCGTCAAGTGTCTCGTCAGGCTGCCCAGACAACCTAACGATCGAAACCACAGTGGTATTGTAGGACACGGTTTTTTGCCTCTTTTTTTATATTGGCTTGTTTTGCATGAAATATGTGAACACACACACACATACACACACACATACACACACACACACATATATATATATATATATATATATATATATATATATATGGTATTTTGTCTCAAAAGATAGCTGACTGACTGATGATTAGGATGGACTTTAGCCTTTCAATACATATTTTCT
Source organism: Acanthosepion lycidas (assembly GCA_963932145.1). Taxonomy (NCBI): domain Eukaryota; kingdom Metazoa; phylum Mollusca; class Cephalopoda; order Sepiida; family Sepiidae; genus Acanthosepion; species Acanthosepion lycidas. The sequence goes on along the minus strand of OZ010593.1, from coordinate 37,059,738 downwards.
GCAGCATCTTAAGGACGTATCGTACTCGTTTAAAGTTTACAGAATTACCTTCTCTTGTCTGCCCTGAAGCTTTGTTTGAAGATGGTTGCCCAGGAAGCGTTGGTCCTTTTAAGGAAATCCTTGTCTTGGTTTTCTTTCTGTTTGATTGCACTGAAGACAGCTCTGTTTACTCCCTACTCCACGGCTCGACATATGATATTTTGTTGGTAGTTTTCATCGTCAGATTTGTCAGAGCAAAAAAAAAAAAACAAAAACAAAAAACAAAAACAAATTACTAAGATAATTGATTTAAATTTTGTGGTGTCAAGGAATACACCTTGACACTTTTGTGATTCCAACGAATACTCGTTGTCACTTTCATAATGTTCGTTGTAGTAGAGACTTTTTAATCGCAGATACAACCTATAGTAACGCCGTTTAATAATATTGGCGTCAGATGCCTTCGAATATTAGTCGAATTAACAGTACTCGCTCGATATTACTTGTCCGAATAGAAATCCGTATAGTGATCCTAACAGAGAAATAGTATGGTGAATACAGTAGAGAATAGCGGTCTGTATAGCAAGAGGATAGAGTAGAAATAGCGATCCGAATAGTAATAGAAGATAGAATAGAAGTTCGATCGCTAGTCGTCCGGATACTTTCTATTTATGGGTTTCCTCTATAGTCAGGTGATCCATTAATTCAATAATGGGATCGCCTTTGTTTGCTCTCTGGCGATCTTTGTTCAAACTCAAGCGTCGGCTGTGACACTTTTTTCCAATATAACAAAGTGATTATAAATAATTTTTTAATTTAAAAAAAAAATTAGAAAAATTAGAGTTTAATTAACATAAAAATGAGAGGAATGAGAATGAACTTGATATCCACTAGTTATGAATATTTTTGCATGACCTGATCCACCAAATATTCATTAAATAACCAAAATCTTCTCTTGGGTCTGCATTAAACTCGGTTCAGTTTGTTAGACATTTTCATGACGGTCGTCTTCGAGTATAGAATCCAGAGGTTGGCAGTGAATATTTCGGAGACAGTAGGAAAGCGTAGTTCAGGTTCGCAGTGGATATTTCGTAGCAAAGTAGCAGATCGTAGTTCTTCCTTCTGTCATCTTCGCCTGGTCAAGTTGCCACTGGTCCTTCGTAGGGTAAACAAAGATGGCCGCCTTTATACACGATGGATACAAATGTTCTGCGGCTTCTGATTGGTTAAACTTCTATTGGTAGACTATAAAGGAAGTTAAGTCATCTGGATTGTCTCACTAGTCACATATATATATATATATATATATATATATATATATATATATATATATATATATATATATATATATCCCAAAAAACCGTAACACAACATGAAATATATTTACTTGTAGAAAAATATTGTTCTATAATATATGTTACTTTGCATGTTTATGCTGTATACATTTGTACATAATAGGACAGTAAATTTATTCAAATCATCAGTGAATTTTCAACCTACCACTGCTGTGATTTATAAAGACTTACCCTTTTCTCGAATATCCAGTTCCGACAATTCCGTCATCTCGATCTTTGTAGTGGTTCCCATTGCGTTAATTGTTGCAGACACGAAAGTATAAATAATGGCAGTATGAAATTTCATCACGTTTTATGTTGGAGCGATAAACAAAAGCTGCTTCTTAAAAAATTGAACAAAGTAAGAAGTCTTGTAATATCGGGCTTCTGAAGATTTGGCAAGCTACAGACGGTCATGGCGTTTGCATAATTCGTTTGCTAAAGACTTTGTTGTATCGCTGGTTCCCAACCATAATAATCCGGACTTTCAACTACAGCGCATGAACAAATTTAAAGTGTTCTTTCTTCCGTAATTTTGGATACAAGTAAATATATATATATATATATATATATATATATATATATATATATATATATATATATATATATATATATATATATATATGAATTAATTATATTAAGTAAAAGACAACTTTAATGGTTCATGGGATTATAATTATAATTGATTTCCTTAGGATCGGCCCCAAGGAAATAAATTTTAATCCCATGAACACTTAAATTTGTTTGTTTCTTAATGTGATTAATATCTGCTTTGTTTTTACATTGAACTCTTTGGATTACATCCTCCTTCGAATTATCCATACGGATTACCCAATAACTTCCTTAACTAACTAACTAACTAACTATATATATATATATATATATATATATATATATATATATATATATATATATATATATATATATATATATCGTTACCGAATGTTACAGACTGGTCGTTACAACGTGGGGGTCAGTAAAACAATAGTGATGAAATAAAAATAAAAACTAATAGAGTGTTTTCGAATGTTACAATGTTGTTGTTACAATGTGTGATAATTGAAAGGATAAAAATAAAAATAAAACACAAATGATAGAATGCTTAATCATACTTTGTGTGGTATTTGATTAAAATTCCTACATTATATGGTGTATCAAAAACACACAAACCCAATATATCCATTAGACCCAGTATATCCAGCATCAATGGTAACCCTTCCTCCAAAGTAGCAAAGGCAATATGAAAACTTTCCTAGATATCCTCAGTTAACTGCACATTAAACACTCTAGCGATCTAATCCAAAACGTAACACGCACAGCCATAACAAAACAAAAGAACAAAAACAACAAACCAAAAAAACCCAATGCCATTATGCACCAATATCCTCGTTAAAAATACATTATCATCCTGAGAATCCACGTTACCGTATTTACTATTAACTAGCCACTGTTCCTTTTCTTCTAAAAACAAAATCTACAAACTAAAATTTGGTGTACCGATGAGATCCACCATAAGTGGTATCCTGGCATGTCTGTTCTTAGAATTTATAGAATACGGTCATTTGAAGATATTCTATCTAAAAACATCACCTACCACATATGCATAATCTTTTACCAATATATCCCCACAGCGAAGGCCTACTAAACATTATAAAATAACTCAATAATCCACGATCGAATTCACGTACGAGACAGAAAGAAATAAAACCTCACTCTTTTTAGATATTCTATTAATCCGAAGCAAAAATAAATCAGACTTCAATCTTTACCGAAACCTACTAACAAAAATGGCCTAATTATTTTCTATTCCCACCACAGCTAAACAATACAATCAGAATGACTCATAGATTTCTACTTTAGAGCCCTCGGGATGTGCAGCCGGGAACACATTGCTGAAGAAGAAAAATACGTTAAAAAAAATTTATACTCCTTCACTATACCTCATCATTTCATTCCCAATGCAAGGAAAAGAACATGTATAATCCAGAAGGCTAAAAAGTAAGTACCTCTCAGTACCTCTCAGTATCCCCGACAATGATGACCATAACCGTGGAAAAGAACCAAAACAACATCCGAAGCTGGAATCTATAAAACGGAATGCTTGCTTTGTCATAAGAATCATGAAGGCGAAACAATAAAGCAAATGAAATCATTGTTGGTATTAGGAACTGAAATCCATATTGACACATAGGAATAAAAAAGGCTATAATTTTGTTTTTAAAAAATACCACCTTAATAATAAACGGACACATCTCGTTACGAAGAAATATCGAGAAAGAATATCATTTATCACACGTCAAATGCACTTTTTATATCATCAATATTCATAAACGTTTATGCTTAAAGTATGTATGATCCAGACACATGCTAACGATTTAAACCAATTTTATAAATTGACTTCCAAAAGTCCATCATGTTCCCCACCCAACTGAGAAACACGCTAAGATGCCCTTCTTCAACTCACCAAATATCTCTTAATAAAAACAAAACAAAAAAGCTGAATAGTAAAACAACCTATGAAATAATAATAATAATAATAATAATAATAATAATAATAATAATAATAAAATAGTAAAACAACCTATGAAATAATAATAATAATAATAATAATAATAATAATAATAATAAATAGTGAAACAACTTATGAAATAATATAATAATAATAATAATAATAATAATAATAGATAGTAAAACAACCTATGAAATAATAATAATAATAATAATAATAATAATAATAATAATAATAATAATAATAATAACAATAATAATAATAATTTTCGGATTAGATAAATGTGCAAAAGTAACATTCAAAAAAGGTAGAAATACAGAAACACCCTTAATAGATTTAGATTTTGTCACAAAGTTTAGGGAACTGGAGCATGATGAAGCTTATAAGTACCTAGGAATTAGCGAAGGAGATGGCATACAACACCCCGAAATGAAGGAAAAAATAAGAAAAGAGTACTACAGGCGTGTACGTCTGGTACTAAATACTGAGCTAAACTCAAAAAACAGAATATCGGCCATAAACACATTGGCTGTCCCTGTTGGGCAATACAGCTTTAATGTCCTTAACTGGACCATAGCTGAAATTAAGCGAATGGACGCCAAAACGAGAAAGCTTCTCACTTGCTATCGCATGCATCATCCCAAAGCTGATGTTGATCGTCTGTATGTGCCCAGATTCGAAGGAGACAGAGTATTAGTTCAACTAGAACTGTCCTACAAAGCTACAACAATTGGCCTCCAAAGATACTTGGAAACTACAGAAGACTGGATGATGGTATGCGTCAAGGAACATGAAAGTAGTAAGCGTCTTTACTCCGTAATAAAAGAAGCCAACAATTTCAAAATGGAGCTTCAAATGGGCGTAGAGATGCAACTACAGCACAATACACCGGCTGAAACTGCAAAATACTTGAAAAAAACAGCAAAGACGAATGCAACCGACCAGATACAGAAGCGATGGCAAGATAAACCGCTTCATGGCCAATACTCTGCCCGTATCAACCAAGCTGATGTAGACAAAACCCGTACCCATCAGTGGCTACGCAGTGCAGGGTTGAAAGCGGAAACTGAAGGTTTTATCCTTGCTGCACAGGACCAATGCTTGCTAACTCGGAATTATCAAGAACATATACTAAAATATTGTGTCAGCCCAAAATGCAGATTCTGTGATAAATATCCAGAAACGATTGATCATCTTGTATCAGGTTGAATGATATTGGCACCCACTTAATATAAAACCCGGCATGACAGACTGGGCCAATATCTGCACTGGAAAATCTGCAACTTCTACGGGAAGGAAACTGAAAGAAACTGGTATGAACACCACCCAGACCCGGTCACGGAGATACGACCTGTTACAATTCTATGGGACTACACAATACACACTGACAGAACAATCAAGGCCAACCGCCCAGATATTGTTATTAAAGACCACAAACAAAAACGGTGCCTCCTTGTTGATATGGCAGTTCCTGCTGACTGCAATGTATCTTTGAAGATATTCAAAAAGCTGTCAAAATACAAAAGACCTTGAAATAGAAATCTCTAAAATGTGGCATATGGAAACATCAACAATCCCTGTTGTAGTTGGAGCCCTAGGACTAGTTGGAAAAGATTGCAGTAGACTAATTGAAGGGGTTCCTGGAAGTCCATGCCTCAAGGAGATACAAAAAATTGTTCTGACAAGTATAGCTCACACCTTACGAAGGGCTTTATCTATGTCATTTTTTTTTTGTCAGTGGAAAGTGTCATGATGACATTTCTAACCTTAGGTCCCTTGGCGGTACCCGGAAAGAAATGTGAAAACGCCAGAAATCAAAGAAAATAATAATAATAATAATAATAATAATAATAATAATAATAAATAGTAAAACAACCTATGGAATAATAATAACAAGAAATAGACATAAAAAGTACATCACACGGTATATCACACAACCCCAGATCATAATAAAGAAACTGAGATACACACCAAGATAATATTGAAAGTTTAGAAGAGTTGGATAGTCGCTTACAAAACTGCAATAAAACGAGATCCAAAACACATTGAACAGAATTATTTTACGGAAAACAAGAATAGTATACTAGAAGCCAAAGGAGAAATCATGAGACACAAAATATTGAAATGGAGGAACTGAGAACAACTCCTAAAATTAAAACTAACAAAACAGAATCTCAAAACTATTAAGCTCTACAATGCAGCATTCAAATTAATTCTGGACAAAGTAAGTCCATAGATAAGTCCCAACGAAGCAATATATATATATATATATATATATATATATATATATATATATATATATATATATATATATAAGTAAAAAAAGGCAGTTCTGTTATTTTGCGCCTTTCTTTGTTGATGATTCTGTAGCACCAGTCCACAAGGTTCGAAGGAGGATCTTCTTAGCCAAGACCCATTGGATTTTAACAAAGACAGGTAATATTGAAACATATATATATATATATATATATATATATATATATAGTAATATTATTATATATATAAACTAAATATATAGTAATATTATTATATATATAAAGTAAAAAAATATATTTATATATATATAGTAATATTATTATATATTTAAAGTTAAAAAGGCAGTCTCACAGACAAGAAGATCCACCTTAGAAAAGAAAAATTGAGAAAGAAATTGAACAATTTAGAAGTGAAATATCAGTAGTCGATGAAATGGTAAGAGGAAAAAATGTAAGGAGTTGAAAAGGCAGAAAAGAAAAAAGGAAATAAAAAAAAAATTAGGAATGAAAATGAAGTCCTATCAGCGAAAGAAAAAAGAAAAATAAAGCCAACAATACAATGAAGTCTCAAAGAATCAGACGCTATGAAAAAAGATCAAGATTCGACAGACAGAACAATAGCTTTCAATCCAATGGGAAGACATTTTACAGAGAAATAGGCAAACAAAAATGTGAAGTTCCGCCTCCCCCTGCAAAAGAAAAAAAAAAACATCGAAGAGGTTATAGACTTCTGGGGGAAAAAAAAAACATAGTCTTCCCTTATAAAACATAACAAAGAAGAAGATAAGATTACGCAAGAGGTAGAACGGAGGAAAAATTAACCAGAACAAACGTGGGCGGTAATCACAGAAGAGAATATTGAATGCGCACTGAAAAAAAGCATACAACTGGAAATCTCCAGGAATAGATAGAATTCTTAACTTTTGGCTCTAATATCTAAATACAGCACACAAAACTAACCAAAGAACTTGAAGAAATGGTTAATGATCCTACTAAAATTTCGCCATGGGTAACCAAAGGAATTACTTCCCTCCTGACACATAGGTCCCCAAAAACAAGACTAATTACATGTTTTCCCATTACTTACTATCTGTTAGCATCTATTCTGACAAAAAATTCCTTTTTAGAAAAAATGACATACTATCTCTTGAACAAAAAGGATGCAAACATGGCTCTTACGGATATAATGACCAATTACTAATTAAGAGCATGATCTTGAAAAACTGCTTCAATACAAAGAAACATCTCAGTACTGCCTGGATAGATTATCGTAAGATTTCTGGATTTTAAAGTCTTTAAATATGTACAAAGTGTCTCATCATTTTATCAAAGTATGTCGATATCGAAAACAACTCTTCATCTCAATCAAATGGTGAAATAAACATTAACAGAGGAATATTCCAAGGTAACTCTTTGTCTCCCTCGCTATTTTGCATATCACTAACAGCATTAACCAGCGAACTTAACAGGACGGAATATTCTATCAAAAGAAAATAAGCCATCTATTTTACATGGATGACTTAATGTTGTATGCTAGAAATGACAGTGAGCTGGAAGGTCTCATGAAAACAGTAAGATGTTTCAATGATGATACAGGGATAGAATTCGTTTTGGATAAATGTACTCGAGCCACAATTTTACGAGGATCACTAAAACAAACACCATTTACTAGCTTAGACCGTAGGGTAACAATCAAAGATTTAGAGCAAGAAGAATCTTATAAGTTCCTCGGTGTCAATGAGAGTGAATATAATGAGGATGATAATAATAATAATGATAAAATTCAATCAGACACACACCAATATACTCATCCCCACTAATAAAAAAAAAAAATTCCGATACTCGATTAATTTCAAAATCTAGTCCTGTCGAAAATGTCACAAAAATGGATGACAATGAGTTGAAGTGTATTCTCAATACTGTAAAATGTTTCAGTGATTATATCGGTATGGATTTCAGATTAGATAAATGTGCAAAAGTGACATTTAAGTAAATTAGAATTACAGAACTACACACAATAGATCTAGATTTTGTTAGAATTATTAAGGCAATAGAACAAGAAGAATCCTATAAATACCTAGGAATCAGCGAAAGAGATGGACTATAGCATACCGATGAAGGAGACTGTAAGAAAAATGTTACAGGCGTGTGCGTCCGGTGTTAAATAATGAGATTAATTCACAAAACAGAATATCAGCCATAAACACTTTGGCTGTCCCTGCGGTGCAATACAGTTTCAACATGTTTTACTGAACCATAGCTGACATTAAGCAAATGGATATCAGAATGAGAGAGCTTCTCACTTGCCACTGCATACATCATCTTAAGGCTGATGTTGATTGTCTGTATATATGCAACTAGTCGGCCATTCTGGTACACTTGCATATCTTTAAGTCTCCTTACATTTATATTTTCGTAAGCCTATGAACTTTGCAGCCGATTCACGTATAACTGACATTTGATGATTATGCATAAACAAAGATTATCATATATCGTCTGTATGCAATGATTATCATTTCGCGTCATAATGTATGCATATATTGGCACACACACACACACACACGTACTCATTCATTTAGATATATATGTGTATATTAGACATGCAATAATTTATCTATGCGATATTCAAGCAGAGATATATGCTACATGTTATCCCTATAATTGTTTCGCAACACTCTGACGCGTGTTCAAATCCTGACTGAATTTAGTATTGTTGAAGTCATCGCTAACATTTTTTACTGAGATTTATAAACTACGTTTCGTTCAATTTTGCAAACCAATCGATGAAATCTGAATAAGCTGATTTGTTTGGAAAAATACTTTGACAAAAAACCCTACTTCGTGGTGTAATAATTTCTTTAAATTAATTTTATAGCATTTCATGGTTCTTTGTAAGAAAAAATATTTTTTCTTTTTAACATCGAAGAATAAACAGTAGGAGTATGACAAATAATAAAACTTTTATTTTTTTCCAAAAAATTAATGAAAATATATTGTACTAAGCAATGGACCCTATTAAAACCAATTTATACTTTATACCCCTTTCCCTGTTTACGATTCTCCCCCAATTTTGGTATCGATCGGTCAATTTATGTCTATTTTAGAGGGTGTGACAAACAGACTAATGGGCAATAATGGGAGTCACAGCATTTGTATATAGAGATGAGCAAGCACATACACACACATGCAAACTGTAGGGGACAGAAGAGAATGGATTCTTGTTTCGGCCGAGAACTTTTTGGCAAACCTAT
>OZ010593.1:37040410-37045410 GCA_963932145.1 Acanthosepion lycidas | reverse complement strand
TGCTGTCTTTTATACTGGTTTTAAATTCATTCTTCGTAGACCCAATATATATCATATTAGTGTTAGGACTCTCAATGGATGAGATAGTACATTGGCATACCACAGATTTTACGCGTCATATATTTTCCAGTGGGCAGTCTTCTGGGTTTTTACAATCACATAATTTTTCATTATGTTTGTCTAATTTAAGTTTAGAGTTTTTATTAATACTATTCTGGCATGGAGGTTTATTCATGATTTTATTATTGTGTTTTTTTTATTATATTTTCTAGAATTTCAGTGCAACTCTAACTTAATTTTAGGGTGTTTTTATTAAAGATTTTACTAAGTCTGCTATTTTGTAGGAAACCCTTTATGGAATCATCAAAAAACAATTGTTAGCTAATTATGACAGTTTTATATACACAAAACCCTTTCAGGAAAGAAAAAAAAATCTCCATAGACACTTAACGGTTAATCAGACAAGACGATGTCATCTTCCGATTTAAATTTAGATACCCCAACCTTACCTTGACTTGACCTCTTTGAATGTAACTGAGATATTGATACAAATTATTAACACTTACGCCCCTTTTTTCAATAATTGCTCTAGCCGTTACCATAGTAATTTTAATAATGAATATGCTTATAAAAACGTGTAAATTTCAAGAATTAGTCATTCCAAAAATTTCGCTTGAAGATGGAACAGAGTTTGGTACTTTAATTCAATTTAATTCAAATAATTATATTGAAGTTTTCGGCTCCTGTTTTGAAACATGAGAACTCTTATGTAGCGAAGGAATTATATTTTTAAATATATATAATTATATATATATATATATATATATATATATATATATATATATATATATACTAGCCGTGGTACCCGGAGTTTCCCGGGTTTACATGGCTGCAAGCATCACTGGTCGATTTGTCAGAAAGGTGACTTCTTGAAGGAGGTGATTTCTGTGTGCGGCACTTTTGGAAAATGCCTTTAAACCATACTAAGGTTTGACCCAAATCTTGTGAGTGAAATTGTGTAGATGGAACCCTTTGGAGCCGTCGCTGGTTGAGTTACCACGATGTTTGAATGTGCTGGTCTTCTTCAGATTGTTTGTTTATCACGCTAGATAATGCGCTCTCCCCCATAAACTGTAACTACGGTCCGCTCTGCATAGTTGCATTATCAACACCCACAGAGCAGTATGGCTCTGTGGTTGTTGAAAAAACACAAATGTGCCTGAGCAGGCGTCCGCAATGGGGATTAGCTAGCCAGTCTTGTTGACTGACATCCTCGGATAAGAGTGGCTACGTCATTTAGAACACGCTTATCTTATCAAAAATTTCTTCTTCTTCTTCCCCTTTGTCGCTCTTAGTAAATCTTTATTTTTGTTATGTCTTCTAAGCTATTTATTCAAGTTCTCTAGTTAGGTTATACATTGTGTTCCGCTGTCTCTGTTGCCCTCAATCTGTCTTGTGAATATCAAATTTGCCAAGCTCTCTTTCCTAATTATTGGTCCTAGAAATGTTAACTCTCTCTTTCTTATGTTAAGTGTAAGTGTCGTTTACGTTTCCATTTTTTTTTAAACTTCGCCGTTCCTTACATGTTTGGTCCAGGTATTCTCAGCATCCTTCTGTAGAACTACATTTAGTCAATCTATACAGTGAGGCGATCTTAACTGAATAAAAAGTTCTATTAGGGTTTAATATTGGTGGACACAATCTTAACATTATAAGATGCACTGTGTTTATTGATAGAGAGTAAAGATATCTGCAGGAAATCATGGATAAAGTAGTAAAGAAAAGTAAGAAAATATTAATCATTAATTATAAAGAGACCGAACGTAGGCCCGTTAGCAAGAAGGGTAGACTGATATACGAGCTACAATTTGGAGACGTCAGAATCATGCAGATACAGAATTCTATCTAGGAAATGTTTTAAGAGATAAAGGAAAATGAAAATTGAAATAGCGACAGATGTCTTTCAAAAGTTAAAACGTATTAAGAATCAGGAAATTTTCATTAGAAACAAAGAATAAAGTGCAGAACTGTTATGTAATGGCAATCATTCCATATAGTAGCGAATGCCGGAAGGTTTTCTGCCAGATCTAGAGGGAACTTAAAGGGACAGAGACATGGTTCTGCAGAATGATGTTATGGGTACCCTAGATGGAACATATAATGGGGAAAGTTTAAGGGGAACTGGGAGAAAAATAACACATGCTTAGAATGAGACAGAGACAGACAAAATATATTAACACCTAATAATGTTTAGAGAATTTAACTGACGGAGGGCATATTGAAGGAAAGACAATCAAAAGGAACATCAATTAACCTACCTAACAAATTGATGACTGAACAAGAATTTGGTAAGATGCTAAGGGGATCAACATTGCTTTGATCGATATAGGATAGAAAGTCATGATTCTTCACTCGTCTGAATGGACATTACATATAAAAGAACATTCTCCACAAGCTTCTGATAGTCTTCATTATTAAAGTTCCTTTCATAGGCCATATTTTCAATATATATTCTCACACTGATAGTATCTTTGTGTAGCCACGTGTTGGACTAATCTTTAAATGTTTCATATGAAAAACAGTCTTTGAAAACATCACTCCCCCTAGAATTTACGTTAGATAATTTTTTGTTCTCTTAATGAAAAAGAGAAATTTCGAAAATAATTTAGTCCTCCATTTAATTTACATGATTGAAAACAATCCCTTTCGCAGAAGCCTTAGTTGGCTGCCAGCCTATATAAAAATACAAGATTAAAAATGTCATTATTTCCCTTATAATTGCGACTATTAATAAGATTACTGTTTTATCTTATTTTAAAGCTGGATATAGATTTATACTTTCTCCAAGAGTATTTCTGTGAAATCGAACGCAATGGCTTCGAAGGAATTTGAAGTTGATAAACTTGATAACACTTACTGCGTAGATAACCGCTACTCTGCACGTACATCTACAAAGAGACCCTGTAGCATCTGTGGTAACAGTATTTATACATATTTACAAATTGTATTTCAAGCCGCGATTTTTATAGACTCTTTTTCAGTTATTTAAATGCATTATAACAAAATTCTTCCAAATAATAAAACACGAACGACAATGTTATTGGATAAAGCAACAATGTCATGTATTAAAATAAGTATCTTAAAAGATCATTATTAAATTTGAAAGTAGGAAAATAGTTTTAAGAAAAGAACAAAAATTGTTTAGTTTACTTGGAAGTTTTTCTATTTTAGTATTTTCGTTCCGCTTTAAAAAATACAAATTAAAAAAGAAGTGTGGCGAAAAATATCTTGATTATTTTCTCAAGTGCGAAAAAAATGTAAATTTTTATGCAATTTTCAATCATTGCAGAGAAAATGGAACGAAAAATAAGTTTGAAGAAAGAGAAGACACTTTAGGAGAGGACCTGAGACGAAAATAAATTCACGCAACATTCTGAAATAAATTAAAAATTAACTCTTCCATTTCTGTGTATATGCTTTTGTGTGCATACGTCTATGCACACGTTTAGTGTGTGGTTATTTCATGCTTATTCATTCATATATAAACGTACGTACAAATGTATATTACATATATTTACAAATATAAACAAATACACACACACACACACTCGCACACACACACACACACACACACATACACATATATATATATATATATATATATATATATATATATATATATATATATATATATATAAGAAAGAACAGTAAGATATATAATCCGGTGTTCTTATTGATATTTTTACAAAATAGTGCTCAATGTAAATTTACGGAGCATTAATATTATAAATTAACTGATTTAAAATGTTTTTTTGCTACACAGTAATAACCATGTTTAAAAATGGAAGCTAAAATCTTCGAATTTCATTTTGTAGTTAAATTAAAAACATTAGTTCCATTTCATCCTCAAGCGAATTTTGGAGTAACTTATTTTTTAAATTTACTGAGTTTTAAAGGCACAGAGAAATTCATAATTCACTGTTTCCAAGGATACAGAGAGATCCAGTCATTCAGACAAGGGGTGCTAGCTTGTTCAATTTTATTAATTTTTGTTGTATCAGTTATTAGTTACGTTCAAAAAAGGGTTTATGTTTAGGTAGGGTAGGGATGTGTTTTCCAACGAATTCTGACATCCGTTAAATGCATGTCGTCTGTTGTTTTTTTTTAATTATTGTTAACGGCAAAAAATTCTTACGACATTTTTTTCTATTTGTATACTTAAAATGTTTTGGGGATGTTTAGGTTCGATTACGTTTTATTTAACTACAATTTTAAATTATTTTCACTTTTAATTTTTAATAGACTATATTTCTTTAAAAAAAAAGTAAATGTACTAGAATTACTTACAGTATATAAAATTATTTTTCATATCAAGTATAAGTAGGTCACATTTTTTTTTAATTTTATTTTTAAATATTATTTGAGGAAAATTTTTGACAATGACGGCAAAAATAGGTAATTCATTTCTCTGATTCAGTAAACTTTTATTTTTTATAAACTTAGTAATATATAGTTTCTCATGTATGTACAAAAGACATGGTTTATTTAATGGCCTACGTAATCTAGCTTTTAATTAATTAATTTCATTTTACTGTAGGTGTTTTATTGGATTCATTTAAGTGCCAGAAGTACTTTGAGAGAGATGTTTAGGTCAGAATTTGTTTTATTTATCTACAATTTTAAAATATTTTTACTCTTAATTTTAATAGACTATTTAAAAAAAAAACAAGTAAATGTAATAGAATTACTTACAGTATATAAACATTTTTTTCATATCAAATATGAATATGTATATTACCAGGTCGCACTTTTTAATTTTATTTTTTATAGTTTCTCATGTATGCACAAAGGACATGGGTCATTTAATGACCTACATATTCTATCTTTTCTTATTAACTTCCTTTTTACTGTAGGTGTTTTATTGGATTCTTTTAGGTGCCAGAAGTACTTTGAGAGAGATGTTTGATTTCTATATTTATTTATCCTAAATGAACGTTGAT
>OZ010593.1:36972910-37037910 GCA_963932145.1 Acanthosepion lycidas | reverse complement strand
TTCATTCCACGCTGGGGTTGAAAATATACACGAGCACTTTCGTCGTCTGCCGTAATAGCCAATTCCGCATATGAGGTAAAAGGATTTGATTATTATTAACATTAAATTATTTCTCTGGGATATTTTGTAAACTTTGCTTGATTTTTGTAATTATTTGTCAAATAGATTAATATTTTACCCATATTAGTTTATTATATGTTTATTTTCCGGTCGTTGGAAACATATGATGTTTCAATTTCTGTTTGATTTTTGTTTTGTTTTGTCCGATGTAAATGTAAGTTAGGCAGGAAAAATACTTATAGTGTTATTTCATACATCTTCGTTTTGTGACTTGTTGCATAATCTTCAGCGAATGTTTTTATTAAGTTGCGTGCGTTTAACATTCCGAATGCTTTGTCTATAACTTTGTGAAAGTTGAAAGATACATCAAAGGAATCTATCTCTTTCAAAGGTTTTGTGTTTAATGTTGATTTTGAATCTTATGTCTTTGAAAACTGTATTTAATTAATTATTCATTAATTATTAATTCATTTTTGAAATGATCTATTTTATATGTTTTTGATCTGTTTATATATGAAATATATAAACAAATGAAATAATAAGTTTAACTATTAAACAAATTAATAAAATATGCAAACTAGAGTCCTAAAGCATAAACAGTAAAGAAATGAACTTGGGAGGACAAGTTTCATTTTATTAATTCAGCCAGCAGTCTACATATATAGTGATATAGTGACACATGGATTGGCAGTCGATTTAGGAATTAAATTGAGTCACCAATAATTGACTATAGATAGATAGATAGATAGATAGATAGATAGATAGATAGATAGATATGAAAGCGATAATATGATATAATCTAAGAAACATGTTATCGTTTAACGACTGTAGAATCTGAAACATAATTCAGTTTCCTTAAAGTCGCGAATATTCACTGTTTAATCGGCATTAGAAGCAAAACAAACTTCGAAAATTGACAAATCTTTTACGAATAGATTTAATAAATTTTTTCGAATCGATTTGAGAAATTATTGTCGCAGAAAATACTTTGTTGCATACAGTGAATTTAATATGTAAAAATCGATAGTTGTTATAAAAACAGCACAGGTTTTACGCAAAGGTGATCATTTATTTTACTTTATGTGCAAGCGGAGGCTACGTAAAATTTAACTGCAAATAATGTGAAGCATTAATAGAAGTACCCCAAGTTGTTGAAAGAAAAGAGTTAGAAAATAACGGGATCTTATCTTTTTTGTTGATGAGAGCCTCAGCTGCTAAGTGCCATTGAACCATGACGCTCTTATCTATCTATCTATCTATCTATCTATCTATCTATCTATCTGTAATGAAATCTCAAAGTCTAGTTTGTCTTAATATACCTTTATTGAACGTAACTGAAGAGTCTTGCTGTTTGGGCGAAGACAATATGACTTATTTATACGAATCATAAAACAAGGGAGGTAATCAGGTTGTCTTACCACAATAATATACGCGAATAAATATGTGAAAATGTGATTAATTAAGGTGTGAGAATTTCAGTTTTGTATAGCAGGCGACTGTGGAGCAATGGATAGCGTCTCGGGTTGAGGAATCGGAGAATCGAATTCCAATCGAATCCATTGCTTTCAATTACGTGCTAATACCACTGGGAAATGTATGAATGCTCTTTTTCCCCCTCCCCACAGTTATAGATAAATGCAGGACAGACAGTTCTGTAGCCTTGGGCGACAACTGGTCTACTGCAGAATAAATGGCAACCTACTGAGGGGAAAAATCTGCCTCGTCAGTTATGTATCGAAAGATATATGATCGCCAAAGTGTGTATCACACATGTCACATAACTGACTGATAACAAACGAATAACCTTTGGTCAAAGGTTAACTGAGAAACTAGCGAACTATAAATTGATCACTTTTATAACGAAACAATTGGTTCCAGAAAAAAACAAAATTCACATTTATTAAGCTCAAGTTTATTTGTTAATAAATATTTTCCAAAATTTTATATAGCCATTTTAAGGAAGGAAAATATTGTTGATCATATACCAAAATTTTGTACCAAACAACAAATTTTAATTAGCTACAAATTCAAAGGATACCGTGTGTCACATATGACGTCGCTGATTTAATATATGGATATGGAGATTTTGGAGCCGGCCCCAGCATAAAAATCAATTAGTTTTTGAATTTAAGTAATATAACTAAAATCTGTTATATTTTTCAACAATTCTGTAACTGACTTTTTCACGCACGGACACAGACACGCACACACACACACATATATATATATATATATATATATATATATATATATATATTAGTTGTATGGGTATTAGTTTATGAACCTGGCTTTCACGCTTTTGCGATCATCAGATAAAACTAGTTTATTTAAAAAACAAAAACGTATCTATGCTTATTTGTCTTTATGTTTGGCGGTGGGAAAGCAATTTTCTTTTGTGTATGTTTGGGGTGACATTTCCAAACACATAAATACACATACATACAGGTTTACGTATTTTAGTTGACACAAACGCACCAATATTAACAATCAGTGGTTAGGCGCCACTAAGTACTGCGCATATAATACATGTATGCATGCTTATATATATATATATATATATATATATATATATATATATATATATATATATACAGATCATTTCCTGGAAAAATAAGTTTTTAGACACTCAAATGGCATACCAAACACAGACATCAGCTGAAATAGGGATCACATATAGGTTTTGCATCCATTGTAGGAATTTGGTTCTTATGTATGATTTTGGTTCTTCTGTCTTCAATATTGTTAAAAGTTTTTTAAAAATATAATTTTAATGAAAAATCTGAGTCTAGTTCGGCTTAATGTACCTTTATTGAACGTAACTGAAGAGTCTTGCCGTTTTGGCTAAGACGTTGTGACTTATACAAATCATAAGACAGCGGAGATAATCGGGTTGTCTTACCACATTTTTCCCTAGTCCGGCACAAAATCATCCAGTTGACTTGGTCTCTTGACAATTCTCTGGGATCGTCTCAGTGACAGTTGATCTGGGCTTTCCGGTGTTATGGGAACGGTCAGCCAGAAGTATTTCGTCTCATATTGTTTTTGTCTCCTTCTTGGAGTAGGATGCTCTGATTCTGAAAGCTAATTATCAGTCTGTAGTAGTATGCTCTAGTTTTGAGTGGGCTATTCTGGTGTTAATCTCTGAATCTTCACTATCGGGAACTTGTTCCTCAGGAGGATCCGCTATCATATACTGTCCATAACAATACACAAATCTTGATAATGACTGAAAAGTTCGTCAAACGTTTTCTTATTCTATGTGCCGTATTCCGTCAGGAGGCTGGCGATCATGACTCTCTACAATTCTTTGTCCCTTATAGCACTTAATAACCTCTATAGTCGGGATGCTGAAGGTAACATCAGTCAGCTAAATGACAATCCTTTTGCTTATATTAATTATGGATCCAATTCCTGGACCCTTCTTCAGTAAGAAATTAGTACAGCTAATCCCATCTTTATGGCAGCAATCATATACAATTCTTGTCTTTAAATTTCTTTTCCGTCACTCGTTCTCTCCTCAGAATATAACCCACCTTCGCCTGAAAGAAAATATCTTGGCGTCATTTCACGTGATTTGAAACAGATCATAATGTCTAAATGCCGAGTTCCATATCTTCATGTTGAACTGATTATCACGATATCCTACTTTGAGTTTTTTTTTGGTTATCCGAAAATTCACTTTCACCCACGTCTCTACTCATAATTTGTCTCCTTTCTATTGTTACAACAGTTGCTGAAAAAATAAGGAAGACAAAGGGAGAATTGTACCAAATAAATTTGTCTGTATCGTGTCTACCGTAACTGACAGACCAACGAATAGTGACCAGCAACAACAATCACAATCTTCTAATGCGAACTTGAAGACTTGTTTCGCCAGCAACAATTGCAATTCTTCTTAGGAAGCAAAGACCGAGATTAAATTTTCATTCAATATTCACCGAGCCTATCATCGCTTTGATAAATCTGAACCAAAAACAGGAGGCAAATTATTGCTTTTAATATCAATTTTAGTAATATAACCAGCAACGCAGGAAAATAGGTTTCTCACGTCCAGTAGCTGTAAGGCTCTTTCTAGTATTGATAGGCTTTTTCTTTCTTATAATTTTATTTGATGTAGTGTGGAATGTCAACATCTTGTCTCATTATTTTCTCTTCCAGTTAAAAGTGATATTTTATCTATTTTAGTTGTTGCTGCTGTTGAAAGTCTTCAAGGGATGTGATTTCTGTTATTTGGCGCCTTTCTTTGTTCATGGTTCTGTAGCATCAGTCCACAAGGTTCGAAGAAGGATGGTCTTAGCCAAGATCCATTGGATTTTAACAAAGACAGGTAATACTGAAACACACACACACATACACACACACACACACACACACACACACACACATATATATATATATATATAAACTTTTCACTCCAAGCAACGGGGAAATGCCACTAGCACGCAGGGGGTTACCGAAAGTGGGAGCAAGAGTAAAGAGGTGTAAAAAAGGAAATGATGAGAAAGACGGGGAATAGATCAAGACATCTGGAGATGCCAATTGACATTGCATTTGAATAGTTGGACTTTATAGCTCTCAGGGAAGCAAGTAAGAGGAAGGGAGTTCCGCAGACGGGGAAGTGCGAGATATGAAGCTGTTGGAGTAGAAGAGACGGCTACATTTAATCGTTTCGGCAGTAAAAAAGGTGGGACTGAGATGCCGACCTAGTGGCACGTTTAAATTCATGCAGTTTGGGACTAGCGAAAATGGCTTGTCGGGGCAATTAGCGTGAAAGTATTTGTAGAAAAGACAGAGGGAGGCGACTGCACTTCTGTGAGAAAGCGACTATAAACGAGATGCCAGATCAGGGCCAACCACGTTGCATATCCATCTTTGGATTTTGTCGAGGACCCTAAGACGAACGGTGGAGGCTCCATACCATATCTGACAGCAATATTCTATGCAAGGGCGAATGGTTTATTTATAGATTCGAAAGATGGACTCGGCCGAGAAAATCTGGTGCGACATAGAGAACCAACTTTCCTTTCGGTAGATGAAGCTATTGATTCAATGTATTCGTTACATCTCAGGTCAGCGGACAGTGAGACCAAGCAGTCGCAGAGAGGTGCTCTCGTGGAGTTGAGCATCGGACATTCTCTGTGGTGGGTAATAGAGAGCAGTTTTGTTTTTGAAGCATTAAAGTTAACCAGCCATTTCCTGCCCCAGTTAACAACTGAATGGAGGTCCTTTTCGAGACCAATAGGCAGGTTAGTTTTGTCAGTGGTACCAGATTTGCTATTTAGGTAGGAGTAAATGGTGGTGTCATCTGCATAGATGCCTACTTGGGAACTGATGACATCGGTATGATTGTTAAGGAAGATAAGGAACAGTGCAGAACCCAGGAGAGAGCATTGGGGAACACCTGCATTCGTGAGAAAGGAACTGGAGGAAAATCCGTTAAGGGCGACCTTCATTACACGGTTTGGCAGGAATGGTTGTATTAAGTCAAATAATTGTCCTGAAATACAGTATTCCTGAATCTTACGAAGGAGGCTGGCATGCCAAATCCTATGAAACGCTTTAGAGATATCTAGAGCCACGGCATGATTGCAGGTGAAACAGAGATCGAAAAGGGAAGCCTTACCATCATGGTTATTAGGGAAACGGGTGGGTAAGTCAACCACTTGGCATGGTCGGCATTACAGTCACCGAATACATGAGCAAACGGATGAAGAGAGCCTTGTCTATATTGCCGGAAATGTTTTCGATTACACGACAGCCTTGGGAGGATGGAGAACGATAGAGGAAGACAAGGTAGCTTACAGCATCGAGGAGTGATTGACGGAGACACATGTATGTATGGTTCGGAGATTCGAGAGAGAGAGAGAGAGCTCCCTAGCCTATGGGATATGGTACTTGACGTAAAATAACTGGCCGTGCATGTGGGTTTGAGAGTCTTTTTTAAGGAGAGGAAGGTAACAAGGGATCGAAAGGTGAGCGGAGGTCAGAGGTTGGTCCAATTTTAGCTTTTTCTGTCTCTCGAATCTTTGGAAAATCTATAAGATGATTCTGAAATAGACTACATGTGTTAATGGTAAGAAAGGATTGCTATTTTTCTTTGGGAATGAGTTAGATAATATATTTTTTTCTGTAGGGCTTCAAGAAAGGGTAAGATTAATGAGAGCACAACTTTCTAGTAACTGCTATGCAAAGTATACGTGCAGTTAAAGGTAATACTTGAATTTGGGGATTTCAATTTCTAAAGGTATATAGATATAAACAACAGAAGATATGGCTGGAGAGATATGAAATACCAACGATAGAATTATAAATATATCAATTCAATAGCATAAGTGGCAGGAAATTCAATATCCAAATGCTGTAGTCATTGCAGAATCTATGAAAGATTTCTATGAAAAAAAGGAAATGATTTATTTGTGGCAGCTGGTACAGACTACCATCCACGTTTTTGGTGGTCAAAGATCAGCGTAAGAAGAATGTTGCCTCAAAAATAATTAGGTATATCTCAGTCAGCCAGCTTCTTGCTACCTCCATAGAACGTACGAACCCGTAAGCATTGACCAAATGGTAATATATTAAAAAAACAAAAAAAAAACAAAAACAAAAAACAACATATATGGGTCGAAGCAAAGCGAAAGACAGAAAGGATTACTAATAAAGGTAATATGTGACATCCTACCAACTACGGTCAACTTCAGCTAGGTGAATTCACTAAGATATTACCAATAAAATGCATGTAGATTGCATTTGCTACACTCAAATTTTTTCGTGTTTCTGCCTCGGCTATAAAATGATGTTGCGAAGCAGCCTATAAAACTACCATAAAATGAAATACAAATTTTCTAAAAGAAGTAATCCAAGAAATTATTCTACAAAAATATACAATTCATCATTTTATGACGGTTGCAAGTAGTCGAGCATTACCAGTCGATTTAGGACATCATCTCGACTTTCCAGCAGAGGTCGCGTTAACCGTCCAGCGTTTCGATCTTGTGAACTGGTCAGTTAATTCAATAACATTTACGTTATTGAATTAACGGCTGCTTTCGGGTAAAATATCGACTGGACATATAAATGTAAGCTGGAAATATACGAACAGCTGCTAGTGCAAGGCATGAGAAATGGTTGGATAATCAATACATTTCCTATCGAAATTGGACGCAGAAATTTTGTGGCCAACTCGATTTCGGCATACCTAAATGACCATGGATTGTCAGAAAAGTGGGAAATATATTACGATCTGGCACTCACACACTGTGAGGTATTACTGGGGTTCCTTGTCTACCAACGATAACGGCTTTGTTGGACACGTTGTTTTCTCAGCAGTAGTTCGACACAATTATTTCTACAGTGCTACATATGAGAAGAATGCGAATGATCTTAAAATAGATAAATCTAGGTTAGTATATATATTAATCTGAGACGTAAGTAATTTCCGTCTCGGGGGAACAAATTTTAATGAAGAATGTATAACATTATTCTTTCACTGTCAAAAAGACTTTCTACATGTCAGTTCCAAATGTCACGCTACCATGTGTTAGTTTTTGGCATATCATTTATTCATTAAATATATTTGATATGTGTTCCTGCATTGCAAATAGTACATGACGGCGTGACATTTGAAACTAATACGTAATAAAAAGCATAAATAAATTCAAAATCCTAAACGGATTATTAATACAATTTATACATACACATACGCGCGAGCGCACACACACACACGTACGCGCGCTCACACACACATATGTGTGTGTGTGTGTGTGTAAAAATATTCGTGTGAAAACCTTTTCCACTTTGTCATATATCTTTTCTCCAAAATTCTTCTTGATATGTAAAAATTTATATATCGTCATCACACACACACACACACACACACACACACACACACACACACACACACACACACACATATATATATATATATATATATATATATATATATATATATAAAGGGGTTGGACAAAATAATTGGAACAGTTGCAAAATCCACCCCTATATTTTAAAGACCTGTTATATTAAAATCTTTAACTAAAACTTCGTAATTGCAGGTTATATCTATTGTAAATACGTTTATTTATCTAATTTACTGTCTTTGTCTTATCCATTTTTAGAATTTAATAAAATTTAAGCTAGATGAGTGACCTCTCCAAGTTCGAAAAAGAGCAAATTGTTGGAGCTCGCATGGCAGGAGCCTCGATCGCTAAGGTTGCTGAACCTTTTTGGTTTTTCAAGAGTTTATCAAGAACACTGATGCAATTCGAGAAACAGGGCAAGACTTCTAGCAACCGTAGCAATTCGGGCCGGACTTGCAAACTTACTGACAGGGACTGACGTGCATTGAAAGGCAATGTGGCAAAAAATCATCGGCCAAATTCGGCTAAAGTGACTGCTGAGTTGAATAACTATCTGAATAATTCAGTTTCTACTAAAACTGTTCACCGTGAGCGTCATAAGGATTCATATCATGGAAGAGCCGCTGTGAGGAAACCTCTTCTCTCCACTCGCAACATTCAAAAGAGGTTGAAGTGGTGCAGAGATCACAATGCCTGGTCTGCAGACCAATGGAAGCAATTCATATTCTCAAACAAGTCCAGTTTTTCTCTTTTCCCAACTTCAGAACGAGTTTATGTGTGGAGACAGCCCAAATAAGCTTACAACCCTGACTGCCTTCTTCCAACAGTGAAGCATGGAGGTGGATCAGTGATAGTTTGGGTCGCAATATCCTCTACCGTCGTGTCGGAAAGAGCTGGAGAAGGTTTTAATGGAAGAATCACTGAAAATTCTTCAGAATGAAGTCATGAAGCTGTATGGTTCCATTCCTAGACGTATTAAAGCTGTCTGTGAGGCTAAAGGAGGACCAACTCCATATTAAATAAATTTCCTTTTAATTTAACAAGTGTTCCAATTATTTTGTCCTACCCATATATATATATATATATATATATATATATATGATGGAATGAACTAAAATAATGGACTGACAATTATTCAGGCCGGTAAATGCAGTTATTACTGTTTATTATAAACAGAGCATATTTGTAGCTATAAAAATAATTTATAAACAGTATATATGTATATATACTAAAATAATTGCCGGACTTAGATATGATAGACAGATATGTTCGTTCGAGTGATATCATGGGAAACATGTAATAAAACAATAATTTGACTGGGCGAACCGGAGGTTTCCTCTGTAGCTCAATTGTATAGCACATTAGCCTATATGACGGTTTGATGTAGGTTCGATTCCTGTCGGAGGACATATTTTCAATGAAATTTCTAGGATATTCAGGCCGGTGAATGTAGTTAATACTGTTTATTATACAGTGAGCTTTTATTTAAACATTTTATCTATAAAAATAACGTATAAACAGAATATATATATATATATATATATATATATATATATATATATATATATATATATATATATATATATATATATATATATATATATATATATATATATATATATATAAGCTTGATTTCATTTTGCTCGTCTGTATATATTATTTATGCTAATTAAGTATATCTTAGAATCATACAAGGGCCAAATAATGGAAAATAGGAAGAGAGTTATTCTTATTATTTTTTTGATGACCTGAGTCTATCTTGGACCGTCTATATCAAATACTGATTTTTTTTACCTGGACAGCACACGAAATACATAAAAACCAACTACTATTTTTATGTGCCGTGCTCTTTTGGACGTGGACGATCAAGGCACAAATCCCTCTTCTCGGTTTGGCTCCTTATTATTCTTTCTAGTCTGTGTTCTGCGATTCCTTCACACAAAATTTTTAAATGCGTTACTATTTCCTGTTGTCTTTCTTGCCTTCAGTATATCCTCTGAGTGTCAAATTTCCTAAGCATTCTATCCTCATTATGAATCACAGAAATTTCAACCAGCTCTGTCTAGTTATGTGTATTAGTGTTTTATTCGCTCCGATATTCTTACAGACCTCCTCCTTGTTCATATGTTATGTTCATAGAATTTCAGCATTCTTTCCAATTTTCAACATCCGCTATAAGACTTCCCAGATAGTTAAAATGTTCTTTTTGACATCTGGCATTTGTAGATGGCAAGTCTGTCGCTACTCTTGCTAACGATCATACATTCTGTCCTTTATTTTCGCTCTTTTTGACTAAACTACCGAGAGCTTACCGCAGTTTTCTTTCTAGGTCTATTACCTACGGGTTTGTTCATATATGCATATCCCCTTTCTCCTATTATTAAACAGTTCCTGATTTACTAATAGTGTTGTCTTAAGAGACAGTTATTCTTCTTATTGTCAGGCATGAACTGATCTATTCATGATAAGTAGTCCTAGATAATTGTTTAGAAAGAAAAGACGATAATACTATTTCAGAAACTTTTCTAGTTCAGTATATCGCAATATCATGACTGGTTCTGTCGAGTTAAGTGTTGTGTCTTGACAGACACCACATCCCAACAAATATACAATATAAATGCTTAATGGAGTCTAAACGTTTACTTAGTTAATGATGTCAAAAATTTCAGAGCGGTTACAATGAACGCAGGTTTATTCTGAACATATATAAATATTTGGTAGCCATTTTAAAGAAATCCCTTGAAGTTTCTAATTAATAATCATTTTGCGAGTATGAAGAGGACCATAAAATTTATATAACATATAAAAAGAAATGTTTAAAACTTTGCAAAAGATAAAACAACCCTAGAAATTGTTAAAGTTACAAGGAAGCTGTGAAAATGTTCGTTGAACGTCTCCAAGAGCAAGTTGAGGAATGAATTTCGATGATTTGCGGCTCATATAAAAAAAAAGTACTATATATATATATAAAAAAAAATTACAAAGTTATAAATATGTTCGCTGTGGCAGCAAGGATGAGTCGAAAAGCGTCATATATCAGGATTTCGTTCAAAACTTATCCATAAAAATAGAAGGTAATGGGAAACTTATTACATGAAGACCCTTTTTTAACGTTTTGTTCAAAGTAATTAATAACATTTTAAGCTCGTTGGTCCAGAAGGATAGGGTAAAATTTGAATATGGGATACTTCTGAGATATGTATTGATTGTTTAAAGACATACGTGGAGCCATATTCCAACGTCATTCAGAAAGAACTGTAGCTTGTTTCATATTAAGATATTTCAACAGCAGATAATACCAATGGAGCAATGTCTCCTATAATTGACACAAACCATAGAATATGTATTTCCAATTCATTTTGTCTTTTATCTTTATTAAAATTACAGTTTTCAAGTATTTGTCTTAGTAAAATTTGGCATGTTGTATAATTACGAATTAAAAATGAAAGAGGCTACTGGGAATGAAAAAGAATGAAAAAAACTTTGCAAGAAACCGGAAACCATATCCTAAACAGGAAACGAAGGATACACCTTTATTCCTGTTCAAAAGACCGAAAAGAAGTATAAACAGGACAATAAACAAACCTATCTATTCCTATTAATGAATGAATAAAGAATTAGAAAAAAAAGTCATAAAAATTTAAGCGAAGACGTTAGTAGTACAGAATTTAAGTAAATTTTTGAAAGGAACCGGAAACACAATTCTAAAGTCTACTCCTGTTCAAAAGACCAGAGAGGAGTGCGAATGAGCGATAGGCGTATATTTTTACTTTTTCAATAACCCTCCCTATAAACATGTGTGTGTACACCATGATCATCTGTAAGCCATGCTATATATTCAAGTTAATGCTTCGACAGGATTGATTTTTCTCCATCTCCCCTACTTATTTCATAGCAAGCCCTTACATAACACCCCCTCGTTACACTATCTCTGATGTCCACCATGTTTCAATATCCATAATAGTTTGGAAAATGCTAATCATTCCCCAGAGATTCGCTTGTTGACCCTGAACCTTTGTAAACGGAATCTCTTGCCATTTTGTGGGCTCCGACAAATTCTGTTGCTGAGAGACGAACCACATTTGATCCTTTTCTATACTGTCTCTCAATTTTCCACGTGATGTCCCACTTTAGAAATGCATTTAACCGACAGATACTTTTAGGATCGTAATAATACCACGAAATGGATTCGTGGAAATTTCATGGGTGTTGACAAATACAGTGCGTTCCAACATTATATGCAAATCACATTTCTTAAATTATCTTCTGGTTGAATGCATGTATTGTCACGTTTTTTTAATAAAATGGTAGCAGAACTGACATGTGCTATGTATGCAATGTCACGTTTCTGCACAGTAATAAACAACTGACAGCAATTTTGGTGATAAGGCTTCTTTTGCATCATTCCACGTTATATGTAATATGAACCGTTAAGCATTTTTGAGTGACGTTAAGGATACGGACATTATTGAAATGCTTTATGAAGTAAAAGAAACGGTGGGAATTATTAAACGTCTTGCAAAAAAACAAAAAACACTTTAAAATCTAGAAATCTATCTCAAATACAAATTGTTTATCTCTTACCCGACGAATTGGCGATAGTGATGCGTAATCACTCCCTTACAATAGCAAAGAGACATTTACAGTAATTGAAACTCCAAATATACTTCACATGCAAGAACGTGCACCAAACCCAATGTCCGCTCGAGAATAAATTTCGACGATTTGCGGCCCATATAAAAAAATATTATATTGAAAAAATAATTTTTACTAAGTTATACATATGTTCGCTGTGGCAGCAAGGATGAGTCGAAAGGCGTCATGTCAGTCGCTCAACTTTTGACCGACTGTTCGGTTGTACTCTCTTCCTACGGACGGGAGGAACCTGAAGGAGGCTACTCCGAAGGGCGGAGTCTCCTTCGGGGAGGTAGACCGGCCCTGAACCCGTTTATTCGGGTTCAATGGGCTATCCCCACGTTAAAAAGGCCTTGTGCCATATGACACCTTCGTGGGGGGTGACTGAATATCGTCGAAAGGCGTCATATATCAGGAATTAAATCAAGTGGGAAAATATGCGAGTGATCACTAACTTTCGTTCAAAAGTTATCCATAAAATAGAAGGAAATGGGTAACTTATTGGCAATGAGTCGGTTGACCCTTGGAAAGTTGCTGAGGTCTTCAAAACGCACTTTGCAGGCAACGTTTAATTCTTAATTATCAACCTTGGATCAAGCCTTGGATCATGAAAAATGAGCTGGTATTCAAACGGAAAGTGGTATTTATGCATAACAATGCTCCAATTTATACTCTTATCGCAACTGTTTAATACTTAGCGAAGTTGAAAAATTGTCTGACAAGGAGTGGGAAGCTTTTTCGCCGGATCTTAACCCTATCGGAAATATTTGGAGCATCATCAAGAGACTCCTTTATGAGCTCAGCAAATAATTTTCATTTAATAATTTAGTTTTGAACTCAATATCAACTGTTCGTGAAGCCGTTTCATATCTGGAGAAATTCTAAATTTAACGTCTTCTGCGGACACTAGCCTTCATGAAGGCATCAGAAAAATAGAAATTATATCAACAAATAATAAATCTTCTACTGTTTTATTTAACCAACGTTGTAATACTTTGCTTCATATTTTATTTATTGTTAATAAATGATTTGTTGTTGTTGTACGTTTGTCATCCTATCAAAGCGATCCGTTTTTTTAGGCTTGCATATCATCTGAAACGGTTTCAAGTCTCGTATTTTGTGTATTCTAGCATAAATTAAAATCTGTCTTTTAATATGATCGTATATTTTGTGATATTCCGTGTAAACGTAAGATATCTATTTGACTTTCATGGTTCGGAGACCATTAACTTAATAATCAGTATCTCTGTATTGATTGACATATAATTTTGAAAGGCAGTGTATGATTATCTGTTTTGGATGCATATTTATTTTTTCTTTCATTTGGTTTTATATAGCTTTCTTAAGTCTACCTTTCCACCTTACATTTCTTTCTTTTGCACCCCCGCCCTCACGGATTTTCCTATTTCCTTTCCGGTAGGTTTCTCAGTTAGAAAAGGTAACTGATTCCAGTCCAGAATAGTCGAAGATCGGAGAGATAATACCCTGATTCTAAGTAGAAAATCGTAACGATCATATGTATATAAATACACAAGAATTACATATTGTGAAGAATATGAATGGATTTATACCAAATGCAATAGAGAACTGAAACATAGAAATCTTTGCAAGCGAAGATTCATTAAACAAAATTTATATACGTTTCTCTACTTCTCTTTCTTATAATAATGATACCATTGAAATTCATTTTGAGGAGTGCGATAGAATCTAGTCCGTAATGTAGTTGAATCAAGAAGAGTCATGGCGAGCTCAATCAAAAATCACATCTATAATATCCGGTAATCTGATAAGTTTAAAGGAAGGTACGTAACCTAATAAGTAAACATCACTAATTCTGTAAATAACTAAATACATGTCGCGAAGTTTGTGTTCAACTAAGCACGTTTCATATATTAATATGGCTCATATATTAAAAGCGAGCAGGTATGCATGCATGAAAAACGAAGTGGAATTGGAAACAATCGTGCAAAGGACTTTCTGTAACTTTCGAGTACATAGCTCTTTAGGCATGGTGGTAATACTGCCCTTATTATGTAAAGTGGTGAAACGAATATGTTTTAATAAAGAGTTGTTTTTAATTATAGACCATCGAAATATTATAAGTTATAGTCAAATGACGAATGCCCGCTTCATAAGCCGGAATTATAACTGACTAGCATGAGAGCCCGGCGTTGCCCGGGAATGTAACAGTAAGAGATTGATCAAATATCGACCATCATAAAGACTGAAAAATAACATTGACAAAGATTATTGTTTAAGGATGACGGACACGCATGTCTTAATTAGTTTTATTTTATTTTAATTTATTTTATTTTATTTTACGAATTGGTCAAACCCAAACTCAAACAAAAACATTGTTTTCAATCGTTATGATTGAATAGAATTTTATTATAAACAATTGTCTTGCAAATGGAATTTTTAAAGCATTCTGAATGTAAAAATAAAAAAGTGTAGACAATAAGAAACACTACCTGCCAAAAAAAAAAATAAAAGTCAAGTTTTGTTGAAATCGTTTGAAAAATGTAGGAAATCCGATCCCATATATTAACGAACAAATAAACACACACACACACGCGCGCGCGCGCACACAAACAACCAACCTCTGTTTTATAATAAGTATAACTCGATATTAATAAGTATAACTCGATATGAGTTGTCCCCCTTTCACTAATGCCTCTTAATCGTGTTTTCAAATTGATTTCGTGCAAAAACAACTGTGTTTTTTCAATTTTTGGCGCTGTCAGAACCACCGCAACACACACACACACACACACAATCTGCGTTTTATAATAAGTATAAGATGTTGTAAACATTAAAATTCTATAATATCAGGGATACGTAGATAAATACTTACTAATTAATCACAAATTGTGCAAGATTTATCTATAATTATTGACAAACGATGAATAAACACTATTATTTGAAAATGCTGTTGTATGATAATTTTTTATATTTAAGTGCTTATATTTTGTCAATATAGAAGCAAATACACTGCATTTACTAACATTATATCTTTTATTTTAAAAGAAATACAAAAATATCTCATTTTAAGTTTTTTATAAAGAAATGCAAAATTGTGCCTGTAGTGCATGTGCATATATATATATATATATATAGTGTGAGTGAATATCATTTTGTTTTACTAGAAGGTTATGTTTTTCTATTAAGCTTTTAATATCTATGTATATCTATCCACAGAAATACATGGCTACCTCTCTGTCACGCGCACACACACAAACACACATATGCACAGACACCTGCGTGCCCATACACACGCACACACACACACATATATATATATATATATATATATGTGTGTGTGCAATGAGTAAATTGTCCCCATTTTATATTTATAACTTTGCGCATGCGCGTTGTTTTTTTTTATTTTTGTTGACTTCACAGTATAGTAGGGTCAGTTGGGCACCATCTGTGAGAAAAAGAGCACCATGACGCTATTCAGTGCATCAGAAATTTGGAAATGGAATGTTTTCCTGCTTGCCATTCGCACCGGAAGCTCCAATATAAACATTTCAGAGTGTGTGTTAATCTGAAGAAAGTGCAGAGGATTAGTAAATATTTGGATGGGTTTAATGGTGATTACGGGAGTACGGCAGCTCGGAAAACTGACTCTGATCGTTCTGATGAGAAAACTCCCTCAGACTCAACACGGAGGCCTACATAAAGTACCATGAGAAGGTAGTGCAAGGATTATAGTAGCATTCACCACCTTCAAGAAGGAGACCGGCTGAAGAGTTGCAGGAGATTCCGAAGTCGTCTGGAGGCCATGGTTGAAGCCAATGTCGATTTTATTGATTAAATTTACTCTTTAATATTTCAAGGTATTTACTTTTAATAGTTCAAGATATTTTTTGGTAATTTTGGTAAATATGTCTGTTAAAATCAGTGTTATTTTCATTTTTGCGTAATTTGAACGACAATTTATTCATCGCATTTTTTCATATACGGGTAGTAATGAAATTTCTTTGACTAAATGACAAAACATCAAAATTTCTGGGAATCTTTCTTTTCAGCACGTATCATTTCGTATATAGCTAGCTATTGTGATGCTTGTAAGTCTATCTCTTTTCCTTCTCTGTCACCATATTGATTCATTTATGGATGTGTTTTATTGATCTACGATTACGAATTTCTGATTTTCGATACGGACAGACTTTCCCACCACAGTATAAATTGATGCAAATTAAACCTCTTACTCTAATATAAAAAAAAGTTTGGATCTGTGAACAATAATCATTATCAACAGAGTGTAAACAGCTATCACTTACAGTTCGTGGGTTAGCCTCTAAAGAAATGTAGAATTCTGAATATAAAGCCTTAAAGCATTTCATCTTTTTCATACTGACACAGTAAGTGGGTTAACCAATATATTAGTTACTTTTTAAAGTTCATCTCTCTATAAATATATATAATATTACATATCTTTAGGTTTGTCACGCATGCTTATAATTGGTACCATTAGGATTACAGTTTGAACTTTATCGCAACAGTTTCATTGCTGTTATTACAGTGTAAACATGGCCGCTCCGCTACCAGCCTGTACCAAGGGGAATCAAAGAGATGTGATCCGAATCTGCAAAGAACATGCTACTTCATCGACGATAGCTTCGTTATTACCATCTCCTAAGCGTACTGAATCTTCTCGTTAGTGGGTGAAGGTTGACGGGCGTCACGTTTCTCTGGCCACTTTAACACTTTTCCATCCACCCATACAAACTTCTACGTGGCACTGCACTGTCGTCGTATCGTGTTAAAAGCCTCCGATGAATTTCAGCCACTGTCACGCCTTCCGAGCAGAGAAATTGGATGACGCGATTATGTTCAAACTTCGATCACGTGAGCACAGGAGTACCAATTATAAGCTCGCATTTGCAGAAGGCAGTGTGACAAACTTGAATATATATTATGGCGAAAGTGTGGAAAATTTTTTACATACTCTCGGATCTACGTTCGAATCCTCCACATATCATACAGCCATTTTAAAGCATTAATTAACGGGGTTCAACAACACTGGATGCTCAAATATAGTATCTTTGTTTCAGACTAGGCTGATCATGGTCGCTGTCTAAACATAATAGCTGTCGCACATACAGGATTTTATTATGAAATGACTCACTACGATTTACCCTTGTGTCAGACTAAATTAAACAAAGTCTGTCTATATTTCTGAGATGAGGTATTGTGTACATTATTTACATTATTCGGACTATTGTCCTCATCTTTGTCGCCATATTTATCACAATGTTTCGGCCGTTGTACGCCCCGTTCTTCTTCAGGTGGTTGGAATGTCGAACTGAACCCTTTACTTCGCTCACTGGGGTAGACTGTCCTTCATAACCACATGGCACAGTGTATAAAGGCGTTGGTTAGATCCAGTGACAAGACCCAAAGAGTGTGAGTTCAATACCCGGTTAAGGCAGTGGAGAACTTTCAGAGGGAAAATTAACAGGAGATAACTGATAGCTGACATCCATCAAACATGGCACGTGGAACTAGAACAGTCTACCCCAGTGATCGAAATAAAGGGTTCAGTTCGACATTCCAACCATCTGAAGAAGGCCGGGGCGTACAACGGCCGAAACGTTGTGATAAATATGGCGACAAAATGAGGACAATAGTCCGAGTAATGTAAATAATGTAAATTAAGCAAGTATGGATTCAAGTTATCTACTGGATAAACAACCCAAACTCCAGATGCAGTAGTCCAGGAGGAAGAGAATATGATCATTGTCGAAACATACATTCAACAACATCGACTTCATTGGGGAGGCTGGCCATATTATACGGTTTGGTGACGACTGCAGTCGTAAGCAGAAGCTGTGCGGAGAAATATCTGTTGATTCCGGCCCACAGCATGTCAAAGAAACAGTTCAGAGGCTTTGTGAAGGATTCATGAACACAGTGTAAAACTGTCAATTCTGATTGGAAAATTGTTACGTGTCATAGAAGTTGGTGGTACGGTATCCCTGCAAAAAGTCGGTTCGAGTTTGGCAAACGCAGGCCTAACTAGTAATCGGCATAGGTATACTGAGAGACCATTAATCAAGTATAAGGCAAGAATTCTCTGAAATATAAGGAGTGCAGAAAAATCATCAAAAATCGTCATTGCTTAACAAGTAACTTGAAGGTGGGCCGAGCCTCTTGAAGTGAACAGTTTACAAAAGAATCGACATAACCAGTATAGTTTGTATATGTGGAAATATGTATGTCATTCACTTGCTTGCTTCGAAAGTCATTGATAGTCTCATGATCGACTGTAACAAACTCTGCGCTAAAATGTCAGTAATAATCATGTTCGTTTAATGTGTAGACAGGCATTTATTTATTTATCGTTCGACCATTGAAGAATGATGATGAAACGTGGACTTCTTCAGAAATTTCCGTTTTGGAGTTATCGTGTAAAAATAACCCAGTCAAGAAAACTAATCGTACTAGTGGTTCTCCTGAGACAAAATTCCATGGAAGGCTGTATCAAACCAAAAATCCTTCTGTTAAAGTTTCAGCCTCTTTCCATCTGAAGTGTTTTGTTAATAACTAAGCGTAAACTTAAAAATAAAAGATGGAAATCTCACTGCTATTCATGTGGTCGTCACGTTTCTTCCTCCATTTCTCGTTCTATTTCATTCTTCTTACACCACGAACTGAACCACTTTCCTGCCAAAGATAGAGGAAGATACTTTCGTTACTGGTGGAGCTGGAGTGAAGTGGTATAAGGGGTTTATGGAAGAGAAGGAATTGTAAAAGAGGGCCGTCTTTCATGCTCTACAGACTGTGAATAGACTCTGTTGGCATTCAATAAAAGGAAGTCATTTATACGACTTCGTGTCTGATAACGAGCTGGTCGCTAAGGCTTCGCGTTAATCCATGTATTTCTTGCATCGGAGTCGATTCGAACAAAAGGAAAATAGCCCTTGGCCAATGGAAAGTTAGCGAAGAGAGGCAAACGTGATTAGGCTAATCAAATATCCACACATTGAGGCACTGGCGAGAGGTAGAAAGGAAACGGATGGAGGTGCGACTCTAAACAAATAGATAGATTGAAATGGAGAATAAAAAGAATAAGCATTGGTCAGAAAACGAATCTTAATGTAATTCAGAATGATGCGAAGCGGTGTTCAAATACGAGAAAATAATAAAAAAAATGACATAAAAGCAAAAAAGCAAAAAAGAAACAAACATTAAAAAATGTAAGTAAAAATGAGCAAAAATACAAAATAGTAAAACTATGAGTGGGCGTTTTAAACAATGTAGTCGATTGAGGGAGAAACGGGTGGAAGAATTTTATTTATTTCTTTTTTTCCAATATTGCCCATTGGGAGAAAAAGTGGAGGGATTTTATCAGAATGATCCGAATTCTTGTAAATATGATAGTTAAAGCTGATATGGATTCTTAATACGATTAAGATGATGAGTGCTCTGTTTAAAATACCTGAACACAGTCTACATATTTCTGACCAAAAACCCAGAAAAATAATGAGAAAATTGTCTTTAGAAAACATCTATTTCTACATTAGACTAACAATTTATAAATGTGTCTTTGCCAGTTTCTCCATCCCTCTCCTTATCTATCTATCTATCTATCTATCTATCTATTTTATGAAAACTTCCTGGTCTGCCTAAAAAGGGATTAAAAATATCTGGTCTTTGGAAATGATCCAAGATATTTTCAGCACCTTCTCGTATATATATATATATATATATATATATATATATATATATATATATATATATATATATATATATATATATATATATGTGTGTGTGTGTGTGTATATATATATAGACTATTTACATTATTCGGATTATTGTTCTCATCTTTGTCGTCATATTCATTACAACGTTTCGGCCGTTTTTGCTCCGGCCTTCTTCAGGTGTTGGAATGTCAAACTGAACCCTTTATTTCGCTCACTGGGGTAGACAGTTCTAGTTCCACGTGCTATGTCTAATGGATGTCACTTATCAGTTATCTCCTGTTAATTCCCCTCTCCAAGTTTACTTGGAGAGGGGAATTAACAGGAGATAACTTATAAAAGGATTAAAAATATGATTTTTGTTCAAAGGTGAGGAAGTGGAGTGACCTGAAACTTTTGAGCATACCTTTTTATCTGTCTGATTCTCTGTCTGCCTGTCTGTCCGTCTGTCTGACGGTCGGTCTATCTATCTATCTATCTATCTATCTATCTATCTATTCGCTGAAGTTTAGATAAGCATCCAAAGAAAACGTTTGGTAAATAAATTATCATTGTAGCAATTATGAAAAAATGAAATTCATAACTGTGTAATTTTGGTTAAATTCTCTTCCTCATTGGATGTTATTGCTATAGTCTATAGATTTAAAGATTTTATGGAATCGCGTCATGCGCTGCACCAACTGATCAATACGTAACTCAGAAATATTTCATCAAAACATTCAAATGGTAAAAAGATTGAACAATTTATTCTCTGGATGATTTTATTACTTTTCTCTTAAAAGTTGTCAGTTATCTATTTGTAGAAAAACCTTAGTTCATCGCATTTCCTTCAGTCCGCAAATAAAGAACTACTAATTTTTGATATTTTTCTTTAATTAAGATTAAATCAGAAAACGAAATTTAGATTTAGTTTTCTAGCTAAATTCCCTTTTATACGATTTTCTCCATGCCATATAATTAGTATCAATGTTTTTTTTTTGGGGGGGGGGATTATTTCTTTATTTCAAATCCACGCCGTTTATTAAAATATAGACGATATGAAAACGACTTGACCATGCATCAAAATAAGATGAAAGGAAAACTATAAAAATTCATAATAAAAATATTCTTGTGTTGGTGTATAACTTGTATCGAAGTGCTCGCATTTCGAAGCTGAGCTACTAATCTTAAGCCTGAATTTTGTATGATATTCCTCTGGAGAAAATTAAGAGTGGCACAGCAAAAAGGAACAAAAAGTGACAAACAAGTATCACTACAAACAGAACCTTGAAAATGGATGATATAAATCCCAAATATTGGTAATCACTCAGGTTGGAGAAGAAGACAGAAAAAAAATAAGAAAGAAAAACCGATAATTCTTATGTTGCATATTCGTCATAAGCAATTTTAAAAGAAAGATTAAATGAATGAAAAGCAATATTGAAGGGAAAAATGTAATATTACCTATAAGAAAAGTCAAAAGAATTGGGAGAAATTAGTCGAAAGATTAATAAGCTATCACATAATGTGGGTAGAAGCGGGGTATATATATATATATATATATATATATATATATATATATATATATATATATATATATATATATCTTTCTTTCTCTCTCTTTTATATATATATATATATATATATATATATATATATATATATATATATATTCTCAGAGCATTTTTCTTAAGTTCATCTAGTGGTTAACTTTTTTCCTTTTCCTTTTCAATCCAAATCCGAGAAATTAATTGAACACTTAATTAGAACGACACTCACAAACAACAAAAAGTAACGTGAAGATTACTGAAACGCTCAAAAGCCTTCTCCCACAACATATCGAAAAAATCCAAATCAGTAAGCAACATCGATTAATGACCAGACACGAACAAACAAAATCTTCCCCCACCAAGAAAAAAAAAAAAAAAAAAAAAAGAGAAGAAATTCTTTCCCAAATTGACTAGACTTTTAATTTCTTATCAAAAACTCTTTAATTGTGTTGTCTTTCTCTTTAATTAGGTTTCTAATTAGACGGCAGATATCAAAAAATTATTTTCTTTGTCCCGGGTCGAAAAGGTTTTAATTAAACCGACAGAAGAACAAGGTAAGTATCGAAAAAAAATCGAGGAATTTTCCTGCTCCTCCCGATGAGACCCAACTCTTTTCGGGTCAGTGAGGACAAGTGACCTTTTGATGAGGAAATAATCTTTTGGACTGTACGCTTTTAGCTCCTGGGGAACACTGAATTTACAAGATCCTACAAAAACACCATTCTACAATCTTTATCCTAATCAGTCAGTTATTCAGTTATGTGTCATGCATGATACACACTTAGGCGATCATGTATCTTTCGATACACAACTGACGAGGCAGATTTTTTTCCAGCAGTAGGTTGCCATTTCTTTCTGCGAGAGATCAGTGGCCTCCAAGGCTACAGAATCCGGTCTGTTCTGCTATTTACAAATTGTGAGGAGAAAAAGATTTATACCTTTCTCAAGGGTATTACTCTATTGATATGCAGCTAATCGTGCCAGTTTTATAGTGTACGTTATTTCTAATTTAAAGATAGAATTCTGATTGAACCATACCGATTCTAATAAATTTGAAATTTCAGATTTTGATAAATAGGATTTTGATTTTCCTTTTTATTAATAGAAAAGTATTTGTTTTATGATTACTGTTTAGTAGGCAAACATATATTATTGAGCCGTGGGAAAATATCCTGGAACCGTCTTCATAAGGTTCTTTATTTTAATAATATCTTGAAAAATTCTATATTAATATTTTGAAAAATCTATATTAATATTTTGAAATTCTATATTATTATTTTGAAATTCTATTTTAAATACTTTGAAATTCTATATTAATATTTTGAAATTTCCATATTTTCAGACATACGAACCATGCAATTAAAAATATAAACATCCAGATTTTGTTCGCTGCAAAGATGATGTCGCCCTTCTCTGTAGTAAAAATCAAAAACAAGCAAAAAAAAAAAAAAAAATACAAAAGACAGTAGCGATTTTGCATCACAAGTAGACATAGAATCTGTGCGTTTGAAAAGAAATAACAAATTAAGACTTTATGTAAAAACTAAACATTATGTTCTGGTGAAGGTGGAAAGTAAATTTTCCTGTTTTAGCTGAACTGCTTACCGGACTTAACTCTGTAAACATTGAAGCCAAGAAGGGACAGAGAGGGAGGAAAGAGGGAGTCAGTAGAGCGATGTAAGATTACCTCGCTTGTCTGATTAAGACCGCTAGGTGGCGTTGCCAAAAACAATATAAAAGTGAAGGCGCAAAATCTCATTTTCTTTTTTCATTTGTGACCGTAGTTAGTCTTAATGATAGCACACATCTAGTCCCACCCTAACTTAGGAAAGGAACTCAGTCCCTATTTCCCATTGAACACAACACAGAAAGTAACTTCATAGAATGGTGTAAGCTTACTTGAAGCATATCAAATAATTCTACGAAGGCAAGTGAAATTAAGCAGACGAGACTTCCGCTATCCGTTGATGATGCTTCGAAGTCACATTTCATCGTGACCAAGAGTTACAGTTTAACGTCCTTCTCTAAATAGTGATCACACACACACACACACACACACACATATATATAAATTATAAACATTATGTCTACTTATTTTTATCATAATCCTTTCATATTCACGAATATTTTTGTAAATTCATGAATATGAAAGGAATATGATAAAAATATGCAGACATAATGTTTGTATCTGTCTCTAATTCTGAGATGAGGCATTATGATTACTTATATTATTTACATTATTCGGACTCTTATCCATATCTTCATTGCCATATTCACAACGTTTCGGTTGTTGTACGCTCCGACCTTCTTCAGGTGATTGGAATTTCGAATCCTTTATTTCGTCCACCATTATTGCGTTCACAAAATAAACGAACGATCTGAAAGCTGGCAGGAGCACCCCGGGCCGGTCCCTTATTGAGGGAACGTCGCTACACAGTTTCAACACCGAAAACAATCACGGATGCATGTCTGCGCCCAGTCCCACACTGTTCATATATGTATATGTTTTCGTGAACTACAATACGTACACCAGCATATATGTATGTCTGCGCACATATGAGTGACATCCCGAAACGGACAGAGAGGAGAATTTTTTCCTCACATCAAACATCACCAAACATAAGCAAACAGAAACTGACATCAAAAGATCAAAAATTTTAAAAAGAAATCAGATTATCTGACGATCGCAAGGGTGTGAAACCCAGGGTCACAAACTCACATCGATACAACAAAGTATATATATATATATATATATATATATATATATATATATATATATATATATATATATATATATATATATATATTATCGTCCTGCTTGATGATAAAAAAAAAACAGACACGGAGGAATATACTAACATAAAGAATGTTATAAAAGCTCACAGAGACCAAACATTGAGGGAAATACGAAAAACAAAAACTGAAAAACAAAGAAAACTAAAATGGAATATTTCCTCCAGACAGAAGAACAAAATAGAAATGAAACCAAACTCAGAAAAAAAATGAACGACCATAGCACAAAAGAAAACAACGCATCGCAAACATACCTACCACAACACAGCAAATACAAACACAAAACAAGCCATACACATACACCAAGAGACAACCACCAGCACCACAAACAACAATAACGTCATCGCCACCGTCAACGATAGATAGAACCTCAAAACGAACAGACACACACACAAAACAAACCGTTAACTTACGCGGACATCCTTAATGTTCCGTACAAACATTCACAAACCAAAACACTGCAGCCATATATTCCCACTAAACATCCCAGACCACCTAGATCAGCCCCAGTAGACAATCAAAAGCAAACACACTCAACCTTCAAAAAACGGGGTAGGCCCCCAACCAGGTCACTTGGAAGTGGGTATAGCATTCCTAATAGGGTACATGATGCAAGCTTTCGAGCTTTTACGAAAAAACTTCGTCATGCTTGCAAATACAAACATGACCCGTACGGATGTTAAAAAATCTAGGTAACAGTAGATTCTCTTTCGACACATTTTGACCTAGACAACCCCCCACCCGCAACCCTAAGGACACCTTGGTAAAGGACTAGAAATCCTACTTTACAAGAATACGGCTAAAAGCCCACTACAGAGACAAAAACCAAACATCTTCCATACTGGAAACATTAACAGAAAAGGACTCTTCATTCACCCCACAAAACACGGACATCATTATATAGACATTTGAAATGGCAGTAACAAATGACATAAAGAAAACAACTGTAATTAACCTTCCACATAACAATATCACTGACGGAGAACGGGCGGCCCATGATATGGTGACGCTTAGAAATGACCTAATGATTACATAGGCTGACAAAAGTGATGCCACAGTGATCTGGGGAAAGAAAGAATTGCCTTAAAGAGGCTAACAATCAGCTAGCCGACAAAAACACCTACAAAAGCCTACCCATAGTCCCTCTCCCTGAATACCAAAAAAAAAAAAAATAAAATAAAAATAAAATAAAATAAAAAGCTGGCTAAAAATGATGCTTCACAACAAGCTAATTGACAAGGAAACATGCACAACACTTACACCCACAAACATCACATCTGATCCCTTATAACACCTTCCCGAAATACGCAACAACCAGGAATACTGGTCATTTCTTCATTTGACTGCCGCACGACCAAAATATCCAAATACGTAGACCATTACATACAGCCCCCTAGGTAAGGAAGTAAAATCCTACATCAGAGACACAACGGACCTACTAAACAGAATTAATCATATACAGTCCCAAAAATGCTACTCTAATAACCATGGACATAAGAAAATTTTATTCAAACATCAAACACATCGAAAGACTAACCGCCTTTAAAGAAGCAATTACATAAAGAAAAAAAAAAAGACACCCACACAGAAGATATCATAAAATTCATGGAATACATTCTTATATTGAATACTTTCAATTACAATGGAAAACAATACCTACAAGTATGATGATGTGTCATGGGCACCTTTGCAGCTCCATGATATGCCACATCCTTCATGGGAAAATTTGAGAAGACCCATATTTATCGCTTCATCGGTAGCGACTGCATATTCTGTGCAAAATATATCGGTGATATCTTCCTCATATACACGAGAAGTGAGGAGAAACCCATTGAATTATTTATGGTCCAAACACGGTACACGACTCGATTAAGATCGACCACAAAAAATCTACAAGATCGGTAACAGTTTTAGACACGCGTATTTACATCAATAAAACAGAAAACTACAAACGAAAAATCTACAAGATTGGTAACAGTTTTAGACACGCGTATTTACATCAATAAAACAGAAAACTACAAACGAAAAATCTACAAAATCGGTAACAGTTTTAGACACGCGTATTTACATCAATAAAACAGAAAACTACAAACGAAAAATCTACAAGATTGGTAACAGTTTTAGACACGCGTATTTACATCAATAAAACAGAAAACTACAAACGAAAAATCTACAAGATTGGTAACAGTTTTAGACACGCGTATTTACATCAATAAAACAGAAAACTACAAACGAAAAATCTACAAGATCGGTAACAGTTTTAGACACGCGTATTTACATCAATAAAACAGAAAACTACAAACGAAAAATCTACAAGATCGGTAACAGTTTTAGACACGCGTATTTACATCAATAAAACAGAAAACTACAAACGAAAAATCTACAAGATTGGTAACAGTTTTAGACACGCGTATTTACACCAATAAAACAGAAACCTACAAACGAAAAATCTACAAGATTGGTAACAGTTTTAGACACGCGTATTTACATCAATAAAACAGAAAACTACAAACGAAAAATCTACAAGATTGGTAACAGTTTTAGACACGCGTATTTATACCAATAAAACAGAAACCTACAAACGAAAAATCTACAAGATTGGTAACAGTTTTAGACACGCGTATTTACATCAATAAAACAGAAAACTACAAACGAAAAATCTACAAGATTGGTAACAGTTTTAGACACGCGTATTTACATCAATAAAACAGAAAACTACAAACGAAAAATCTACAAGATTGGTAACAGTTTTAGACACGCGTATTTACATCAATAAAACAGAAAACTACAAACGAAAAATCTACAAGATTGGTAACAGTTTTAGACACGCGTATTTACATCAATAAAACAGAAAACTACAAACGAAAAATCTACAAGATTGGTAACAGTTTTAGACACGCGTATTTACATCAATAAAACAGAAAACTACAAACGAAAAATCTACAAGATTGGTAACAGTTTTAGATACGCGTATTTACATCAATAAAACAGAAAACTACAAACGAAAAATCTACAAGATCGGTAACAGTTTTAGACACGCGTATTTACATCAATAAAACAGAAAACTACAAACCCTTTAAGTCTTCCCACCCTAAATGAGAAACTTCCTTATTCACAAGCACTTAGAGTCAGAAGGATATGTTCTAACAATGAAGATAAATAAACACACTCAAAATCTCGGTCATCAATTCACAACACATGTCTATATAGAACACCTAATCAGGGAACAAATAAATAAAGCAATTTCCACACGTAGAGAACACACCGTAAGGCATAAAATTAAAAATAAATCCAGACACATCCCTCTAGTAACCACTTTCAACACCACTCTTCCTCCACTCTCTCAAATAATCAAAAGTTGCTGGGAAATGCTACATTTCAAACCAGATCTAAAAATTTTGTTTGAGAAATCCGGCCTTCTAGCATATCTTAGACCGAAGAATCTTAAGAAAATTATAAGGTAGTAACCCAATTTCAGATGATAAGGTAATCCGTAATAGACCAGAAATAAAAACAACAGGATTTTCCCAACGTCGTAACAACCAAAAGAGATTATGTTGTAACAATATTAGACACACCAATTCGTTCACTGGCACAGTCTCTAAATCTACTTTCGAAATCTACCGCAACTCTAACTGTAGACGCCATAACATAATTTACCTATTAGAATGCACACTATACCAGAAACAATATGTGGGAAAATTTGAATTACTCCTCACTAAAGATTATTACCTGTAGAACAATATTTCCGCTTAAAAAACATGATTTTAAAAGCCATGCCAAATTCACTATAACTGAAAAAAGAAAGAAAAGAAATAGAAAAGATAATATTAGAAAAATTATATGTCGTTTTCTCACATAGTAACATATGTGAGAAAACGACATTATTTTTGCACCAACCTAATATATATATGCATATATATATATATATATATATATATATATATATATATATATATATATATATATATATATATATATAGTCTTATTGGTAAAGAAAATGCCGACAATACTAATGAGTGAACACCTAAAAGTTTCACGATGTTGCCGTTTACCAAGGCAGATAAGAATTTTGTATCATCTAAACCTGAAGAAAGAAAAGATCTGTTACAGATACGTACTATGAAAATTTCATTTATTGATAAGAATAATTATTATTATGGCTCTAGTTTTCTACTGTGTACTATTATTGATAAATTCGGCCTACCTTAAAATACATTTCATAAAATAATTTTACTTATATCAATGTTATATATATATATATATATATATATATATATATATATATATATATATATATATATATACACACACACAGTGTAACCCGGATATAAGAGAGTTGTCGGGACCGGAGAAGAAGTATCTTATATCCGGGTTTCTCTTATATCCGGGTTTGGTCTATTTTGTTTAGGTAAGTATGGCTCTAATTTGGGACCAGAGAAAATCTATCTTATATCCGGGTTTCTCTTATATACGGGTCTCTTATATCCGGGTTACACTATATATATATATATATATAAATATATATATATAAATATAAGACATTTTTATGTTTATACATTCTTTTTATGTCTTAAAATAATTGTCGGAATTTCATAATGTGTGACGTCATATATATATTAGG
Organism: Acanthosepion lycidas; assembly: GCA_963932145.1. Lineage (NCBI taxonomy): Eukaryota > Metazoa > Mollusca > Cephalopoda > Sepiida > Sepiidae > Acanthosepion > Acanthosepion lycidas. The sequence goes on along the minus strand of OZ010593.1, from coordinate 37,008,707 downwards.
TTAGTGCAAAAATAATGACGTAATAATGTCGTTTTTGACGTTAAAAAACGACATTATTACGTCATTATTTTTGCACCAACCTAATATATATATATATATATATATATATATATATATATATATATATATATATAGATGTGAGTTTGTAATCCTGGATTCCATGCTTTTACGATCCTCAGACAAACTTCTAGGTTTTGTGTAGGATCGCAAAAGCGTGAAATCCACATTCATACAACTATGTTTGTTAGCTCTATCACTGATATTGAGCCCTTTCCAGTAAGTATCGCACATATATAACGATTGTGAACTCCATCGAATAATCAGCCTATTGCGCCACGTAACCAAACACATCATCCGTATTCTGATGAATAGAGGGTGCAGTAGAATCAGGCCAGAGACAAGACAAGAACAGCGGAACGCAATATTCATGTTCAGAATATTATCAGAAAGAGCAATACACATTCAGAAGAACGTGTACTTATGTTTCATAAACTACGTAAAGGCCTTCGACAAAGTATCCCGCAAAGATCTTGTTGGAACTGGTCAGCAACCTTGATATATTTGGAAACGATATTAGAATAACCAATGGCCTATAATAGCAAAAAATGGCATGCAATTCTCGGTTTGACGGTCGAACTCTCTGCCTCTGAGCAGAGAGGACCCCGGACGAGGCTCCGGCGAAGGGTAGAGTCTCGTTCAGGGAGGTTGACCAACCCGATCCCGTTTATACAGGTTCTACGGGCATTTTTTGGCCGAGCCTACGGGCTCGGGAAACCCACGTTTAAATCGGCCTTGTGCCACATTCAACCATCGTGGTGGGGGTGGCTAGATACGAGTCGAGCCGATAGTAGTTCACTCCAGACCAGACTGACAGACATACTTCTACATCTTCCACATCTTGTATTATTATTTCGTGTAATATACCTTCGTTATTTCTACTCTTGTGTTCGTGTTGTTCTTCCTTGGTCCTAACCTGGACCATAACAATAATTATTTGCTGGTATGCATAAATCAGAAGTTATTAGAGTCCTGCTGCTACGCCATCGTTTAAATAAGAAAAGCGAGACATTCCACCATCATATTTTACCATGATCCATTGACTCAAATGTCTATGTTTGACCGCGATTTATTTGTGGTGAACTATTTTTGGTCCTTTACGAACTTAGTTTAAATGAATCCTTCATTATCATTTATCTAACAGTGATGATTTTTCTTAATGCTATTTAGAAATTAACTTCATTTATCACTGTTTTAAAGAATTATTTCTTTAATCCAGCACACTTTCAACTGTTTGTCAAAACTAATGTAAGAAGGAGTGCTCACTTGGCATGAATGCTCAAATATTAGTTTTATCGAGTTTTTTCTTAGTTATTTCGAAGTTCATATTCAATGGTTTGCAAATTGTTTATGAATTAAAATTAATTTACTAAACTGACTTTTGCATTGCATCATTTTTTTTAGATACATTGAATAAAATCTTCTTTCAGAAACCTTTTTCTAATATCTATTATGGGAAAAGAGTAATCTCTTTAGGGATAAGCCGCTCTTTTATATTCCAATCAAAAGCACTAAAAATTCTTTCAAAAATTGATACAAGAGACTAACCATATTCGAAAACAACACAGCAAACCATTTCATTCGATACTGGCAATTTAAAATTATCATTTTTCATCCGCAAATTGGATAAAGAGAAAACAATGCATAGATATCTACAGTTGTTAAAATATTCTCAGGTCGTCATTTTTAAGAATTGTGCACTTATAGGCTAATTAAATTTATTATCAGAAAATTAAACGTTCTACACCATTAACGTGAATAATTTGCATATTTTTTTTCGGAAATCAATATTATTTCTCAACTTGATTGCAATTAATACCGGGTGCTGTTTAAGTGCTATTGATTATCCGTTAGTTTGGCCTGCGGTGAAAGATTTTTTTTTTACTTTAATTCATTATTCAAGCTCATATTTCCTTTATTTATAAGCAGAGAGATTTTTAAATTGTACATTTGATTTTGCAACCTTTTTGCATTGTTTGAGTATTAAGACAAATTTCTGTTATTGTTCCATATATTATGCTAAATTATTCATCGGTTTTCTTGTTTCTACGCGGCATTTCTTTGGCCTGACAAAATATAAGATTTTGAAATGAAGAATTTTCATTATTATATACTTCGTCTTCTTATTTTATCTCGACAGGGTAAAATCGAGTGATATATATTCGTGGTCGAATGTTTAAGACGGTCGCTTTGTGACCACGAGACCACAGTTAGAATCTCGCTATGGTCGATTTGTCATGACTTTTTGATGTCATCAATCTAGAGGAGGCTATCCTTTTGAAAAGTACCCGAAAACCATACCACGGCAAACCCAATCCTTGTGATTGAAATTGGATAGACTAAACCCTTTGGGAGCGGTCGATGATTGTGCTAGCATGAAGTCACAAGTCATAGTGGCCAAAAGTTTGAGCGTGCTGGCCTTGTTCAGACTGTTGATCACGCTATATAATTGCGCCCTCTCCCAGAAACTGTTACTAGGGTCAGCTCAGCATAGTTACAGTATAAACCACAGGCAGGTTCTGTGGGTGTTGAACAAACACAATAAATGTGCCTGAGTAGGCGTCTGAAATGGGGATTAGCTACCCAGCTTAGTAGACGGGCATCCTCGGATACGAGTGGATGCGCCATTTTTTTAAAAAAAATATTCTTTAGTTTTTATAATAGTCTGTTTTTTTTTGTTTGTTTTTTTCCTTATATTTTCTATTTTCTTTGCTTAAAAAAAGAGAAATAAAACAAAGGGCAACATTGTCATGAAGGCGCCTCAAGAACACATCGATGGAAACGGGGTGTTAATTAACAAGGATGAAGAAAATATTCTTCAATTTTCTCCAATTAGCAGGAACGATAATACCCTCAACAAGGCTGTTTGCTTTGAACGCCTATTTGAAATCAGTTTTATCTCAGGACCCAAACGTAATACATATGTGACGTCCCCCCGGTGTCGCTGCGCCAAATGTGACGTCTGCCTAGCCGCGTCCATCGTGCTATCCTGTCCTGTGACGACCAACTGGCTTGGTATTGGTCATGGCACCAAATGTGACGTTCTAACCTTTTGGTGATTCGGATGGGAATCTGGTTAAATTCGGTATCAGCTTTGTCGTTCCCAGCTCGCTTCCAACGTCTGGTTACTGAAGTAACTGCTTTGATTTCCAGTCTAACCTACCCACGTTGTGAATTGATCTTAGGCAGACGAAATCAATCAGTCGCCGGGCCGTAATGCAAGTCGAGTTCGAACAAGGGTGATATCGCACAAGTATATGTAAAAGAAAATAAAATAATAACTCGAAAAGTTCAAAGGTGTTAAAAAAGGATAACAATATTTTATATATGGTTACTGGATACAGGACTGCGTCTACTTTTTATTTGGCCAACCTGGAATTTCCACCCGCCCCGTAACCTAAATCAGATTAATTCCAGTATCTTCCTTTTTACCTTCTCGACAATGGCAATAAAAAATTTTACCACTTTTCCTTGTCAGAAAAATAACACCGCTTAGTGTCCTTTTCGTGATGGCTTCTTATCACCTAAATTTAATTCTCGCCTTTTTTTTTCTCTTTTTCCCTTTTTTTAGCAAGCCAAATAGTGTCACACATATATATATACGATCTATCACTAATGATGCTTGGGAAATAGCTGGCTCTTTGTACAAATTCTCACTTTCCAACAATCACATATTTCAAAATCGTTTATGCAACATTGTGGGAGAGGGATGATTTATTTTCCACCCTTCAGACCTTTAAGCACAAACTCAAAGTCGCAAGCCTGTCCTTACTCTATTGCCATTTCTATGGCAAACGCGCACACTTTAGTTCCACACGGTGAAATCCTCGTTATTCCCGGCATATTTCATTCAGAAGAAGGATGTTCTACTCAGTTTCTTCACAAGAATTTTTATTTTCTGGAACATATTCTCGTCAAGATGTTTCTCCGAACACAACAATCTAGTCTCATTCGTTACCTATCATTCTTATGCCCATAATCATCACTTCTTACTTCCTCTCTTTACCTTAATATCACACACTTCATCTAACTACTATCAGCTCTTGGGACTTTGATTTAATAAACGTTAGTATAAAAAATATATGGAAGAATGCAAACATTTTATCATTGAAGTTCAAACTGGAATTTCCAAATTACTTAAGATTTCTCTCCAAAGATAATGAAAACTTTAAAAGCATATAAATGCCGTTTTTCAATTTATATAATTTTAAGCTATTTCAATTTAGCAAGTTTCAGGGACTTGCCAATGGTGTCACATGCTGAGGTCATCTTCCCAGGCCTACCGTATCAAGAAGTAACCACCTTGACCTATCGACAATGGTGAGATTTGAACACGATTACACGGGGTCTAAAAGTTAACACCTTCACTTCAATATTATAATTAACAAATACAAGTATGCCAACTTTTTCTCTTCCACTCTCGGTAAATAAGTATCTTCTCTAATCTCCCACTTTATCTTGCTATCTATTTTTTCAATATATACATATCTATCCAATGGATACATTTTTATCTCTCGATATCTATGTATCTATTTCAGTATTTTCTCTATATCAATCTGTCTTTTTCACTCTACTTTTTTTTAATATATTCTTATCTATACCGGAGATATTCTCTATCCCACTCTCAATCTATTTTCCCAGTATATTCCTATTTATCCCATAGTCAGATGAGATTATATGTATATATATATATATATATATATATATATATATATATATGTATGTGTGTGTGTGTGTGTGTGTGTGCGTGTGTGTGAGTGTGTGCGTGTGTGAAAATATATAGAAAATAGGAAAGAACTCGTTGGGTAAATAATCCAAAGTTCTTTGTATTTTTGTTATTATTTAAAAAAAAACGGTTCTCAGTAAAAAAGTAAAGCCTGAATATAATTATTTATTTAAAAATATGATTCCTTCGCTACATAAGAGTTCTCAGGTTTCAAAACATTTGAATTAAACTGAATTAAAATACCAAGCTCTGTTCCATCTTCAAGCGAATTTTTTGTAATAACTAATTCTTGAAATTTACGCGTTTTTTATAAGCATATTTATTATTAAAATTAAAATTACTATGGTAACGGCTAGAGCAATTATTTAAAAAAAATACAATATACAAGCATATCGCTTTTTCTCTCACTATCTCTCTCTCTTTCTGTCTATTTTCACAATAAGTTCATATCTACCCCATAGTCAAAGAAACATTTTCTATCTATCTATCTATCTATCTATCTATCTATCTATCTCTCTCTCTCTCTATATATATATATATATATATATATATATATATATAATTTCATTTCTTAATATATATATATATATATATATATATATATAGAGAGAGAGAGAGAGAGAATTTCATTTCTTAATATATATATATATATATATATATATATATATATATATATATATATATATAGAATTTCATTTCTTAATATATATATATATATATATATATATATAATTTCATTTCTTAATAATTTTTTGTTTCTGTCTCGTTGAAATTTGATAAGCTTAGTTAATATAAAATATCTAACACCAAAAGAAATATCTTGCATGGTCGTAAAATAGTGGATACTCCCCTATAGAACCTTTTAAATTTCTGATCCTAATTCCAGTTACTAGAACAATTGTTGAAGCATCTCTGTCCCTCCAGCCCTAACATCATACACTACCTCACCTGCTATCAGCGTTGATTTCACCCTTCTTCTTTACCCCTGCCCTTCAGCTTCTGAAACACAAGAAAAACATGGGTTGTCTCCTCTAACTTTCTTTTCATTTTCCGCAAGATCTTTAAACACCGGAAACACGATGCGACCTACTCCCTACCCCCGCCACCTTCGCCGCCACTGTTGCTCGTAGTTTCCACAACCCCACACACTTCCTGTGATGCCTTTCTCTGGCACGTCTATGGCACTATCGTCTGCCATTTACCAGGGGCAGGCGACCGTGTCGACTCTTGTATGACATGTTTGCAAATTGCTGTAGTCTGTGTTTATTCATGTAGACACTGCTTCTCACTTCGTAGACTTTGGTGTCTTTTCCTTCGCTAAGTCTTGTCTTCTGAAGAAATTACGTCGTTAATGTCCAAGCTTAAAGTGCCATTCTTTCATTGCACCGAGTATGAAGAACATGAATTGGCAACCATTATTTTCCTTCTTACAGAAACCGTTCTTCTTCCTTCAGAAAGGACATCCCACATGATGTTTGCCCCAGCTTCGGCAACATTACAGAGCTAATTTAAAAAAAAAAAATATATATATATTTTTCCATTAGTAATTTTTCATTAGTATTTAAAGTATACGCTATCTCCACCTGCGGAAGGCTTAAGAATTTAATTCATTGTGCGTTTTTACGGGCCAACACATCCGGACGGATTACCCAGGAGATTGTTGTTTTTCATTATTGATTCATGATCTCTAAACTGGTATCCAAACAAGGTTAGCATACCCACAAATCCCTTCTATTTAACTTATAACTAGGGGGTGGAGAAGACGTATATTTCTATTTTCCAAATGGTTTTTGTGTGAACGTGAAAGAAACGAACTCAGTCTGAATTTGAAATTAACTTTCTGATTTCTCTCTTTCCAATTCAACAAATTTGAATTTCATCAAATATCTAAATACTACAAGCCTAGTATTTCTTTCATATTAATATTAGTCATTAGTACATACAACTATGTGAGTGTCGATATGACTCAAACTTCCTTACTTTTTTTTTCGGAAAGTCAAAGTATAAGCTAACAGAGCAGAATAACAAGCTAGCCACACAGACATATAATTTTCTCCTGAGGGACTAACACTATGATATTGGTTTGCATACATTGGTAGTATTAATAGAAATAATATCTAGAATAGTATTATTATTAATTGAAGTATAGTCAGTTATTATTAAACTTGATTACCACTTTTTTTTATTCATAATTTTAGTTGCTTTACATCGCAACGACTAACGGGCGTAGAATGAATGGTAATTATTGGGTCTTAATTATTGGTTCTTAAATACATTTCAAAAATCAGTTACGATACTGAAGAAACGCTTATGTAGCGTAGATTACATATTATAATGTGAATTTTAAAATTAGTCAAAAACTGATAGATACATTTACTACAGGGAAGAGTATCCCTTGTTGATCGACTCGACCATTAGGCATGAGGCACAAATGCTACGATGCCAAAACTAAAATTGAAAAAAACGAAACCAATTCTTCTAAGACCTTAATAATGTCTAGAAGAATATGCGAAAGCCCAAATGGTCAGTACATTACTGAATCCACATAGAAGTTATCGTTTCAGTCGTATAAATATCGGTGATGTTCGCTTAATTCAGAGTTCTAATATTTGAAGCGCGTCTTGGCTGATAAAATTCCGTTTACTCCAGAGAAACTATGTCAGATTTATACAGAAACTATTGATAATTTAAACTCTTAATAGATTTGATTTCAATATTGTACTTGTACTCTATTTAAATTAACTAGATCCAAACATTTGTTATCATTTCGGTCATATAAATTTCGCCTTTTCAAAATAATGACCTTAACTGGATCTTGACATGATTCCGGTCAGATATTTTCTTTTGACATTCAAGCTAAATGGATCCACACACGTGTCATCATTCCGCTCAAATAAATAATCGCCTTTTGATGTTATTTACGTTAACTGGATCCAGACATGGATTTTCATTCCGGTTATATAAATATCACCTTTTGACATTATTTATATAAACTGGATTCAGACACATGTCATCATTCCGGTTGGATAAATATTGCTTTTGATATTATTTAACTCGATCAAGACATGTTATTTTTTTTTTATTCTGGTCATATAAATATTCATGATCTTCACTTAATTCTTGTGTCACTTGAGATGAAATGACCTCAAGACCTACTCCCTACCCCCGCCACCTACACCCTACCCCCGCCACCTACTCCCTACCCCCGCCACCTTCCTTACCAGGAAGAAAATCAATATCTTTTTTTTTTCGTTAAGTCCTCATGTAATTGACTTTTTATTGGCTCACTTAATTTTGTCAATTGCAAAAAAACAAACTTAATAGTAATCTAAAACATGTCTGAATCGTAATTCATTTGCATGACGCAAATCAAGACTCCATTGCAAAGGATTACCAATAAATAATTCTAAGCATTTAACAACACTGCTGACCATTTCAGTTTTAATTGGTGTACTATAAAAAAAGAAGTGACTTAATGGATTTATTACTAGTTGTATCACAATTTTTTCTGCGGTATATTTACAGATTTCCAATATAATGGATTCAGCTTGGACTGTTTTAACAATGCTTGCATTTATTGAATCCAGACATGCACTCTCCTGCACAAAGAGATTTTTACTGAAAAGCAGTTTCCAATTATTTTACTGTTACATTTTACGTTCAATACACACACACACATACACACACACACACATATATATGTATATATATATATATATATATATATATATATATATATATATATATAGATAGATAGATAGATAGATAGATAGATAGATAGATATAGGAAAATGAAGGAAAAGTTTTTCACATCCAGATGCGAAACATATAATGGCAGAGACACACTCTACTCCACCTCAATTTAACGTTTGAAAATCATAGAACTCTGAAACCGGTTAAAAAACTAAATAAATATTCTTAAAGACTTCAATTTCATTTTCAACCCTTTTTTTCTACATATTTTACTCGTGTGGGATATAAAAAAAAATACTTTATCTCTTTCTCTCTCCTTCTCTCTCTCTCTCCATATATATATTGGTGTGTACAAGTCATTAATACTGACATCCTTACTTTGGTGCAGAATCTTGGACTCTTTACCGACGATGCATCAATCAAATTGATACCTTTTACAAGCATTGCCTGTGTACGAACTGCAACAGAAAACTCGGTGATCGCATTAGAAACAGTGGAGTACTGACTAAATATAAAAATAACAGGTATTGAAGCCATTCTAATGAAAATCCAAATCAGGTGGGCAGACCATCTTTTGCGTATGAGCGGCAGCAGACTTACAAAACAACTTTGGACGGTCACTCTTGCGTTACAAAGACAAAAAGACAATCTGAAGCGATGCCTCATCTCCTTTTCGTGAGAAAACAAAGGGTCACAGCGAAGGAGCTGGCACCTGTCCTGCTTCTCATCTATGCAGAAGTTTGAGCGAAAGCGGTTTGAACATCGAGATCAACTGCATGGAAATATTAAAGAAGGTTGCTTCTTCTCAATGCCTTACCTGCAACTGTAGGTTTGTATCAAGCAGTAAAGCAGGCCTTGTTGTCCATTCGTGGGAACATGTGGCAATTGATCCTCACTCCTACTCGAGTAAAATAGCTCAGCCACATGTTCCATTTGTCTTAATATTTGCAAAACACCTGTATGCATCTGGAGACACTTATGCGTGAACTTTGTTTTATTTTTGTGTCGCATATTAGCGTTTCTGGCGAAAGTTGTCAATAATTTTGCTGTAAGAAATTCCGGAGCTAGACTCTTCAAATATTTTATGTTTCTTCAGAAGGGTTGAACTAATATCTTCATTCGTATCGTCGTTTATAGTTTTTCATGCCGAGCGCGTGATACGATAATATCTACATGGGGAAAATTTACTTCCAAAACAACAGAATAATAAAAAAAAATAATAAAATAAAAATAAATAAAATAGACTTAACAAAAACCTCGATCATGACAATGATGTAAATAAAGTTTAAAAAATAACCCCCATAATTTGTTCGCGGATAATTTTTATTCGTCCCTTCAAGGCTAACAAAAGTTGTAACAGTGTTTAACTTTTACTACAGCGTTTATATGTAGTATTATGCCAGAATAGCGTACCATTACCTTGACCTGAAGTGGATCAAACTGAGGTCAAATTGACGCAAGAAAACTTAATGTACCCTCCGGCAGGAATCGAATCAGCGTCCTCTTTTACAGGAGAGAACTGCATTTGATGCGTTGTGCTTATGCTTCTACGAATCCTGCCGGTAAACGGAAATATAATACTTTTAAAAATAAACAGAGAGTCTACTCAAATACGGGCATCCACTAAAAATAACCTTTGAAGTAATAATAAATATGTTGTATTAAAAAATAAAATCAATTAATTCTTTATGCGGACACACACACACTCACATACACGCACTCTCTCTCTCACACACACACATATATATTACATGGCATTTTGGAAGAAATTATATATATATATATATATATATATATATATATATATATATATATATATAGAGAGAGAGAGAGAGAGAGTGAGAGAGAGAGAGAGCAATGGTAAAAACTTTTAAATGGATAAAGTTGGATAGAGAGAGGTTGATTATTATTCATATATTTTGATGTAAATAGAGCTATACTCTAGCAAGAAATCAGGTGAGGAAAATAAAGTTAGGAAGATTACTTTGCACCAGTATTCCAAGTTGTCTGTCTGGCATGTACAATTATCCTACTTCCATTTGCCTAACATTAGGCCTTAGATTAAGCTATATTTCGAAAATACACATAACTGTCTTAATTTCGTAAGCATAGTTAACAAGTACACAAAAAATGAAAGGTCTTGTTTGGAGTTGTCTTCGGTGACATATACAATACTAAATGCACTCTTGAGTTTCGGGTGTAGTAGAACTGGGTTGGGGAGGCTCATTAATTATATCCTATTATGCCTTTTGACTTTGCACAAGAATGAAACATCGGCATTGTTTTCGCTTTTTACAAAAGAGTTTACAGCGACAGCAAAACTATGACAAGTGCGTCTCAATGCAAATTGCCGAAAATATCATAAATGACTAACAATATTTTTCTTTCTTTCTTCAGTCGTTTCATTACAACAGAATTGGTTGGTTTTCCTTTATTTTTGTAATTATGTGATTTTCTTCTTTCACTTTGACCAATTTTACGAGACTAGCTGGAGACTTGGTTTTTGCAGCTAGCATTCTTAAAACCAAAAAAAAACAAAAAGAAAATGACACCTTTTTGCTTTTCTACACACAGACGCACACAAACACGCGGACGCACACAGACACAGACACACAGAGACGCGCGCACACACACACACACACACACACACAAAATCTCTCTCCATCCCATATCCTAACCATCTATCTCATGCTGTTTTTACATATCTCATGCTGTTTTTACATCCGGAAGTATTTCTACAATTCCTTATATGTCGACAAAGTTGTCCATTAACAAGTTTTCTGGTATTTTGTAAACTATATTTTACTGTGATTAATTACAAGAAGAAAAACGGCATTCGCATTAAAATCTTCATGCTTATCCAATTAACAAAATCTATCTATCTATCTATCTATCTATCTATCTATCTATCTATATACACGTGTGTGTGTGTTCACGCGCGTTTGTGTGTGTGTGTGTTCACGCGCGTTTGTGTGTGTGTGTGTAGTCACCACACCAACCACACTCTCTCTCCCTTTCACTCTATATCATTCTGCCTGTCTGTATCTATCTACGTCTTTTTACCTCCATGTATGACATCTTTGTATCTATGGGTTCAAATACCAGCCCAGCTCGTTACGCTTACTTTCGCACAAATACTCTTGTGAAGGCATGAATCCATTTGTTTTTCTTCAACTACGGATTAATAGCAGGGCAGACTGGAATCTCTAGTTTTGGTTGGCAACCCGTCTTGGAGAAAGACACTTCTGAATTCAAGACCGGTTGCGTTTGAGGCTAGTATCTTCAAGCCGGCGAAAAAATCTATTTGCTACGGAAACAACGGTTATAATCCCTGTCTTCTTCAGTTTGTATCTCTATACTCCACATCTATCTATCTATCTATCTATCTATCTATCTATCTATCTATCTATCTATCTATGTTTTCCCCGCACGCACACATATCATGTCTCTGTATCGCATTATGTCCTCTCCTTCGAACTCTTTCTATTCAACTTTCTCTCTTTCTTTCCTCTCAACATCTAATTTAGGGTGGTGCGACCTGATTTAGGTAATCATTTTTCTGGTATTGGCGTCCTGTCTTTTAATAACATTCAAACTTACATTTAATAATGTTGAAGCTGTATGTTAATACAGGTATAGCTAAGGTGTTGATAGCCTTAATGTTAGTGATTCCATTAAGTTCGCTTTTTAGTATCAGATTCATTCTCCTATAATATTCTTTTCGGATATTTTTCTTCATGTTGTATTCCGTCTCCTTCATTAATTCCTAAATATTTCTATGCACCATCTATGTTTAGTTCCTTAATCTTGTTGTTGATACCAAGATCTAAATCCGTAGTTATCATTAATTTGCCGCCTTTGAAAGTGGCTTTGCCACATTTGCTGATTCCGAACTGCATCCTAATGTTCTCCCTGAAGATTTTGACAATGGTGAGTAGGTTTCTCTGCTGGTTGTTATCCTTGGCGTTTTAAGATCAGGTGCCATTCTTTGACTTGTATCCGTAGCTAATGTTGTTCAGTAGGCAGCTGAGTGGCGCCAACGAAAGGCAGAAGAGTAGTAGTTACAATAAATCTTCTTGAAAGATCCCACTTTTGATGTTGATTAGTCTCGATGCTAATGACCCGTTTGTATGGTTAAGATTTGGTTTAGTCTTTCCGTTTTTCATGCTCGCAGTTAGGAATTTGACCGCTGTGGGTCATAGTCTGTATATTTTTAGACTCTTCTTTATCTATGAGTGTGGCACACTGTCGAACGCCTTTCTGTAGTCGATCCATCATGTCATTAAGTTTCTTTTCTTTGTTTTCAGCTTTTCCAATATCGTTTTATTGATTAGTTGGTCTTTGCGGCCTTAATTTCCACTTTTACATCACTTCTGTTCTGCTGGGAGTAAATTGTTTTTCTCAAGGAAGTTGTTTCTCCTCTCGGTTATGAGAGAACTAAGGTTCTTGTACATTGTTCGCCGGCAGGTGATGGGCCTATAGTTCTTTGGGTTCTACGTCTCTTCTGTTTTGAGTAGTAGGTATGTTACTCCCCACGTCATCTATTTAGGGCATTTTTCTATGTTTATATCATTGTATGCCCGTGCGAAGTCTTAGTGGATGCTAGATAGGTTTCTTATTCAAAAATTGTCTATTTTATCTATTCCTGGTGCTTCCCAGTTTTTGGTTTTGCAGTTGGCAGAAGTTGTTTCAGTAATATTGATATCCGTCCATTTTTGGCACTCTGTATGTGTGTGTGTGGGGGGGGCGTGTGTGTGTGTGTGTGTGTGTGTGTGTGTGTGTGTGTGTTGTTCCTGTTGATGCGTGATACATGTATCTTTTTCATTGTGCATTTTTCAGTTTTCCCACATCTTATACCGGAACTCTTCGACTTCCTGGATATTAGGAGGGTCATTTATCTCTATTTTATTTTTTCCAAGTTCTCCATATAGTTTCTTGGCATCATCTTTGAAGATCTTGTTTTGCCAAACGCTTCATTCTCTGTGCCTTCCCTTGAATTTATTATTTCATCTTCTCTTTAACTTTTGGTAAGTCAGTCTTATTGTTTATGCCAAAGCTTCGTTTCATTTGTCTCCTTTTTTTCTTCTTTCATTTTGGAGCCCTTCTTGTCTTCTTCACTTAAAAGTGATAATTGTTCTCGTAGTATATTTATTTCGGTTTCTATTTTTTTCTTTCCAGACTGGCATTTTTCTTTTCCGTTTCTGTTGTGTTTTTACATTTTCACCTATGGTTCTACGATCATTGCCGAGGGAGTAATTTCTCTCAGGTCTATCTGTCTTTCTATTTCGTAGCTTATTTTTCTAATTACTTGGTTATAAACTTTGATGGTTTCTTTCACTTGATGGTCCTTTCTTACCTCTGGAAATGTTGGCCTATCATCATCATCATCATCATCATCATCATCATCTTCTTCTTCTTCTTCTTCTTCTTCTTCTTCTTCTTCTTCTTCTTCTTCTTCTCATATGTCTCCCCTCCAACCATCACGGTTTATTCCTCTACCCTCTTTACAATTTTTTATTCATATTTTTCCTTTCTGATTTCCAGATCCTTTCTCTGCCGATTCACCGTTAATCGCTTTATTTTTTTTTCTTCATCTTGACTCTTGCAAAAACACAGCTATTAACACGAAATAATCAGCGATGACAACATTGACGACATTGTGACGTCATTTATTTGAACAAAACATTGCCTTTTTCTCGAAAGCCAGAGCTTATTCCTTGCCTTATCAGTTTGCTTAGAATTCAGTTTGTTTTCAGAAGAAAAATTGATAATCATTACACACGCACACACACGCACACACAAATTGCAACTGATTCTTTCATTAAATAATTCTGAAGCAAATTAACTGTTAATAAAAATAAAAAAAAAATCACCTTAAACAACAAAAAAAAAACGTGTTTAGAGCAGAGAACATGCTTCGTCTGAAAATATTTTCCTCAAATATGTATTTGCCATTAATATGTATAATTAGGGGAAGGAGCAAATCGAGATATCTGCATACTATTCTCATGCTATAGTTCCTGCTTGTAAAATAAACAGGTCTAATTAAACTATACTGTATTGGTGAAGTTTGTTACTTCATGTTCATATTAAAGACACGTTAATTAATAATATTGTTGATTAATATAAAAATCAGATCGTTGGCATTAGAGAATATTACTTCAACGCTACTATGTATCTTGAAGGATGTGTTTATATTCTCAGATAAAGATCAGAATTTATAATCTGTGAAATTGGCGTGATGGAATCTTCTTAACTCTCATTTTCTCGCAAAGTTATACACATGGCAATTTTGAATTCCAGAAAATGAATACATTTCTAATATCTACATTTATGACAGGAAAACTGTCTCCAAGACTATTGTAAACATATTTCACAAACGTCTGCTGAAGTTAGTGAAATAAAAGATACACACCCGGTAGATATTTATGAAGTACCAGGACGTTGTCCTTTTTTTTCTTTTTTTTTTCAATTTCGGTTATATTAGTTACCTAAGATCCATAAGGACAATGTCCCAGTGCGACACATTTTGTTGAAAACTGGGCCAGTCTAACATTAAATTGTAAATGATGGGATGAATTATTACATGTTTGATATGCATTCGGAATATTATATTAAAGATTGCCTGTTACATACAAAATATACATTTTATTCTGTTGATAAATTTATATGTTCATTCGACATCAGTAATCGATTTACTTGCGTTCCACTTCAGAAAACAATAGACATCTGTACTGATGCGATGTTTTGAAGTCATCTTTCACTCCGTCGTATTTCTAAATCTGTTTTTATTGAGCTTATTATGTTTGCCACCATATCTGTCGAATTCATTTTTGATAATATGATGTAGAGGCAAATTGACTGGATATCAAAGAGTAGCTCTTTCGGTCTTGTGATGGTTAACCTATTCGTGCTGTTTTATGAGCCAAAGTTGTTTGCTAGTGCCAGGCGACACAACTGCTATGTATGCTATGCAGATGACACCTTTTGTGTGTTTATAGCAAGTTGGAAACAGCGACTTTTCATGAAATTTTAATTGGTCTGCATCCATCTCCCTGTTTCACTTGTGAAAAGGAAAACGATGATGTTTAACCGTTTTGTGTGCGTCGGTACAAAGACAAAATTCTAAGTTAGTTACACCTGTGTACCGAAAACTCATTTTCATTGAATTATATAGCCACTGGGAGTCGTTTTGTAATACTCCATCGTGCTTAGAATTTATTAAGAAAATGTTTTGCGATAATAGGTGCAGGTGATGCAATCCAGTATTTATGCTAAGATAACACATTTCTTTAAATCAAAAGACATTGGCTACGAAAAATGCCTTATTTACCTTAGATTACCGGCGATTGGTGAAGATTGCTGTGAGATTTACTAAGCAAATCTCTCCCCGTGTCAGACAATGTTAGTTTTCGTCTAATTTATACATTACGCTCTCTTCTCGACCAATCAGTTCGTGAAGATGGCCTACCCATCTTTCGAACTAGTGCGTGTAATTAAGTGTTAGTGGCTGACTACATAGATAGGCCAAGCGGGAATTGTTTAACATGTTCCAGTGACAAGACAATTCGTATGACAGCTCTGTTGCATCCGGAGCTAGGACAACTTATTAAAAAACGGAAGTTAGCGTCATCCTTCCATGAAGTTATGGTCTCAGTTTTGAGCAAATCACATTGCAACTAGGACTTTAAACAATTTACATTAAATCAAGGCAGCCATATTTATGCAAACAAAAGAATTGCTAGTTAGAACTTAATATGGTCTGTTTATATATTTATATAGCCATCCCAAATATATTATTAATACGTGTGTACTCTTATTCATCATATTTCCCTTTTTGTCAATATGCTCAATATTTTAATTTCCTCGATCGACTTCTAACGAGTGATGAGAGATAATCGTATAGCTCATTCTATATGATTTTTGTTTTTTCTTTTCTTTTCGTATTGCCAAGTAATGTAGTTGAAGGTTTCCTCATATTCCCTTTAATTATTTCAATCAATTTTATTGCATTAATTAAATGCTGTACACATAATAAGATGTTCAAGAGAGAAAACTATTCGTTGAACATGTGTATATGAAATCTATTGGCAGGTATTCTATATTTTCAAAAGAACAATTCAAGATTTTAAGCACATGAACTGTGTGGAATTTTCACTGCATATTTATTGTTTCACTTGAAGAATATTAAATCCTAAAATCATTTCTTAGAATTTATTATGAAACATTTCCATTGAACTTATGCTTATAACCACATAACATATTTTGGTGTAAAACGCAGACTCACTCATACACACACACACATATATATATATATATATATATATATATATTAAAGACATTTTTATGTTTAACGTTCTTTTTTATAGATACAAGTATTTAAGTAAATGCTCTGTTTATAATAAACAGTATTAAATAACATTTACCAGCCTGAATGTCCGAGAAATTTTCATAGAAAATATTTATCCTTTGATAGGATTCGAACCTGCATCCTATACGGAACCGTCATTTACGCTGACGTGCCTTGACCGATTCGGCCACAAAGGATCGTTCAGTTGGCAAGGTCGAATTTACTGCTTATAAACTTTAATCTTCCATGAATCTCGTACATTCATAACTGCTCATGGCGTATCAAATGTAAGCAAATGACATACATTAAGAAATGGACAAAGTCCGACAATTTTATTTATTAAAGACATTTTTATGTTTAACGTTCTTTTTATAGATACAAGTAATTAAGTAAATGCTCTGTTTATAATAAACAGTATTAAATGACATTTACCGGCCTAAATACTTGAATACTTGTATCTATAAAAAGAACGTTAAACATAAAAATGTCTTTAATAAATAAAATTGTCGGACTTTGTCCATTTCTTAATATATATATATATATATATGTGTGTTTGTGTGTGTGTACGTGTGTGTGTACGTGTGTGTGTGCGTGTGTGTCTCTCTCTCCCTCTCTCTCTGTGTGTAGGTGGGCCAAAAATATGACAAAGGAAAAAAAGTTTTCGTGTGACACATTTCGCTTTAGGATGTCATCAGACGAAAGTGATTTTTTACGTTGATGGGACTACGCATGCGCACAAAGATGATAGACCGCTGAGAATTTCTTTTTTTTTTCTTTTTTTAAATATTTTTGGGTAAAAAGTTTATCCAACTTCGTTAAGTTTCTTTCCTTTTTGTTCATGTTTCCATCGCTTTTGTTATTAAATAACCCACCACTGTGTCAATGGAAGATTTACCAAAATGTGTGAAATGTTATAAGAACCTGGATGTAAATTTGCTGTGTATGATCCTAACAATTAAAGTCCTATCTATATATTTTTGTCTTAGTAAATAGCTTCTTCTTTTAATTAGAGTAGTGTTTTTAAATCAAAATTTTGGCCACATAAATTAAATTCTTTAAAGTTTCTCCAATGAAATTAAATGTGACAATTATTCTCCTGTATTTATCGGCTTTCACAAGCCATTATCAAAACAAGATTTTTTTATAAATTGATAGCACTCTCATTATAATGTAGCCCGATAATCAGGAGAAAAATTATGACGTAATAATGTCGTTTTTTAACGTATTTCTTAAAGTCAAAAACGACATTATTACGTCATTATTTTTGCACCAACCTAATATTAGGTTGGTGCAAAAATAATGTCGTTTTCTCACATAGTAACATATGTGAGAAAACGACATTATCTTTGCATCAACCTAATATTTCATTTCTTCAAAATAATAACCAGCCTGTCGACTCTCACTCATTTCTCACTCCACTTTTCTGTCATACGTGTGTCTGTTTTTTTTTTTCACTTGGGTCACGTGAATTGCTGGTGTGCTATTTAGAGACGACTATCTTACGAGCAATCCCGAGTTGCTCTTAGCCGACTTCGAATCTATCTGTGTGTGTTTGTTTTCGCTCCGGCCACAGGCGATGCGATCAGAGCGAATCTCTAGCAACCTTCCTTGCTGGGACCGCTTCACTGATTGTCTGTCGGTCGGGGGTGGGAGCTGTCATTTATATAGACAATTCTCCCATCCTCAAAAAAAATAAAAAAAATAATAAAAATTGATATATCTAATTTCTCAACCACGACCGTCTTAATCTGAAGAGATCTTGCTAATTAACCATATGGTACTCTCTTTGTTTAAAGTCTTTCTAGATATGTTTCTGTAAAGATAATTGTGTCTTTGGGCGATCAACATAAACAAATCACTAGTTTGGTAATTAGCAAAATTCGAAATTCTTCTTTGTCTAGAATAATTTGTAAGAACATACAAATTTTGGTCAGAAAATATAATGTAAGCAAGCTCCAAACCTGGGACTTAAACAAAACAGAAGTCCCTTTCATTACTTAAAATAATCTGGACTGAGAGCATAATGTAAACAAACTTGCGAATTTAATTTCTCAAGATCGAAGAAATTAAGACGATATATTCATCAGGGCTTCTTTTTTTTATCGGCGGTAAGTGGTTAGGATGATGAACCTTGATTTTTCTCAATTTTGTTGGATCTTGGTTAGTTAATACTCGGTTCGATTCTTTTTTTTAACTGTTCTTAAATTTATTTTATTATCTACGCCTTTCTTTTTTAATTTTTATCTTACCTATTCAAACTACTCCCCTGAGAATTTTAATAATAATTATACAATTGCTAGCACCTCCTGTATTTTCATGCAATTAAACGTTTAAAAAGGGTCAGTACCTTGCTACATAGGTATCTGTTGTCCTTTTTTGGTGATTGTACGGGTGTCGGTTCTTCACGCATATTTCATGTTGGTATTGTTTCAAATACTGCGAATTCCCGTATCATGTTATAGTGCAGTTTGTCTTTTTAATTGTGGCATATGTTAGTATAAATTGGTCCGAATCATAGAAAAATTCTAATAAAAAATTAATTACAAAAACAATTTTCTTGTTTTTCAACAAAATTTACATAATCTCTCTCTCCCTTACCCCTCTCTCTCCCTTCCCCCATCTCTCTCTTATATATATATATATATATATATATATATATATATATATATATATATATATACCGGGAGAATGAGATGGAACTGTGCAAAATGGTAACGAAGATAACAATCTTCGTCTCAATCACGAAATAAATGACTGAAACCAAGCCTACTTTAATTCATAACACTTCATCGTCCCCCATGTAAATGTTTTCTAATTAGCTATGATACTTCATCATTTTTAAAATAAGACTCTTAATTTAGTGTAAAACATTATTTCACTGTATCATGCCATTCGTTATTTTTTCAGTGTAAATCCCAAAAGTCGGTAAAAAAATTCCATGACTGTGAACAGATCTCGTCTTAGTTTCGTTCATTTTAGAGCATCTTGAATTTGGGCGAATTCTGGTTGAAAGGATACATTCTCCATTATAAGACAAATCCAAGAGATGTGTCAGGAGCAAATCAAAGATTTATATGTCAATTTGTGGACTTGGCAATGGTATTTGACACTAAGCAGATCTTTGAATAATATGAATGAAGCTTTGTTTCCCAGCTAAATTCTTCACTATGCTTACAGGAAAAGCAGCTCGGCTAAATTAGAATCGGTGGAGACCTCTCAAGACCTTTCCCATTGCAAATGACATAAAACTTCATTGATTTCTGGCTCCTACACAGCTCTCAATCTTGTTCGGGACGAGGTTGAAACTGACCTCAAGGAAATGTATGACGAAAACTTGTACATACGTTTATTTCAATTTGCGAACTGCTCAACGTAAAACAAGTTGATATTACCGTTATTAAAGGAAATCCGGCTTACAATGAAGCGATTCTAGTCAATCTGAAAAGTATTAAAGTTCTTTCTATCTGAATTTCTGGGATGAGGAATTATCATTATTTACATTATTTATATTTGAACTATTGTCCTCATATTTGTTGTTGTTATCACAACGTTTCGACCGTTGTCCCCTCCGGCCTTCCTCAGGTGTATATCGATCTGCGTAACTTACAGGGGAATTTGAACTAAAACATGTCAGCAGCAGCTGTCAAAACATGACAGAGAGTCGCAGCAGAAACAATCAGCATCCAGGTTAGGTTTAAAGGTCCAAGTTCACTGCATCAAAATTTCCACTGGACAATGGCATATTGGATATAAGCGTTGTTTTGTGAATATGGTGATATTAATGGTTTTGTGTTCAATCTCTGTCGAGCAGTCGGTACTTGAATTCAGTGGAAAAGGTCGAGCAATAGTACTAAATAAAAATAAGAATTAGACGATTTTCTTAGACATGAGCAGTGGAACGAGAATAAGGAACAACGGCCAAAACGTTGTGATAACGACAAAAAGATATGGACAATATTTCGAATATAGCGTATATTATGATAATTTCTCATCGCTGAAATTTAGTCAGAAAAAGAGAAGAGCATCATTGAGAAAAATAACGTTATGTCCTTAAATTTAAATTTAAGATAATTCTGAAATATTCCAAAACCTCTCGACGTTATGTAAGAAGATAAAAAACTATTGAGATCGCTAAGTGAAGTCATTTTGATGTATTTAACTTAATGCTGTTTTTATCGTTATTGCAGTTAAACCAATGCGCTATTTCCCTTTAAACCTTTATCATTTTCATGGTTGTACATAAATATTTTGGCTACAGAAAGGAGAATTTCTTTTAAGAAAGGAAATATTTTGAAAAATAATAGGGCGTATATTTATGTTTGGGATGGTAACTATTAATGCAATTTCGGTAAGTGTTTGTCATAAGTTATTTTATCTCTTAACAAGGGCACGATTTTCAGTTCAAACTTTGTTTGAAATTATTTCTGCGTATGACTAATGGATTGGGCAAATTATGACGTTGGAGATGTTTTTAGTGATGATATGTCTTTCGGCTCTCATTATTACACACTGTTAACTGTTTTTTTTGTTTTGTTTTTTTTTGTATCGCTCTCCTTCTTTTCAGGACTGTAATATGTTAGACAAAATATAGAAATTACTCTCTCGCTTTCTATTAATCTCTAAACATTTTTGTGTTTGGCAATTTTAATGTTCATCATGTTAAGTGACTTACTCATTCCAATCTTACCCATTTTACCAATATTCAGACTTTCAATTTTTCAGTTGCTCAATCTCTCAATCAAAGAATAGATTTCTCCACTCATTTCCATAATAATTGTGATCAACATACCTCTTCACTCGATTTGTTACTTACGTTCTCTCCTGACTCTTTTCCTGCATTGCAACGCTGTCCCTTTGGCAACTGGGATCCCTTTGTTGTTTCTGTTGATGCTTAATTTGACTTGTCTGTTAGGTACGAAAACCCTATTTACAAAACGTATTCCTGTTACCATCGTACAGACTGGTATTCATTTCGCGATTTTCTTCATGATGCCTCGTGGAGGGAATCTTTTTATCTCCCTTTTGATAATTGTTCTTCTGGACTTTCTTCTTGGGTGAAAGCCAGTATCAAGGCTTTTGTACCGTCTCTAAATATACTATAAAACCGCAATTTTCTTAGTTTACATTGGCCTGTTCAGTTTCTATAGTCCACATAAATCGGGTTACACGAACGTAATAGCTCTAATCACAACTGACATCTCATTGATTCAATTCATAATAGCAACCGTGTCTTCAATGAAACTAAGTCGTTGTTCGCTGAGAGAACGAGACACTTTATAGCCCTTCCACATTTAGTTCTCGTGACTACTGGTGTTTCTGTAACAGTGTGTGAAACAGGGGTTACTCCTTCTTCTCTTCAGTCAGTTTGAAGTTATAATATTCTTTTGACAGAGCAGAATCCTTTGCTCGTCATTTCCCTACCCATTCTAATTTCGACTCATCAGACACAACGTTATCTGACTGATTTAGAACTGACACTCTACTGTGTGATATGCATATAACTCCGTTCATAGTTACTGCTATCATATCCAAACTTAATCCCCACAAAGCATGTTGTCTCAGTGATATCCATGAAATTCTCCTTCAAAAATGTGCTCTTCATCTGGTCCCTGTTTACTCTAAAGGCAAAAATAAACGCCGTGCTGTTTCTTGCTTTTCAACTTGTTGGAAAACCTCTTCGGTTGTTTACGTTTTTAAGAACTATGGCGTATGCTCTGACCTTTCGAATTATCGACCTATTAGTCATCTACTTCATTTTGGCAAAGTACCAGATGCTGTAATCAAATGCGAATTGGTTAAGCATCTCACTTCACTGGGTCTTCTTCCACATAAACAATGTGTTGACGGTTATGGCTGAAAGAGTTTCTCAAGCTGATTTTTGATTTGATAGAATTTTTCTTATGAAATCGCATAATAAATGTTGTATTGAACAGCCATACTTCTAGATCTTTTTGCATTAATGGGGGACAACCCTAGGATCTTTGGTTCGAGTTTACAGTATTCCTTACTTTCATCCTTCCCGATGTCATCAGTTCCCGATTCGATATCTATACTGATGACGAAAGTAATTACTTCTGTCTTAAAGGTAAGTCAAATTGGCAGCTGATCTCGAAAATGACCTTTCAACCTGTTGTTAATTGAGGAGAGAAATGGCTTCATAATTCTAACCCCTCTCAAATAAAACTGTTCTCTTTGAATCATCGTAGAGAATTTTTTTGTCTTTTAAAAGTATAACTTCCAGGAGAACAACACATTGCACCTCTTGTGTCTAGCGTTTTTCAGTGACGTGAAGTGTAACTATTCTATTAAATCAATTGCTAGGAATGCTGCGAGGAAAGTTGGTTCGCTTTCTCTTTCTAGACAATCTTTCTCGACAGAATCGATCTTACATATTTATAAATCTACTATTCGTCCGAGCATTCAATAATACTATCACATTTTTTTGGTGCTACTACCATATATCTCAGTATTCTTAACAAAACCTAAAGAAGGATCTACAATGATATTCGTCCTGACCTGACATCTCGGCTTCAATCTCTTTCTCACAGCCATGGAGTAGATACCATGTGCCTTTTTTTAATATTATCATTGTATTAGTTCGGATGAGTTTTTTCTTTGCTACCTTGTGTTCACATATTTAAGTGTAGTACTATATTGACAGATAGGTCTCATAATTTTATTAATGAAATTACTAAATGCAATCTAAAGTTATATTCTAATTGTTTCTTCTCGTCTGTGGAACACTCACTCGTCTTCTTGCTTTCCTGCAAACTACGATATTCAAAGATTTAAATGCAACTTCAGTTGTCATCATCTTGTTCCTTAACTCCCGTTCTTTTCGTTTAGTGACTTAAAAAGAGGAAGTTCTTTTAAGTTTCTGGATGTTTCACCAATATATTTTAAGGAACAACAGTTACAGTTGATTTTATATAGGCTTGTTTGAGAAATTATTTTTTGTCCGGTTAATTTTGGTCCTGTTATTGCATAATAGTTTTGTATATAGTTGTAATTAATTTAATATTAAGACTGGAATAGTAGATGTTATTGAGTTGTTTATATATATATCTTGCCTTTGATAAATTACCTGAATTAACGACATGCGTTGTATAAACAAATTTTCCTTTTTCATCTCTTTTTGTTAATATTATCTATTCAGATATATTCATTTGTGTTGTATACACACACACACACACACACTCACACACATAATATATATATATATATATATATATATGTATATATATATATATATATATATAGACAGAGGATCGCAACAATGTAATTTTACACAACCAGAGAATGAATGCATATTCAAAAAACGTTTTTTGTAGTTATAAAAATCAGTAAGTTATATATATATATGTGTGTGTGTGTGTGTGTGTGCGTGTGTACGTATATGTATATATAAATCTTTCTCTCTCTCTCTCTCTCTCTCTCTCTCTTTATATATATATATATATATATATATATAACCTTACAAACGCACAAATCGTTAATGAAATTAGAACTGAATATTTAGGATTGTTTCTTCCTAAAGTAATTTGTTTTATTATGGAAAAAAAGGTGTGGAGAAGACTTAAACACTTTTGTTCTTTTAAAGAATAAAAGGAAAAGTTAAAATAAAACAAAACTTTTGATGAAAAAATAAAATAAAATGGAAAGTATTTGAAAAGAAAACATGAAACAAGAACAAAAATTATCTGAAGAAAACATTCAAAATATGTACAAACGATAATGAGTCTCGAAGTAGGTAAATGTTTTTTTTTTCCTTTATGAAGACAACAGAAATTACCAGAGAATTGGGTTGTTGTTAGTGGTTGGGAACGTCGGCCAAGAGAGTAAGATCCCTACCCCCCTACAAAAGAGAAGAATCACATTTATTGCTGTTAAAGAGAGATAAGAACCTCAGATTTGGCACAATTTCCAGTGAAATGAGAAAAAAAAAAAATTGGAGAAAAAAAAAATGATTAAAAAAGAACCGACCTAAACAAAATTGTGAACGGTTTTTTGAGATAAGTAGTCATTCATGAAATGGTTTTATCGTGTCTATGAATAAAATTATGCTAAAAAAAAAATGACTAGATTGAAAGAATTTTCTAAAAAAAAAAATGGATGCATTGAGTTAGGGAAGGATAAAGTATTAGATAATAGTAGTAAATTTGATATGAACAGACAGAGGCGGAAAACGAACGAGATAGATAGATAGATAGATAGATAGATAGGGAGAGAGGGCGAGAGATATATTATTAGGTTGGTGCAAAAATAATATCGTTTTTGACGTTAAAAAATACGTCAAAAAACGATATTTTTTTTGCACCAGCCTAATAACATAGATAAGAAACAGAAATAAACAGACTGAGATAGACATGAACCAGATAGATAGATAGATAAATAGAAAGATAGATAGCGAGAGAGATATTGATGGCTAGAAAGAGATAAATATACATAGACAGACAAAAATATAGCGATTGAGATAGGTATGAACAAGCATAGATAGATAGATAGATAGATAGATAGATAGATAGATACGAACAGATTGACATAGATAACAGACATAGAAATAAAGAGGCTGAGATAGGTATGAACCAGATAGAAAGAAAGAAAGAAAAAAGAAAGAAAGAAAGAAAGAAAGACAGTGAAAGAAAGAAAGAAGAAAAATATGTTGCAGTTTGTTTTGGATGTAAAAATGAACGATTTATTAATTCGTATAAAATCTAGTGCAGATGTAAATCGTTTTGTGCATATGTCGATATGGTAGGGTTGGGTTGACTTGAAAATAAACGTAGCTCTATCATGGATTTGAACACTCATGTCGGCTTCCATTTTTCACCTCATTATGTTCATAATGCTGACATCAAACCGAGATAAAGTCTCGTGAAAACACATACAGAGAGAGAGAGAGAGATAGAGAGAAAAGAATTCACACACACTTTTTCTTTGATATGTCCGTGTGTGTTTGTGTGTTTGCGCAAATGCTGCAGATAATGAGTACAAAGTTTGATTAATAAAATGATAAATGTATCCTCGCCAAGTTATGAGTAAAGCCAGTTAGTTTTCCTTCAACTCCGGCCGTTGTTGATATTAGAACTTCGCTTGACTGAAATCGATCGGCTTTCAGCGTCCATGGCACGATGACCTGCTGAGAAAATATATTGGGACATAAGCCTTCCTCCGTCAACTTCCCATCCTTTCCCACCAAACACCTTTTGCCGCGAGAATGCAACTAAAAATATGGCGACCACTGTTATTTTTAATGAAGTAGAAAACAGTAGTAAAAGAAATGTGATTCAAAAAGGAAATTTATTATTATGTGGCTTACTTTTAAAATAATAATCATTGTTTTCATAATTAGCCTCATCTTAATTATTAATATCTATCTATCTATCTATCTATCTGTCTGTCTGATCTAATCATATCTAACGCAATTTAATTTTGAAGAAGCCTGCTCAGATTCGTCGGAGACTATTATTCTTTAGAAAGTTATCAAACGACTTTATCTTATGTCCATTCCAGTTACGGGT
This sequence comes from Acanthosepion lycidas, assembly GCA_963932145.1. Lineage (NCBI taxonomy): Eukaryota > Metazoa > Mollusca > Cephalopoda > Sepiida > Sepiidae > Acanthosepion > Acanthosepion lycidas. The sequence continues at coordinate 36,982,360 of OZ010593.1, read as the reverse complement.
TCGATCCCTATCGTTTGCTGTGCAATTGTGGATTTCCAGCAAACTAAGTTGAAGATCCATCTTTTTTTAAAAATTCATGAAATTGTGTGCATACTAAATTAAATTGTACAACGTTTAACTTAATAAGTCTAGAAAAGGGGCTGAAAAGGGAGAAAGATTCTATAAAATGTGTAGCTTCTATCACCAAGGAACAGGACATGAATTAAAATAATCTTTCTGATTTCAATAATTCTAACGTTTGCATAATTTCAATATTTTCCGATTGTTCTAGACTTTTCGCTAAAGCTATCGGGATCTTTGCAAACGATTCAATATTTATACGTCTCAACATTAACATATTCTGCACTTTTTAAACGTCCTTTGCTTTTTTTTAGTAATAATGTTAGCATTTTTCTTATTAATGTATGCAAAATTTATTCAGCAGTTAGCAAAAGCCGAATCCTGAGTTTGGGCGCCTACTTTCCTTGTTCAGTTTTGCTTCTGCATTAATTCAATGTCTATTTTCTTTTTCTTTAGTGACAGGAAGGAATGTCTTTACTCAAACATTGTTTGTATACAATTGGGTTCACATTGAAGAGGTTGGCGATTGGCGAGCTGAATTATGTCAAGGAAATGGATAACTATTTGAGGAAATACTCACCTTTTAATATATAATTCTAAACGTTTTAACACCATAAATCATGCAAGAATTCTATATAGCAGAAAACAACGAGACCATTTAATCATCATCAAGAGGTAAATAGAAAGGAACAATTAGGAACGTTAGAAACTTGGAGAGAATCGCTGTCACGTGATACTTCGTGATGGCTACTCAGTAAAATGGGTGTAACTACTACTACAACAACAAATACTACTACTACTACTACTACTACTACTACTAATAATAATAATAATAATAAGAAGAAGAAGAAGAAGAAGAAGAAAATCGCAATGAATAGTGATGGTAAGAAGAAGGTTACAAAATACATTCTAATATAAATTTAAAAAAATGTATGGTAAAATTAGCACAAGTGCGCATAGGTGACTGACGTTTAAAATCCTGCTGCCTAACACTCTCACACTCTCCACACAAACGCACGCGCACACAGGCACACACACACACACACACACACATATATATATATATATATATATATATATATATATATATATATATATATATATATATATATAAGCATTACTCTTCAAATAAATTGAATTGAGTTCTCCGAGCCGTTGGGGTATAGAGAAAATGTTAAAACATCCTTTCTATCTTACCTAGAGGTAAGATATCTAACTGATATATATATATATATATATATATACCGTGTATGTTGTCTTGGGAAAGTAGTAATTCTTTCAGGAAAGGAAATATCTGAAAAATCCAGGGCACAAATTTATGTTTTGATAAGATTCCGTAGTGACACTCACCAGAATTTTCACTCTAATTATGTTACTTTTTCTTTTAATAAGTATGGCATTCTTTAGATAAGTGTGTGCAAAAGTTCATAGCATTTTTCATTTTCAAATATTCAGTTTTCTCCTGTGTCTTCAGTGTATGGTTTTTAAAAGAAAGGAAAAATGAAAACCTTGGCACTCACCTAATATATGTATATACGCAATTCACCTATCTTAGTTTCTGTTTTCATAACTATCCATATCAGCATGTCAACATTTATCTTAGTCTGCTATCAATTCAGTTTATCTATCTATCTATCTATCTATCTATCTATCTATCTATCTATCTATCTATCTATCTATGCCTGTTTGACTACGTCAGTTTGCATTTATATATCCCAGTCTCTTCTTACTTATTTCTTTATCTCTTCCTTCGCCAATGCGTCTGAAGCCCATCAGCAAGGTGTCATGCACCACTCCCTGCTCCGTTCGCCTTTTTTTCCCCTCTCTTCCGTCTTGCATTCTCCCTCCGGCCCACTGGCGAAGCCTTAACGTTTTCCACTCGCCACTCGTCCTTCCCTTCATCTGGATCAAGTCTGGGGCACTGTGACATAGACGCGTTTCATATATAACATTAAGTTTGGCTAATAATATCCTTCATATCAGGGTTCGGAATATTCATACGCAATGGAAACAGGCAAACGAATACACGCAGGGAATTCACTCATATTTGTACCTTCACTGAGATACGGAGAATGTAAACTCGCGGAATATGGAAATATCAACAAGTCTATTCATAATTCATAAGCTCCTTTTAGACGAGGTAAATTTATGTAACGAGATGTTGCTGTTAGTATACAGTATCTCAAAGTCTTTGATACGCTTCTTGTTTCTTTTTAACACAATTAACTTCTCAGGCTTTCGTCTTTGCTAACCTTGAGATAATATTGGAAAATCTTATCTATTCTCAAGGCAGTTATTAGTTTCTCTCATTTAGTTTTTGTTCGAACTGGCCTCCTTCTAAAGGATATCAAACATATAGTGAATAACATATTGGGCAGGGTTAGCAAGCTTATGCCGCTAGAACAATTACGACTGAGTAGTGAGTTCGATCCTCACTGGGTGCTCCATACTTTTGTCCTTGTGCCACATCTAAAATGCGATAAGAAAAAAGGTCACTTCGGTGTGGTATAATGCTTAGCAAGGTTATCTCGCGAGATTAATTACGAGTGAGTAGTCAGTACCATTCGCACTGGGTACCACATCTAAGCTACGCGTAGAAAACCACCCTAGTGAGTAAGAGACTTGTTCTAGGAATTTGATTTCGATCTCTGGGTGCTAATTTAAAGAAATGAAAAAGAAGAATGGTGACAAAAGCAGTCGAGATTTGTTTAGAAGTACTTCAGGCCAAAATAGAAAAAAAAAAAAATCTGGACAATTGATTCCTAATCCCTGTAGACGAAATAAAGGGTTCGTTTCTTATTTTCTGGTGGGTTCAGGATAAAACTAGCGTTTGAAAAAAATCGAAAGATACAAATACCAAAATTGACGATGAACGGTAGACCAAAAAAAAAAAAAAAAAAAATATATATATATATATATATATATATATATATATATATATATATATAATGGAAGATTAATCATCAAGTCTATTCCTAATGTGAAAATTAAATGCCCAGAGCCTGTCGATTTAATATGTTCAGAATAAATTACCGAAAACAAATATGTTTAGTACATTCTTTAGTTCCACCAGTTCTAACATTCACAGCTACGACCAGTTATGTCACGTAGAATAGGAGGAAACATCACCATTCCTTTCATATTTCATAAGTAAAAAGAAATAGCCACTCGGACAGTTTCTTCCTAAGAAGTGGAACAGACTCCCAAGAGGATGCTTTCTAGATCACTGCAATCTTAATATATTCAAATCTATTGTTAACCGTTATATTTCCTATATATCTTCATAAACTGCAATTCCTTGCTCCTCCTCTCACGCCCATATAACAACATAATTCAGTAACTTTCTAACTTGAGTGGCTCTTGGTCCTTGTATTTGGTGAACATTAGTAAAAACAATGTAGTAATGAAATAAGTTGAATATATAATAATAAAAGGAATACTTCATGTCGATCACACACACTGAGTTTTAAATACTAAAGTCTTTGAAGTAGTAACTCAGATATCGATATCTGCAATAGGCATTGTGCTCTCAAACATACAAATAATAGAGAGATCAAAAATATATTTATAATTACAATACTGGGTGACACAAAGAGTTCGTTGAGTTTTTTGTCGTTAGATAGCATTAGAAGATTTTAGTTTTGATTAAAGTTATTGAAAAAAATCGATATTGATTTTATTGTGACAGATGTCATAACAACGTGCATTTAAAAGAAAGAATTACCAAAACTAGCAAAACTTTGGTTATTGATTCTATAAAGAGGGGAAAAATTTTAAAGATTTTTTTTTATATATTATTCATTTTTCTATTATAAGAATGTGAAAAATATAACTGAAATGCAAAATAATTTATAGAGAAGGTTTCTAATCGAACGTTTCTATATGGTTTGAAAGTTTCATACTTGAGATTTATCGATGAATGATGGTTCATTATCATGAAAGGTTGCTAAATATTGGTGAGATCAAGATACGACAACAGAATGATTAACCTTATAAAATATGGAAGGCAGCTAAGATTCTTCAAAAATCCAAACTCAGTATTGAAAATTATTTGCACGGGTTTCGTTATATTAAAAAGGATTCGCTTCATTTCAAGGTAACTATACACAAAAAAGCTCCGTTGTAATTAAAGGTAAAGAATGCAGTACGTTACCAGGTTAGCATAGGGGCGTATATATCTTTTTGACTGAGCAAACAATGACAAAAGAATTTGCAATTACTGTTCCTAATCATCTGATATTGTAGCTTCAAATTATCATTTATTGTTGCTTCTTACAGAATTATCTTAAATGACAATATTTTAATTGCCTGGAAGGCAAAGTCAAAACAAAGTAGTTCTTTCCTTAAAATGATTAAAGTACCTGGGTGGATAAAATTATGAAGTTTACTGAAAAAGAAGAGGAGAAAATAAAACAAAATAATTAATACGAAATACGGTTCATTTCGAAAAGTTAAAAAAATATGTTTTCATTGAATAAATCGAATGTGTAGAGAAATTCTCCTCACAGACAATTGACATATAGTAATAACATCTGTATATCTATCTTCTTTATATTGAGAATATAAGAGAAAATCTTGTGACAAGCATTTTAATAAAATGAGACCGAGCTTTGATTAAGGCATCCAGATAATAAACTGTATGATTTCATCTGATTCTGGAATGCCTGGTGTTTTATAACCAGCAGTAAAGCTTAAAAATAAAATTTTTAAAGCATCCACTCGTTATCGAGAAGTAGCAGAATGGAAAGGAGTAAATGAATAAATAAACAAATGAGCAAATAAATGAAAACTTTCGAGAAATGTGCCACTTGGCTGGAAGGTCAGATGTTCTAGTCTTTCAGATTCACAGCTCCAATGATCAGTTTCGATCTGCCCGTAGAGGATTAGTAGATGGGTATCAATTACGAGTCGATGTTAGGGAATTGTGAGTCGCGCATCGTGAAGTAGAGATAGATCGAGTGGTGGTAGGAAAGAGTCGGAGTTATCGCTCGCCGTTAATCTCTCCTGAGACAAGATAGATGTCCCTAGTTCCAACTTACCTAGCTCCATACCGTGCCAGGTGAATAAATAATCAAATATGTTGAAACAAAATTCGTGTTTTCATCTCTTATCGCGCCAATATTTCCTTTCCTTTCCTTGTGTATGCACTCCTTGTCTTTCCCAGATTTTCTTTACACCAACACAATCTAGACTCAAAACATAATGCGGGGCGATTTGTTCAGTCGATAAATATTCATTAGTAATCTTTAAAATATATTTATTTGTTTTTTGGCATTAACTTTATTAACACAATTTTATTGACCAATTATGGAACTAACTGTACCTGCAGCAAAGTAGTTGTAGAAAGAAAATGTAAAATTAACTGGCTTAGTCACATTTTTTGTAAATTTTTATATCAAGCAGAAACATACACTTGCCTAAATTCGAACACATATCGAAAATAAGATAGTGTAATTTACGCATAAACACTAGCACGCAGTCATAGCGATAGACAAGCAGGCTTCGCCGGATCGCTATCGCTTCACAAAGTAAAATATATTCACTACTTGAAATTTTTGAAACAAAAATTTTAAATGAACATTTCATTCATAAATTGGCTTGATATGCGTATGGTAAGTTTTACAAATAGATACCAACTTGTTGAAGGCCAAAAGAAATTCAAATTTCAAACACATAAAGGACTATATAAAACGATATTCAAAGCACTATATAAAACGATATTCATAAACATAAGTATTTGTGTTAAGAAAATCAAAACAAACCTCAAATAAAAGAACATTAATGAAAGACATTTAATTAAAGAAGTAAACTTTAATCAGTATGCAAAATAGTTAAACCTGAAGAATGATATTGCCTAGAAATAGATAATATATTAGGTTGGTGCAAAAAATAATGACGTAATAATGTCGTTTTTTGACGTTAAAAATACGTTAAAAAACGACATTATTACGTCATTATTTTTTGCACCAACAAAATATAATACAGGTATTGTCCGTTTAGCGTATAAATACTATAAAGTAAAAGTGAAACTTTTTAATCACAGAATTCGTGGGAGAATTAAGCTCTAATTTCATATTTATTCATATAGATTTCCTAATATAGGTTTTATTACATTGGTGCAAAAATAATGACGTAATAATGTCGTTTTTTGACGTTAAAAATACGTTAAAAAACGACATTATTACGTCATTATTTTTTGCACCAACAAAATATAATACAGGTATTGTCCGTTTAGCGTATAAATACTATAAAGTAAAAGTGAAACTTTTTAATCACAGAATTCGTGGGAGAATTAAGCTCTAATTTCATATTTATTCATATAGATTTCCTAATATAGGTTTTATTACATTGGTGCAAAAATAATGACGTAATAATGTCGTTTTTTGACGTTAAAAATACGTTAAAAAACGACATTATTACGTCATTATTTTTTGCACCAACAAAATATAATACAGGTATTGTCCGTTTAGCGTATAAATACTATAAAGTAAAAGTGAAACTTTTTAATCACAGAATTCGTGGGAGAATTAAGCTCTAATTTCATATTTATTCATATAGATTTCCTAATATAGGTTTTATTACATTGGTGCAAAAATAATGACGTAATAATGTCGTTTTTTGACGTTAAAAATACGTTAAAAAACGACATTATTACGTCATTATTTTTTGCACCAACAAAATATAATACAGGTATTGTCCGTTTAGCGTATAAATACTATAAAGTAAAAGTGAAACTTTTTAATCACAGAATTCGTGGGAGAATTAAGCTCTAATTTCATATTTATTCATATAGATTTCCTAATATAGGTTTTATTACATTGGTGCAAAAATAATGACGTAATAATGTCGTTTTTTGACGTTAAAAATACGTTAAAAAACGACATTATTACGTCATTATTTTTTGCACCAACAAAATATAATACAGGTATTGTCCGTTTAGCGTATAAATACTATAAAGTAAAAGTGAAACTTTTTAATCACAGAATTCGTGGGAGAATTAAGCTCTAATTTCATATTTATTCATATAGATTTCCTAATATAGGTTTTATTACATTGGTGCAAAAATAATGACGTAATAATGTCGTTTTTTGACGTTAAAAATACGTTAAAAAACGACATTATTACGTCATTATTTTTTGCACCAACAAAATATAATACAGGTATTGTCCGTTTAGCGTATAAATACTATAAAGTAAAAGTGAAACTTTTTAATCACAGAATTCGTGGGAGAATTAAGCTCTAATTTCATATTTATTCATATAGATTTCCTAATATAGGTTTTATTACATTGGTGCAAAAATAATGACGTAATAATGTCGTTTTTTGACGTTAAAAATACGTTAAAAAACGACATTATTACGTCATTATTTTTTGCACCAACAAAATATAATACAGGTATTGTCCGTTTAGCGTATAAATACTATAAAGTAAAAGTGAAACTTTTTAATCACAGAATTCGTGGGAGAATTAAGCTCTAATTTCATATTTATTCATATAGATTTCCTAATATAGGTTTTATTACATTGGTGCAAAAATAATGACGTAATAATGTCGTTTTTTGACGTTAAAAATACGTTAAAAAACGACATTATTACGTCATTATTTTTTGCACCAACAAAATATAATACAGGTATTGTCCGTTTAGCGTATAAATACTATAAAGTAAAAGTGAAACTTTTTAATCACAGAATTCGTGGGAGAATTAAGCTCTAATTTCATATTTATTCATATAGATTTCCTAATATAGGTTTTATTACATTGGTGCAAAAATAATGACGTAATAATGTCGTTTTTTGACGTTAAAAATACGTTAAAAAACGACATTATTACGTCATTATTTTTTGCACCAACAAAATATAATACAGGTATTGTCCGTTTAGCGTATAAATACTATAAAGTAAAAGTGAAACTTTTTAATCACAGAATTCGTGGGAGAATTAAGCTCTAATTTCATATTTATTCATATAGATTTCCTAATATAGGTTTTATTACATTGGTGCAAAAATAATGACGTAATAATGTCGTTTTTTGACGTTAAAAATACGTTAAAAAACGACATTATTACGTCATTATTTTTTGCACCAACAAAATATAATACAGGTATTGTCCGTTTAGCGTATAAATACTATAAAGTAAAAGTGAAACTTTTTAATCACAGAATTCGTGGGAGAATTAAGCTCTAATTTCATATTTATTCATATAGATTTCCTAATATAGGTTTTATTACATTGGTGCAAAAATAATGACGTAATAATGTCGTTTTTTGACGTTAAAAATACGTTAAAAAACGACATTATTACGTCATTATTTTTTGCACCAACAAAATATAATACAGGTATTGTCCGTTTAGCGTATAAATACTATAAAGTAAAAGTGAAACTTTTTAATCACAGAATTCGTGGGAGAATTAAGCTCTAATTTCATATTTATTCATATAGATTTCCTAATATAGGTTTTATTACATTGGTGCAAAAATAATGACGTAATAATGTCGTTTTTTGACGTTAAAAATACGTTAAAAAACGACATTATTACGTCATTATTTTTTGCACCAACAAAATATAATACAGGTATTGTCCGTTTAGCGTATAAATACTATAAAGTAAAAGTGAAACTTTTTAATCACAGAATTCGTGGGAGAATTAAGCTCTAATTTCATATTTATTCATATAGATTTCCTAATATAGGTTTTATTACATTGGTGCAAAAATAATGACGTAATAATGTCGTTTTTTGACGTTAAAAATACGTTAAAAAACGACATTATTACGTCATTATTTTTTGCACCAACAAAATATAATACAGGTATTGTCCGTTTAGCGTATAAATACTATAAAGTAAAAGTGAAACTTTTTAATCACAGAATTCGTGGGAGAATTAAGCTCTAATTTCATATTTATTCATATAGATTTCCTAATATAGGTTTTATTACATTGGTGCAAAAATAATGACGTAATAATGTCGTTTTTTGACGTTAAAAATACGTTAAAAAACGACATTATTACGTCATTATTTTTTGCACCAACAAAATATAATACAGGTATTGTCCGTTTAGCGTATAAATACTATAAAGTAAAAGTGAAACTTTTTAATCACAGAATTCGTGGGAGAATTAAGCTCTAATTTCATATTTATTCATATAGATTTCCTAATATAGGTTTTATTACATTGGTGCAAAAATAATGACGTAATAATGTCGTTTTTTGACGTTAAAAATACGTTAAAAAACGACATTATTACGTCATTATTTTTTGCACCAACAAAATATAATACAGGTATTGTCCGTTTAGCGTATAAATACTATAAAGTAAAAGTGAAACTTTTTAATCACAGAATTCGTGGGAGAATTAAGCTCTAATTTCATATTTATTCATATAGATTTCCTAATAT
>OZ010593.1:36885410-36970410 GCA_963932145.1 Acanthosepion lycidas | reverse complement strand
ACAATCCTCAAATGTAGAAAATTGACCTAAGAAGGAGTGTCATCATTAGTGAAAACGTATAAGAACTGTCATATACTGAGGACTATGCAATGAGTTTCATTTTGAAAATGCAGCCGTGTGGTATAAGCGCAAAGAAAAATGTAGCTAAAACAATCAGAAAAGTCGTATTGCCTGATAGAATGAAATTTACACAATCCAAACCTGGAGACCAGATAAGATCATCGTAAACAAAAAACAAAAATATGTCAGATATTAGTTTACCAGCATAGCACAAAGTGAGATTTGAATACATGCATATATATCGATATTTGGTTTTAAAAGAAATTTTCATGTGCCCAACCCAGCTCTTTATTCAGTAATAGACTAAAAGTGTGTAGAGAAATGGTTTTATTGAACAAAGCTTTGACATCATTAAGTTTTGTTTTCGCCCATTCTAAGGTCGAAATCAAAGCAGTATTAATTCAAGATTATAGAATTGTTGTTTTAATACTATTGTTATTCATATTTAATTCGATGAATGTTCGCCGTTGGTTTACACAGGAGATTAACTTACATCAAATCTCCTCAATAAAGCAGCACACTAAAAGTAATGTATTTTATTAATGGAATATATATATATATATATATATATATATATATATATATATATATATATATATATATATATATATATATATATATCGGTTTGGGGGCGGGATTATAAACCTAAACGTCAGTAATTCTATCAATAAGAACATTAATTTAATCTGACGAAGTCTTTTTTAATGCGAGACGCGTTACATAGAATTTTTAGAATTTTTAATTCAGTTTCCGAACTGTTCTGTTATATAAAAATATTATATATATATAAATATATATATATATATATATATATATATATATATATATATTATAATTATTTTAAAAAAAAATGATTCCTTCGCTACATAAGAGTTGTTATGTTTCAAAAACGAGAGCCGAAACCCTCAATATAATTATTAAAATTAAATTGAATTAAAGTAACAAGCCCTGTTTCATCCTCAAGCGAAAATTTAGGAATAACCAATCTTGCAATTTACGCATCTTTATAAGTATGTTCATTCATTACTATGGAAACGGCTGGGGTGACCATTTTTGATAAGTGGGCTAAGAGTTAATTTTTATCCACATATCAGCCACCTTCGGGAAGAGGTCAAGCTGAGTTAGAGTGGGGTGTCTATTTCAAAGCGAATGATGGCGTTCATGTACGCACATCGTCTGGTCAGTCATAGAGAAAGATAGATTTTGGCACCATGGTATATATTTACCGGCCTGAATGTCCGAGAAATGTCTTTAAAAAAAATTGTCGGACATTGTCCATTTCATAATGTGTGACGCCATTTGTTTACATTTGGATACGCATTGAGCAGAAATAGATGCATGAAAGAGAATTGTGTTTAATAACATTAAAAACGACTTTGATAAACGTGTGCTCCTTTGTGGTCCAATCGGTTAAATAACGTCAGGCTATATGACTGTTCCATATACAATACGGGTTCGATTCTTGTCGGAGGGCACAAATTTTTTATGAAAATTTCTCGGACATTCAGGCCGGTAAATGTTGTTAACTCTGTTTATTAGATAATTTCACATATATATATATATATATATATATATATATATATATATATATATATATATATATATATATATATATATATATATATATATATATATATATATATATAAAAGCGGTGGTATAATGTTATAGGCTACAGCCTATAACATTAAATCATAAATGAACGTGTCTAATTTCATGTTCATGGTTCTGTTTGTTTTCAATTTATGGGAAAATCAGAGATTTTACAAGTAACTGATTAATGCACTGAACATTTATTCTCATATACAAAAATGTATGACAGTGAAATCCATGAATAGACATCAGGAAATAAAACTTATTAATGTAATTGCTTGTTTGTTTCATGCTCTTTCACGTTGTCTACCAGAACAAGAGAAAGTCCAAATAAGGGTATAAAGAAAACTTCTAACTAATCGTTAATGCATTTTGTTGACAGGAAAAAAATACGGATGGTAATGATTATGTAATCAATAAAATGGTATTGATGGGGCGAGTGGACGTGGAAATGATATTGAAGACGACGATGAACAGAGTTACAATGTGGAAAGAGAAGAAATGAAGACAATTCTACGAACATAATAGAAACAATATCGAAAAATCCGAATTTTGGTATCATTGCAATGATGAGAGTGATGATAATTATTTGATAGACAGTAAGGAATATTCTCGAATAATATCAGCGACAGTGACGTCATAAAATATCAAGAGTTTCTCTTTAAAGCAATAAACATGAGTTGCTGGTGTAGTGGGTTCGATTTACACTTGAAGCATAATAAATAATTTAATAAAATATACTTAACAGAATTCTTTAATTACAACCGATAATTACATAGCAACCGCAATCACCTGAAACTTTGCGGCTTAGCAGTTGTTATCAAACACGTTTCACAGGCTTTTTGTAACCAGTTCTATCTTCGATGTTTAGAAAATATTTGATGGACTTAAATAATGACGTAATTTCCGCTGAAAGAAGGAATTTGAGATCAAATAAAGCCGGTATTAGAAATGCTGATTTTCCAGGCAGTCAGGCTTACACCACTTATAAGTCTGACACAGTAATCTTTTTCTATGCCCACTTTATTGTTTCTTCATGTTTCATCCTTAGTTTGAAATATATTAACTTTAATAACAATAACGATACATTAACCAATGCCTCTCCGTAAGATAGGCTTGCGGACGAGGAGATAAGTAAATATGATCCTCTCTGAGTACGGTATAATGTTAACCTTGTACTAGATTAAAGTAAGTTTTCTGTATGGATTCCTGGAATGGGGAGTTATCATTATTTACAATCAAACTAATGTCCTAATCTTTGTTGTTATTATCCCGCTTCATGCTTGGAGCCCTCCAGTCTTCATCTGTTCCGTCGATCCTGATAACTTTCAGGGAATTCCTAACAGAACCACTTCTCCGTTACGGGAGTAGATTTCGCTCGTTTCGCTTTCCATATCAAGGAATATGTCGTCCTTTTTATTTTAGTACTGTGGAAGCAGGACAAATAAGCGAGCAGTATTAAAAAACACACACACAATAAGACGAGATAAGATGTAACGTCTAACGACTAATATCGCAACGCTTTACTATTATACTGAATTCATTCAATACTGAGTACTCTAAATAGCGGACTTGTGTCAAACTATCTCATTTGTACGTAAAATGGAGGTCATTCTTTGCCCTTCTTATTTACTTTTCTTATGTTAGTTTTAGTCTTATTTTCCCATTACAGACATCAGATGACTAGCTAGCCAGCCTTGCGTATCAAGTGAAAGCAAATGAATTCTATTTTTTATTAATAATACTGGAGAGAATGCTATACAATATTAATATACCATAGCTCATACCAATTGAGTCTACTGAAAGAAAACAACACTCTTGTTATCCTTCTTGAAACAAATTGTTCCGAAAATTAACGGGAGTATGCTGATCGGTGTCCATAGTTATTAAAAGACTGATCTTGAACAAAAAGATCAACATTTTATAACAAATATTCCAAGAATTAAGACATCAGATAAACCTTTCCGAAACAGAGACAATGATCTGGAATTGGCACGTCCCCTGAATCCATTATAAGAATTCATAATAATGAATCAATAAATTCTAAACAATTTGATGTCTCAATCAGTTATAACAAATTTCGTATTGGCGATAACAGTTAAACACAGGATAGTTTGCTGCTACAAAATCAAAAATTGACCTGAAAACTAGAATTATGTTCTTAAATTGTCTTGTCAGATCTAGACGTTTATATAAATGGCATACATGACATCCAAATCAGAGATGTCTAAATTGGCATCTATACTTACAACCGTTTTCCTAATGTTTAATGGTTAAAAATTGGCCTGAAACGATTAAATCCTTGAAATATTAAAGACGATCCTTTATTAGAGCCTATAGATTGGCGGTAAAAATCAGAAAGCGATTTCAAACCACATTATGTGAACACGTTCAACAAAAGCGCCAATAAAAATGGGTGGCACATATTATCAGAAGAGAAAATAATTATATAATGAACGTGTTAAATTTCTAAGAAAGATTAAAAGGAAACCCCCTTCAATGTTAGAAAGAGCTATATTATTTACTGGAGTTGAGAAATCTAATTTAATGAAAAAAAAAACATTTACAAAATAAGATTTTTATAAATTTCAACCAATAATAATGCTAATGTTGCATGTTTCTTGCTTGGAAATGGCTATTTTATCATTGCCGTTAGTATTAATGTTGTCAATACTATCGTGATCTCAAGATATTTCTAGGTTCTTTATAAATTATAATTACCATTTCCTTATGCATCCATGTTGCATTGTTGTAAAATAAGAGCAAATCTTAAATATTTCTTGCTGACAGTTTTCTTCTCAGTATTGCCATTCTTACAGAATGTTTCCTTGCAATGTTCTTTTGAATTGTTCCTAGTCTTTGAATACGGTGAGCACGTGTAATAGCGTTAAATTAAATAATATCTGATCGTGTTTTATTTTAGTTCCATTCGAGGAATCTAAACACAGCTGATCATTTGATAATAAACACCAACCAAAACTGCTGCGCAATTTCTAGTCTTCTAACTTACACTCTTCCCATAATGTAACAAAATTTATTAAGAGCTACAATAGACAGGAAATTGTGGAGAGCCATGAACCTTCTAAATTCTAAAGGGGCACGGTATATAGAAGAAAAAGAAGACAGTGTATGTTCTAATCTATCATGCGGTACAAATAGTTACGAGCACAAATATCACAAGAGGTAAATATTTACATCCTTCTAGCAATGTCTTGGTTTTCGACTATTTCTCACTATCCTTTAGTTTTACCGCAATATCCTTAGAGACGGTTTTACAGTATGCTGAGATTTCCTTACATCTTGACTAAAGTTTTCGCCAATTAATCCCGATTGACTGGTTTTACTTTTATTATTATTTTTACTCGTCGACGCTTCACATCAATAGTATAAGACATCTTTCATTGGAGATCATGTGACAGCAAGGATTCTGTCTATTGAAGCTGATTTGCTATGCTGTTGTCAAGATGGTCTCGATTCTTCTTTAATGTCTTATGCTTCCATACCCTTGCAAGAACTTTGAGTTTGCACAAAGATTTCCAATAATGATGGGTCATTTTTTTAAGGAGCGGATATTTATTCAGCTTTTCCTGTTCTCTAAATTTGATTTTGTTATCTTCAGAAACAGTGACATCTACTATTTGAAATGCCTTCTTTGTTCACCATCACTTCTGGATGAGATTGCTTGATTTGTTTGAATTTCAAATTTGAGCATTTTAATATTTTTCTGGTACAGTTTCTAATTTGTGTACCTGTTATTTATATTCTCCAATACCAAATGCTTATAAAATCTACAGTGGATCATTCTTAATAGCAATTCCTGGACTCATGTATTAAATTTTGCTAAATCGTTGGATGCATGTAGGATTATTCTCGCGCTTTTTGAATATTTTCATCTTTAGCTTTAGTGTGTCCTAATTGTATTGAACTGGGCTGTTAACACAACAAGGTCTCATTTTTCAAGTTTCATCTGCACAAACTTGCAAACGTTTTCTGATTCAGCATTTGCTGCCGCCGTGTCATTTCTTCTACAAATTTTCATATATATATATATGTGTGTGTGTGTGTGTATGTGAGTGAGTGAGTGCATGTGTGCGTGTGTATTAATAAATATTTAAATATATATATATATATATATATATATATATATATATATATATATATATATATATATATATAGTTATATATATCTACACAAGCGAATTCAGAAAACCTGTCTCCCAATATCTAAAGAAATTACCAAACTAGATCAGGTAGAGAAATGGCCGAACATCATTGGGCCGTGTGTATGTGTGTGTGTGTGTGCGTGAGAGAGAGAAAGAGCGCATATATATATTTGTGAGTAATTTTTGAGAAGGTGGCCGTAGATAGGAAGTTGTATCATGGCAATTATATTCTGGAATAGTTTCGTCCAATTATGTTTATATTTTCGACTCTGACAAATTCTTGGTAAAATTTCTATAATTAGTTCGGTATCATTTACTTAATAGATATTCGCCTTTCTTTTTTCTTACATTTTATTAAGATTCTATTTTTCTATTTTTATCAAGTTCTTATGGTCTATCTTTCTTTTCTTTTTCTTTTCACTCATATTTTCATTTTCTTTTTTCTTTCTTTCTTGTTTCTTTCTCTCTTGTTTCTTTCTTTCTTTCTTTACCTCTATTCATTTCATTTCGTCTTTTCTTATTTCTTTTTCTTTTCTTGCTTTTTTCATACTTAACCCTCTGTTTTTCTTTTCCATATTTCACTAAATTTTCTTTCCGTTTGTGTTCCTTTCTTTCTTTTTTTTCTGTCTCATTATTCTTCATTCCTTCCTAATTTTCTTTCTCTTTTCTTTGTTAAAATATTTCACTATTTCTAGACCGCGTCTAACTGAATTAACAAGCAATTCACTTTTCAGCAATTCACGCATCTTTTAATTTTAGAATAATTTCAATGTCCATATTTGACCTCTTCATTAGTATTTTGCTTCAATATCATTTTCTTTTCAAAATACAGCAATGTGAATAGCAGTGTAACAAGTACAGGGAAAATTTGATCCATGCCTTTTTATGTCACAGCGTAACTAGTGATAAAGTATTGACTACATAATCGAATGATATTGAGACGAGTAGAGAAGGTATAGCTCTACGGTAGCCACGATAAAATATG
Organism: Acanthosepion lycidas; assembly: GCA_963932145.1. NCBI lineage: Eukaryota > Metazoa > Mollusca > Cephalopoda > Sepiida > Sepiidae > Acanthosepion > Acanthosepion lycidas. The sequence continues at coordinate 36,963,611 of OZ010593.1, read as the reverse complement.
TAATGTAATTATTTTTGTTGAACTGCATCAAGACTAATTTTGAAATTCTACTTTGTGAAGAAATGAAACCAGAGAAAATTTCCAATGTTTTTTAATTGGAATATATTTATTCTTCCTGCGTTTTAGGCTATTATACTAAAGCAAAATAATTTCATTTGTAATAGTTTTAGACTGCAATACATATTTTAATGTAGATATTCCTCGGATGGATTTAATAATTTCGACTGCGCAAAATCTATATTCATTTTCATGGTTATGTAATAATTTTGTTTAGGTGACATTATTAAAGCATTTAGCCTGGAGTTAGAGTTTATTTTGTGCAACATGTTTCGATATGCAAAAGCACAGAACAATGCAATTGTGGGTTTAACATTAACCCCCAGGAATTAAAAGACATAAGAAGGAAGAAATCAATACTATGAAATAGAATCAAGACAAAACAATATATAAGAGAAAATGAACAAAATTAATAGAAGTATAAGTGATAAAATTTTTTAAAAAAAGACAAGAAAAAGAGCCATGAATGAAGAGGAATCAAAGAAGAAAAAGAAGCAGTGGCAGCAGAATATTTCTTGCTTAGAACAAATATACTAAAGGTGAAAATGAATAAGGAGAGGATGATGATAAATAAAACCAGCGATAAGAAGAAGAAGAAGAGAATAACATGGAAAAATATGGAAAAAATGGAAGACTACGGAGAAAGAATAAGTAGAAAGACTGTGAAAATGCTGAATAAGAAAAGAAAAGAAAGGAGAAAGAATCTGGTAAAAAGAAAAAAAAAAGAAAGAAAGAAAAGAAAATGAAGGAAACGAAGTTAAGGATATAGATATGAAGAAGAAAATAATTGGATAATGAATGAAATTTCAATAAGTGGAATTCTGTTACAGAAGAAGAAAGTGAAAAAAAGGAGAAAAATAAAAACAGACCATATTTCTTTTGACTAAATTATATTGGAAGGAGCAAAATAAGGAAAATAAGGCGAAGAAAAATAAGGACAATACAAAAGAAAAGGCCGAAGAAATAAAAAGGATGAACAGACGGACAGTCGCGAGAGCGTGGTAATCAGGACCCTTCCTAGACTAGATAAATAAGGAACTTTAACAGAGAGATGCACAATCAAAAAGTCATTGTTAATTCATAAGTATGTATACGCAATACATGATAGAGACAGGCCATGTCAAAAAATAAGAGAGGACCCTTCTTTCAAATATTTAAAAATGAGAATCAAAATGAATGACGAATCGCGATAGCAGCAAATGTAAATCAAAAGATAAAATATCAATAAATCGAAGAAAGATAAGGAACAAACCAAGAAAAAAAGATACAAAAAAAAATATCTATGGAGAATGTAAAAGATTCTAGCGCAGACGAAAATCATGAATACGATTACGCAGAGGACACCTAAAAAGAGAAATGTATTTTTAAAATCATTTTAATCGAGTAGGGAGGCGTAAGTGTGTATTATTCCGAAACAGATAAAAGGGTTAATAATGTTAAATTATAGAAAAGTGTAAATTCTTCTTTTGGGAAAAAAGAGACGAGAGATTAATTCAAATGCTTTGATGATGCAGATGAATCAAATGAACAAGATAATTGGGCCAGTCCGTCACTTGCAATTATAAAAATGATTTCATCCTGTAAACAAATAATTATGGACTCCAAACAAAGGATCTTCTAAAAAATAAAAATAAATTAGTTCGTGATTTTGACATCATGGCACAGAAGTCAAAAAATAAAAGAAATGTAGTTTAGAAATACATCAGAATTTAATTAATATAAAAGTAAATTTAAAGATGAGTGTCTGTATAGGTTTTACATTTCGATATAAATTTTAACCAGCATTTTGTTGTATTTACTCCCATTTCCTATTTTATATATAAGAATGATTCCATCAATAAAACTTCTATTAGTCTAATGTAGTTCCTTCTTCGAACGAAAAGTGTCTCATAACTTTCTTATATATATATAGAGTCTGATTTGCAATCTCTTCGTCACCGAGGCCCGGCGGAGCAGTTGGTATAGTGTTCGCTATATTGCCAACCTAACTGTCGGGGTTTCGATTCCCTCGGTGGATGCGCACTGCTGATGAGTCCCAAATATAGGACGAAACGGCCGTCCAGTGCTTCCTGACTCGATGAATTAATTAATTACTATGTGTGTTTATCATCGCTTGAACCAGCTTCTAATGCTCCAGTTGGAGCGGCTCGGTGAGAGTAGTCGTGGCTCCAGGAGGCTCAGTCCTAAGGTCAGAGAGAATCTCAGTTGAGTTCCACGACGGAATGTGAGAGTGAGCGGCGGAGCAGTTGGTATAGTGTTCGCTTGCCAACCTAACGGTCGGGGCATCGATTCTGCTGATGAGTCCCAAATATAGGACGAAACGGCTTCCTGAGGTTTCTATCAGACTCGATGAATCAATTAATATATATATATATATATATATATATATATATATATATATAATGTTGACATTGCTGAAAATACTGACTAAGATTGATGAAATAAATGAATAAGTAAATACCGAGATTTTGCTCAAGTACTGTATTGACTGAATCTTAACGTCGTTTCTAGGGACATTCCAAAAATCTCTATTACAATTTTATTAAAGCCACTCGAGGAAATTTCACCAAACAGTTTGTAGAGAGAACGGAACAATTGTAGATTCGAAAGTTTCCGTAACCCAATCTATTTTAATGAACTACTTGTATGAACATTAAGGCGTTCCATCTTTGAAAATGCTTGATGTCACATGATCCCTAGAGGTTACCATTCGAAATTTTGCTGCAAAATTAAAAATAATAATACGTAAAAAACATGAAGAGGATATTAACATCAACAACGTTTAAGAGAAAAGGAAAAGTTGAAGTAAAACGAACTCGGAAGAAAAAGAAGAACGAAAAGAGTAACAACTATGAACAAATGTTTTTGATATAAAAAAAATGAAGAGGAGCAAAGAGGAAACAGACGGTAGAACAATCAGCAACAGCTGAAGAAGAAAAAGAATAAAATAATAAAAGGGAAAAATGTAATTGAGTTTACAGTAGTCAAGAGAAAAGAGAATCCAGAGAAAGAAAGAGAATGACAAGAGTGAAGAAGTAAGAAAGACTAAAAAAAGATGAAAGAATTGATAAGGAAGGAAGGAAGGAAGCAAGCAAGCAAGCAAGCAAGCATGCATTACCAAAATATCTAAAAGAAAAATAATATAAAGAAACTTGAGCAAAGATATTGAATTTATTACCAATGTTTTAAAAACTGAAAATTTAAAATCGCTTTCTATTGAAGAAGAAATAATGTAACTGTTTTGGAACAGAAATTCCAGGCGTTGAACTTCAAAGATTATAGCAGTCAATATAGCGAACCTGGCGACTCTTGGGTGTGTCCAGAATTTTCGTTTAACGTTCTGGACAAAGAGGCTTAATTAACGAAAGATTTTCAGATTCTTTGACGTTTTGTTTTCTGTGGGATGTGTCCTTCAGCTTGTTTTATTTTTTTTTTTTTTTTTTTTATTCTTTGCAGAACTCATCAAGAGAAGAATGAAAGTGGCTTTCTGCTTCTATTTTTATAAATTAGAACATCTTTGCTGACCTCTATGGCGAAGGAAGTTCGCAAAGCAGTATTTTGGAAAATTACTAACCACAGTATATCTTATATCTGCATAACTTAAATTATTGGTATTCTGTTTTCTATATATCATACCAATTAGCCTGAAGAAGGCAAAATGTCTGTAACGTGTTATTATTTGTTTCAGTCACAAAAGCATATTTGTACCGCAAGTTTAGCTATAAGTACGACACGTCTAGCTGTGCTGAGCAGAAATATAATTGTATTGTATATATATATATATCAAAAACGTTATGTTGCTCTTCTTATCTTATATAGTCAATACTTCATGAATATATGACCTTAAGGTGCAATTAATATAATAATTGATCCTCTGGCTTGATGCGAATAAAAACAATTATAACAAATTAGGTACCTCCATTAATTTGGTATACGTAAGGTTTAAAATGAAAATGAATTTTAATAATGAAAAAAATATTCTTGAAGCTTTCATTTTAGCTTTAATTAAAGTTAAAGAATTTAAAATTACTATTTCCAGTCAACATAAATTATATTGATCGAAATCGATTACTTTTTCAGTAAAATCGATAAAGATAGCCATTTGTGTCATATTTGTAAACAGAAATTAATTCTCGGTTTTAAGAATCTAGCAAAAATACAAATTATATTTCTGAACGTTATTTGAGAAGAGTTAGCAAATTTAAAGTTAAATTAATATGATTTGAAACAAATATTACTTACTTATAGCATAAACTGTTGTATACAAGCATTTCTTAATCATGGGGATATGTTTTTCGGACGTGTTAATCGATTTAATGACAGCCGATTAATTGCCACACGTGTTTGTTAAGTATGAAAGAGCAGTTTATATGAGGGATCTACTCTTAAAAATGCTGACCTTTTAATAACAGCCTTATCGGTCTGTACATCCATACTTCAGAAATTCTGTACGTACCGAGTGTAACAGCAAAATTGTCCAAATCGTGTAACTGCATAATTGTCTATCTTACAAAATGTTTAATATCTTAAAAAAAAAACACTAAACTAATTGAGTTTTATTTTTCCATGTTTTCAGATAAGACACGTAGCCATCTTGATATCATTTGTAGTAAGAATCACGGCAAAACACTTTGAGTTATTCAGCTAGAAAGAGTACAGGTTTAAAATTGCTTTGTGTCAGACCCAGTATCATTACAAATGAGGAATTGTGAAAGGACAAAGATCATTCAGGCCTTCAGTAATGATACCAACATTCATACTTTGGCTTCCGTCTTCAAAGCTCATTCAAGAACCATCAAGAAAACGGCGAATAAGTTTTAAAAAATAGGAACAGTTGCGAGAAAAACTGGATCACTAGGTCACAACAGGAAGAGGGATCAATTAGAAAAGATCCAACTCAATCCATAAGATGTTTGGTACGTAAGAAATGCGTTTCATCTATAACAGTCTAAAGAGCAGTGAAAAAAGACTTGAAAATGAAATCGTAGGTGAAACGTGTGAGGCCCCTTCAATCCTTTATTAACTTCTCATCCTTAGTTCTAATTAATTAATGATGAACATGTCATTTTCGTTTATGATCGATTTCATCACGATTCTTCTGTTAAGTTTGGAGAGTAATTGTACATTCCTATTGCTCAAAGGAGAACCAAATAATGTTTTATAAACCTCGGGGAATTCCAGTAAGATATCTTTACTCATTTCTAAGATACAACGGTTCAAAGCTTAATCTAACAAAAGGACAATTTTGCTTTTACACGATTTGAACAATTTTGCTGTTACATCCGGTATATACACATATAAAAACAAATCGAAATTATTTTAAAAAAATATTCGGGGAACATCAGCTTTAAAATATATGATTAGTAAATATTCGGTGATTTAAATTCTTCAAAGAATTCTAATTTTAACTAATATAGTCACTAAAAATTATCACGTTGAATTTCTTATGTTTTCGTAAAATTAAGTAAGCGGGTGAAACACATGTAAACAATATTTTTACCATTTGTGAATAAGTCCTGAAAATTTCATTAAAATCCGACGATAATTTGATTTTTGCAAGAATGTTCAAATTAATGTCTGTCACCACAAAAAAAAGGGCTAAAATTTGCTATGCTAAAAGAAAACGCAATAAAAACAGGTTTTTAATCAAAATTTAGAATGTTCTAAAAAGGAGTAAAATATTTAATTAAATATTCTGAAAATGATAAAGATTTTGACGATAAAATTATGTTTTCATTACGTTTGGAGCATGTTTTCATTATGGTATGCTGATTTTTTAGCTATTTCGTCAAGATACCTATAGTAAATTAAATAAATTTTAATATGTAGATATATTCAAACCTGCAATGTCGTGAGGAGTTTGGAATTTCCACGCAAAAATTATTTTATTATTTTTCAATTTGGAACTGCTGATTCTTTTATAGCGTAAAATCTTACTAAATAAGGAAAATGTATTGACCGAAATATCTAGCCTTGTTAACAAAAAAATGATCACGCCAGATTATGCCCTCCCTCACAGAAAGTGTAAGTAAGGGTCTGATCAGCATTATTGCAGTATAAATAACATATCAGGCGCCTGTCATAGGATTTGGTTAACCGCATTATTAACGGAATTTGAAAAGATAGAATTCACAAGGAAAGTATTTGTTTTTAATCATTTCTTTGACTCATGAAGATATTAAAGATACAATCCTTTTGTACAGATCATTGTTGATTTCCTGTGTTTTTATTACTTTTAAATGATCTGTAGTATTAATGCTCATTGGCACAATATTTCATTTCTTGCAGCTCTAAAGATTCTCTAACTGATTATATTCCCGTAGCACACTGCTATTCATGCAGATAGGGAACTGTACTATTTTCATGTAGAAATAAATACCGTACTGCTACACGTGTCAAAAAATAGTCTCAGAATCGTCATATAGCGAACTTATAATAGCTTTCAAACATCTAAACTGAAAGTGGGATTTCTCTTCGAGAATGACAATCCCTTAGAGTGAACGCTTTTGCAAAAAAAAAAAAAATGATTAGGGCATTAGCATGTCAAGCAGATGTTTTTACCATTTAAATTAACTGTTTTCGAAAGTAAGGGTAGGGTTTTAACATCTTTAATGGATGGAATAAGGTGCGAGGCTTTCAGCTGAAACTGGACTTATGAAGCAGGAAATTTTAGTCCAGCAATAACACAAGATTTTCTCTAATATGATGATCGAATATGGAACGAATCAGGTGAAAATATTACTAAATCCAAGTTGGGATTTTTCAACTCTCGATTTCTTTGGAAAAAGCTTTGATGGTTATTTGTATTGTACGATATTTGATAGTTATTCCTCGGGTAATCTAGATACGTGATACCAAATTATTGGACAAGGATGATGACTTGTGCAAGAATCAATTGGTCGGTATTCAATCTTCTGCAACTATTTCGGACAAATGTAAATCCACTAATAGAATTTTCTTTTTTTTTCTTTTATGGATTGACCGAAAGATCTTAAAAGAGAGCTTTTAAAATCGTTGAAACGTTTTTCATCTGTGCGGTATTAATAAACATTAAAATAAGTACTGTTCTTCATTATTTCCTAATGATGATTTAAAACATCCAATTTCTACAATTCCGTCAAAAATCTCCAAAACCTTTGATGGAAATTATTAAAAAATCATCCCAATATTTGATATATTCTCATTCACTGAATATGATTGGTTCTAGGAATTGCAATTTCTGTAGCCTTTTATTTATTGATTGATTTTTTACAGCTTATCAACATTTTGCAAGTTATTTGAAGATAAAAAATATCTTTAGATTGTAATAATTTCTTAGAGATAATAATAATTTAATCATTGTTCTACTATTTAAGTCATAACTGAGTCAGGGGATAGAAGAGGTGGATTTAAAACTTTCCCAAAGGCATTTGCGCAAAAGGGAATATAACAAACCTGACTAGAATTGGGACTCACCTCTCCGTTTTCTAGTTCCGAGCCGTTACAGCACCTGGTATTCGCAAGCTGTCACTCATCTAGGTACTGACCAGGCTCAACGTTGCTTAACGTAATCGATCGTACGAGAACAGGTGTGTCAACGTGATGTGACCGTAAGACTAGTTTATAGTCATTTTTTTTCTCAAATGTTATGGCTGTACTAAAAAAAACAAACTATGTAACACAATGGTTCCCCACTCGATTGCAACGTAGTCATTTGGACTGTAAGCATTTACTCCAAATTACTATTAAATCGTAGAATAACGGAAATAATGTATTAGGTTTAGTCATAAGTCAATTTCTTTAACCAGCTGTAATGAGAAATATATGATGTTAACTAGTAATCATATATGATAGTTAAATATAAATACAACTTTGTTCGACGAAAATGAAGTGGATTTAAAACGATACATTTCCATAACAGTATACAGATTGAATAACACTGAAAATGTTTGGAACTAGGTTGGTCTATTGTGCTCCCGACCGCCGTATTCACACGAAGCTGCCCTAACTGGTTATTAACGTTCTCGATCACTGCAAAACGCTTTGATGGGGAGCAGTTTCTCTAACGAAAACCAGAATCAAAACCTGTCGCTTTTTACTCAAAATGTATTGAAGAGCTTCCTGGTAAGTGGATGCACATCATTGCAACTAATGGTGAATAATATGATTCGATAAAAGATTACATACATTAAAAAAGAAGTGCACAGGTGTTAAAATTACAGGTGTATTAGCAGGAATCAGATCACATATTAATACACATTAACTCCTCTTTGGGCGTTAACATGGGCCTTTATTCTCGGATGCATAATATTGTATAGATGGTGAACCTCATACTGCGATGCATTATTATACGTTGATGCAGTGACACAAGAGGTTTAGATCGTTCAATTGAATGAGTCAAGCGTTGTCCCATCATGTCATACATGTTCAATAAAGAATATGTCTGACAACTTTACCGGTTAGTTTGTTTTTTTAAATCTCTGCTAAACCTGTTGTATCATATCGATGGGTCGTATCCACCTGGAACATCCCTATGTACATGGAATTGTACACTGCTCCCATCCACACTATAAATACAAGAGTTGAGCCTGTGGATCTTGGGCGAATGTATTCTGGAAGATGTCGCTTCGCAGTTTAAAGGTACATGTAAATGATCATCACTTGCACGAAGGTAGAATCTGTTTCCAATAGCTGAACACAATAGATATACCTGCGAACCTCCAAGTGACACCTTTGGCGATATGCATTAGTTTGTTATAGTGTAAGTGGCAGTCTATCTAGATGTACGCGTGCAATAGTTCTGATACAAGGAAAATAGAGAACAGAAATATCGTCATTTTATTCCTAGAAAATATAAAACGATTTCAATGTCAAATTGATTTGAACTGGTTTGCATTTTTCCTAATCGAAGATTTTCTTTGTTTCTTTTTATCATTGGGGAGAAATACAGAAGACAGTGATAGATGAAGATAATTAGTAAAGGGTTGATTAATTAGTGTAAACTACCAGAACTTGACTTCGAGGGCAAGAATCCGCTTCTCAATGCAGTTAACAACGAAGCCAATGTTGATGGTCGCAAACCATGTGCGATTTATAAGGTTAATTTGATTTCAGTTCAAGCATATCCGTTAGCAAAATGAATTGGAGGCAGGAAGCAAAATCCCGCTTTGACAAATTATTTCTATTCAAATGTCCTGAATTAGGAGTTTTAATTTTATTTTTAAAAAATTAAAATTTCAACCTTAAAAGAAAGATAGGTTTCAGATTGGAATCATTTTGGTTTGTAAAAATATTTGTGAAGAAAAATGTTTGTTAGTGTTTTTTGACCAACTGTTGTAGCTAGGAACAATTTCAAAATAGAAATAGATCATCGTTTATCATCATCTTATTTACGATTTAATGGTAAGCTAATAGCTTTCAACACAAACACCTATTGTTATATTCCCAATTAAACAGATTCAGTTACATACAAAGAGTAGGGAAATCCTCTATCATTTTCAATCGATTTTAACCGCACTTATTTAATGTTAATTTACAATTTTATTTATTGTTTCGTCATATTTAAAAATTAATTTAATGCTGATAAAATATCGAACGTGAAATTGTTTCCTTTCTTATTTTGTTTTCAGAGACAAAACCAAAAATAAGAATACCGACGTGGAACCTGAAATTAAACTCCTACTACACATCTAAGAAACTCGTCGTTTGTCTAAAATTACTAATGTATTCATATTTTAATGGGTGGGGACTGCTGTAATGAATTTAATTTTATTATTAATGTACTCGTTAATCTCAAAACGCAATTAACACACATGCATTTATTTCAGAAATTATTTCTATTAAGCTATTTATCTAATTTCGATCAGTGTAATTAATTCTCTGGCTTTCATATTTCTATTTGATATCCTCAGACGAAATAGTCATTATTTGAACGATTACGTCAGTTTATTGTTTCTACTGTTGTTTCTTCGACGACCTTCTCATTTTTGTGATGTTCTGTATATAATAGATTAGTTGAACTGTTATCTATGTAACACAATGGTTCCCCACTCGCTTGCAACATAGTCAATTCGACTGTAAATTCTAGGCCTGAAGCGACAGCTTAACAACTGAAATCTCATAACGGAAGACCTCGGCGTATCTATATTCGTAGCTATGCCTAAGAAAACAGGCGCAAACAAATGCGAACTCCAGCGAACAATAAGCCTAATGAGCCACGTGACAAAACTCATCATCCACATTCTAAAGAACAGAGCGCGCAGCAGAATCAGCCCAGTGTGAGGACAAGAACAGTGCGGGTTCGTGGAACAAGGAACGCGATATTCATGCTCAGAATATTATCAGAAAGAGCAATACAGATGCAGAAGGATGTGTACCTATGTTCCATAGACTACGTAAAGGAGTTCGACAAAGTACACCACAAGGATCTAATGGAACTGCTCAGCAACCTCGATATATTTGGGAAAGATATCAGAATAATCAAGAACCTATACTGGCAGCAAACAGCATGCATGCGCATAGGGAGCGAGTTCAGTGAATACACAAAAATAGAAAGGGGCGTAAGGCAAGCATGCGCCTACTCCACTGTTCAACCTAGACAGCGAGATAATACTGAGAGAATTGGAAACTCTACCGGGATTTAGCAATGGCGGCCACAATCTTAACAAAATAAGATAAGCAGATGACACAATACTGATAACAGACGCGGAAATGAAATTACAAAATCTCCTACAGAAAGTAGCGACGGAGAGTGAGAAGAAGGGACTAAGCATAAACTACAAGAAGACGGAGTGTATGGTCGTCAGTAAGAGGATGAGCCCGAAATGCGATCTGAAGGTCGAGAACATTAGAATCAAGCAGACGCGGAAGAAAGAAAAGATAACCACCAAAGTGATCAGTAAAATCAAGATTTGAGAATTTCAAAGCAACCACGCGCTGTACCTTAGCAAGTAAATGTTTAAATAAAGGGATAAAGACGCAGTTGAATGATAGGGAATTCCAATCATGGGCTCATTTATTCAGGTCTGATTCTAGAGGGTAGCAGTCAGAAATCCCCAGCAGAATCACGGTTACTTTAAAAAAAGAATGGGAGTCATAAGAGAGTCAGATAGAGACGGGGTTCTCGCAAGCCGAATGAAAGATTCCATCCATTATCCGTCATCGGAGAAGATATGAGTAGCAGCAAAGATGACCCAAGCAGCACAGTTTCATATGAATTCACGAATAAAGATTCCGGTTTATCGGAATTAAACCGTTTTTCTTACTTTCCACCCGTGAAATATCACGCAAGTAGGCTACGAATCACGGTGTAGTGCAGACACTGACCAGTCGGTGAAAAAACAGGGACACGGCCGTACGTCTACACCCTACAGCTTTTGTATCCGTAATTGTATTTCGTTAAGTTCGCTCCTCGGCCTTCCTCTTATTGTCTTGAATCACTTAGAGTAATCGAATTTTGTAGACTGGCGGAACGCATAGCATCGTCTTTATTCGTTCCATAACTGTATTTCAATGACTTGGCTAGTCGCCTTACGTCAAAACATCTGAGATGAAGAATTGTCACTGTTTCTCTGTTAGATAAAATATCTTTGACGTTATTGCTTTGATTGCAACTTATTTGCTGATGAGCTGTTTTTATTAAAATTAAATACATATCCATACTGTTACAATCTTATTTTCGCTCATTATACACACACGCGCACACAGACACACATACATATACATAAATAATATGTATATAATAATTTATATATAAAATTATTTTTAATACAATACATACATATATATATATATATATATATATATATATATATATATATATATATATACATATATATATATATATTGTATTAAAAATAATTTTATAAACTTTGTAGACAATTTTCTCACACCAAATCGAGGACAAAAGTCCATATAAATATATGTCCAGAAATCCTTCGTTTTTTAAGTTTAAAGAAAGTTTACGGTAGATGGCACTTTGTTGCCATTAGGACTAGATTATATTTGTCAGTCGTGTACATCCATGGCTAATCTGTTTTCAACGTTTAACGTTTGTAGTAGTGAGTTAACTGAGAAGAATTCCGTTTAACAATAGCTTGATATTCATATCGTGAGCAGGCAGATATGATCTTTACATATGACCGTTCAATTCGTAATGGACGCAAGGCTGCACGACTGTATCAGATTGCGTTTCCAGACCAAGGTTAGCTAAGTCATCCGTCCTTTGTTACTCTTTATCGTTACTGAGAATCCGTGGCGCCACAATCTGTGGATCCGCTTGTTCACCTGACCAAAAAACACATTCTACAGGCTGTCGGAGACTATGTTGGTATCAGGACAAGTGGCCCTATCATGTTGTACATCTCATAGTACCGCATGTAGGTTACTTCAAGAGCAGATCCTGTATTCGTATCATTTGCAACGTGTACTGGGTCTTCCGCCCTCTGATCACTCACCACAGAAGAACTTTTGCCAATGGCTTATTGCATAAACTTCCGATCCATTGTTTGTTTCTTCAGTCTTGTTTACAGATGAAGCAACATTTGAAAGAGATGGAATAACAAATTTACACAACCGGCGTTTGTGGGCGAATCGAAATCACCATGGTACAATAGAAGATCGACACCAGGATCAGTTTATGATTAATGTGTGGGCTAGAATTGTAGGTGACTTCCTCGTAGGTCCATATGTTCTTCCAGCACGTCTTACAGGAGATGTCGACAAGGACTTTATTCTGAATACACTTCCACACCTGCTAGAAGATGTACACGTGCTAATACAAAGATGCATGTGTTATATGATAATGGGTTCCAACACATTTTAATCACATTGTTCGCAATGCACAAGCTGACATCTACCATGAAAGATGGATAGGTAGAGGAAGACCGGTTCCATGGCACGCATATTCTCCCAACATCATTCTCTTAGATTTTTATTTGTGGGGCTAAATAAAACAATTGTTTTATGCAGCCGACATTAATAATGCACTTCATCAACGTGCCATAGGGTCTGCTAACCATTCGACACCATGTGGGAGTATTTGAAAGAGTCCGTTAATCAATGATCCGACGGGGATATGCGTGTGTAGAAGCAAGCAGAAGATATTTTGAACATTTGTTATGAGTAGGTACAACGATGGCCTTTTGGACATGTTTATATGGATATTTTACTTTGTTTTGGTGTGAAGAACCCGCCCACAAACTTTGTAAAAGTATTTTTGGATTGTTTCTTGAATTTTACATTTAACAGTGTCAACCGTAAACTTTGACTTGATAACTCAAGTTAAAGTTCACTGCAGACGCTGTTAAAAGCCAAGGATTTGCGGAAGTTTCTATGAACTTTTGTCCTTTGATGTGAAGAATCCACCCCAAAGGTTGCAAAAGCCTCTATCTCTCCCTGTGTAAACACACACACACACACACACACACACACACACACATATATATATATATATATATATATATATATATATATATATATATATATGTGTGTGTGTGTGTGTGTGTATGTATGTATGTACGAGGTGTGACAATTTAATCCTGGGAATATGAGCGTGTCGTGTTTTTTGAAACGCAGACCGGATGAGTCAATCGTTGCCGAATATTGAATGAAGTTTTACGTATGTATGGCTATATTATTAGCAGAAACTAAGTGAAACGAATCAAGACTGTCTTATTTTCATCAAGTTTTGTGTGAAGATACGTAAAATTGCTATTCAAAAATTGCCCATATAAAACTAGTTCAAGATGAACAAGCTATGAATGACTAACGGGAATCTGTGCAATATCTCGCGAGAAGTGGGTAGCCAAAAACAACAGCAACAAATTGATGTAGAAGGAGAGAGAGAGAGAGAGGGGGGACATAACTTGGTGTGATCAGAACGAGAGTTAAGGGTATAACTGATGATATATTTTAGTACGAATAGGGAAATAATGCAGTGGGCTATAATGTAGGATCTGTAAATGGGAAAGAGTTCGAGAAATCCATTATGAAAATATTCACTCCACTTTATTCACCAATCTTAGCCACTGTGACTTTCGGCTATTTTCAAAAATTGGAAGCTGCTCTAAAATTATAAAGATATGCTAACGTCCCTGATATACAATAACATGATTACATTACAGAAATCGATTATGACAAACGTGTTCCAAGAACATTCCCAGCAATATCACAGTCTTTTTACAAAGTACATCACGAGTGGAGTACCTTGAATATGAGAGCGGCCAATGGTGACAAAGTAAGCAAACATTTTTCCCATGGCTCTTGCAGGAATAATATCGTTGATATAATTAGGATAATTAAAATTAAGTCAAATATGTTGATTAAGTTAATATTTAAAATCTGAAACCATTTAACACTCTAAATGGACCATTGAAGACAAATTTATGATAAGAAATAATTTAGCATGGTTTCGTGTTGGGGCTAAAATATCTGTTTTCAAATCTATAGATATTAGAAGTTATAAAGACAGACATCTCGTACAAGATTACCGATATTTTTGCCGCATAATATAATGCAATCGTAATGTTCTTGTCAGATTTCTGGATCTCTTCGCAAAATGCACTCGTGTACGCGCGTGCGCACTCATGCACACGCACAAACACACAAATACAAATGGTGTCACAGAAATAAAAAAAATGTATGAGTGACGCATTGCAACAGAATCTGTGTCGTCCTTTTACTGTTTATAATGTCTGTGTCCAGACATAGTCTTCCTTATTGAAGAGATTTTTGTTTTGTGTGTGATGAATGGTTTTTCATTCTTCAATGAATTTTGATATTTCACCTTTACTAACAAAAGAATCTCTTTTCACTTACTTCAGTGGCTTCAGCTAATTTGGTAATATCTTCGGGTTGTGTTGTTCATGATGAAACGAAGTCTTATTATATGATTACAAGATATGTTTTTTGACTTGAAATTGGAGAATAGGTTGATGTCGATATCATGCACAAAAGCACTATCTGCTTTGGGCTAAATACATTTATTACTATATATATATATATATATATATATATATATATATATATATATATATATATATATATATATATATATATATATATATGCATATTATTGTCGATACAAGTCCATCCTCATTTATTCTAATAGCAATACAGCATTTATTAAATATAGGTATCGACAAAAGTAATTTAAGGATTCCAATTTATTTTGAGATACTGACCTAAAATATATAACTGAGGAATAAATTACATTTAACAGAATTTATCAAAGCCACACTATCGGTTATCAAGATATTCACCATGAGTGAATATCTTCCAAACAGACCTAGTTTATTATTCTTCTTGTGTGTAACAAATATTTTCTTTTCAGTACAGAAAATATGTAATAGCAACGACAAGAAATGATTTGTCGACAGAACGATTCAAATATTCAATGCTTTTCTCAGTCAGAATTCTGTGGTAATAAAAAACTCCATTTTGAAAGCACACAACGCGGAAATTCCCCCCCCCCCAGGAATTTAAAGTTTTATGGGCGTAATTATCATCATCGAGCAAAGTCCTTATATTTTATGCATCCATGGTCATTTTCATCGTGTAGCTAATTTGGGTGGTTAACTTCCTTAAGGGACAACTTTTTCTTTTCTTTTTTTTCAGACAAAACTTGTTAGAACAAGTGATTGATTAACAAAAAACTTTTGTTCAATTTATCAAAAAATAAAATTATTTTCATTATAAACTTCATTGAACAACCTATTTTTCATTTACTTTCATTTTTTAAGCATTTTCATAATTTAGTCCCCCCCCCCCAAGTTTTCTTTTACATCCTAAGAAACTAAATCTTTGTGTCGTTCATCCAAGGAAATTATTTTTTTTAAGTAGTTCTATTAAAATCATAATATATGTCCACATCTCTTTCTCCATACATTCTGCATTTGCTATTTTTCTTTGTTTTCTTATAATTCGTATAATTGATTTAACACATTCTAGGTTACTGTTAATAAGGATTCACTTATCTATTCAGATGTCCACTTCACAAACATTTCGATATCATTTCGTTTGCAATAATTGTCTCCTGAAATTCTCATACACTTGTTATTCTTATTTTTGACTTCTTATTTTGCACATTCATATTTCCAATTTTGGTTGATGAATTAATTATAAGTTCTTTGAATTCTACAGTTCTCAAGTTTCTTAGTAGGGACGTTGGAGCAATATTTAATCATTATTTTCTCTTTATTTTAACAGATAGTCTACGGACTTCATCTCTTTCTTTTGTCCAGTTTAAGAAGTGTCAAGAATAACTCAAAATAGAAACTACCCAGCTATTTATTCCTTTGGTAGATATTCCTTTCTTGAGTTTAGATTCTAATTCTTTCACCGTTCTTCAGAAAAAAAGAATTTATCGTCCATCCTTTCGCTTCATGCTGTTTAATTAAGTCTGCTTCCAATAATTATAAAACAGTCGTAATTTTATAATTTATAATTTTATGATTGGGAAATTCATTTTCTTCTGGTTTTTCACTTTTTCCAATTTTCGTCACTCATCTCAATTCCATTATCAATTTCTATATCTTGATACTTAACCTTATTATTATTTGTACTCCCTATGTATTCAAAACAATAATACTTGACAGCTGTCATAGCAGAGCTACTGACAAAAAGACATCACATTACTCCAGCTCACCCAATATGAATTTGATTCTTACTTGTATTTCTAAACACCTTTACAACACCTTTCTGAAACCCTTTCCATTTCTGTTATCTGAATATATTATTATTATTATTATTATTATTATTATTATTATTATTATTATTATTACAGAACTTAAGAGCGGATTTTTGTCTTGTTCAAATTATATTTTTTTAATTTTTAATACTTGAAAAATATAACATGAAGAGAGACATTCTATTGAAATATTGTTTAACATTGTCAAACAATGTTTTTTCTTTGCTTTTATTTTTTAAATCGTATCCTTCTTTTAATTATTGAAAAATATTGGAAGAGTTACATCAAGCATTTTGTTTATCATCATCATCATCATCATCATCATCATCATCATCATCATCATCAGGAAACTGAATCAAAATCTCTTCAAATTCCCAGCAAATATCGGTACACAGCAGTCACCATTTTTTTGTATTTCTTATTCATCCAGTCTCGATTCTAAAGACGCCATATGTAGTTACAGCATTATTGTTCATTTTGATTAGATTTCTTGACGCGAATTTGCTCAGGCAATTAACCGAGAGTCACAAATAAGGATGTAGCTCACGGTAATATTCAAAGCCATGTCACTTTTGCCTCATACATACAAACGACTTTGTACTTTAAACGCAAAACTACGTTTAATGTCGTTGCAGAAAACGAATTCGAAGCAATAACTAATTGTAAACTTAAACCGGGCGATAAGAGTAAACCTAAAGTGTAAACTGTAACACTAACCCCTAACTCTAAACTGTAAACCCAACTCTGACACTAAAGACTAATATAAGTAATGTAATCCTAACCTAATACTAAATCCCAATAAATCTAACCATAATGCTAATATTGCACACATATTTTGTTTTAAAACCAAAAGCTTAACTGCAAACTCTAACACTAACGCTACCACAAATTCTAACCATAAACTCTTAACCTACACTAAACTTAAACGTAATTGTTAAAGCAAAATCGAATTATAACACTTCTACTTAAACTTAATTATAATCTTTAAACGCAAATATAAAACTAAATACTCATTGTAAATTTTAACCGTACAACTAAACCTAAGATTTCACACTATGTTCCAACATTAAAACTAACGCTAAAAACTAATTGTAAAAGTAACTTTAGCCGACACATAAAGTTAATTGCAAAATATAAATCAAACCTTCATGGTCAAAGCTAATTCTAAACTAAAAACTAAAAACTGATTAAATTATCTAATCTTTCCATTAGACTCTAATTTGAAATTCCACAATTACTGTTTAGAAATCAGTAATATATTGTAGACACTAATTGGAAATTCTCAATTGTAGACTAATCCTAACAGTATTAATTATTGGAAATTCCAGAAATATTGCATGCTTTTACTTATTCCAAAATGTAAACTCTACATGTAAGCTTAAATATAAATTCCTAATTAACCATAACTGTATATCTAAGATGTAACTATTACAGAAAACACTAGTCCTAAATTTAAAGACTAATCTAATCCTAAAACTAAAATTAATTGTAAATTATGACCTAAATATAAAACGTTAATCTTAAATATTAGGTTAGTGCAAAAATAATGTCGTTTTCTCACATATGTGACATTAATTTTGTACCAAACTAATATTAATCTTAACACTAAAACCCAACATTAACATATAAACCTATCCGTAACATAAACACTAAATCCTGATTCTAAAATTTAGCACTAAGAATAACCTGACAATGAACACTGAACCTAATATTAAATATTAAACGTGAACTCTAAATCAACGACTAACCCTAAAATTAAGCAATTATTGTAAACTGAAAACCTAACAATATGTCTTCCTTTTAAAATATAACCCTTAACACAAAAATAATCTAAAACAAAACGTTTATAATTAATTCTGATAAAAAAATGGCACTGCATAATAAATGAAGCATCTAAAGTTAATAAAAACTAATCCCTAATACGAAATATAAACCTTACGGTAAGATGTTATTACAAAATCATAAAACCTAAAAGTAGAAATCATTCTAAAAATAAACATTAATAGTAGTATTTATTCTAAAAATAAACATCGCCAGGCCACCGGTTGGCCCCTGCGGTCCGCCAGTGGTAAACACTAGTGACATGCCACCCAGTGGCAGACTGGTGGCTTGCGTGTAGAGTAAAGCCTAATTGTAAATAACAGACATACTAATCCTAAAACTATCCCAACTGGAAGCTCTAAACTAACACTAAAACTAAACATTAAGCCTTAAATCTAAAACTGAACATGGTTTTCTCCCTTTACTCTAAAATCTATTTATGACCAAAACCAAAGTGTAAGCCCTAATATTAAATCTCAAACGATGCCGTAATTTTAAACGTAGATTCCCTAACTGAAGATGTAAAAAATGACCTCAGCCTAAATATTAATCTTAGCCCTTATTGTAAATTCTTAACATAAATGTACTTCTAAAAGCAAATTATAATAATAATAATAATAATAATTAATATTATAAGCTCTTTTTGCAAACATTCTAACGCTTAACAGAAAATATAACCCCTAAATTCGATAATACTCGTAAAATTAAAAATTGGTTGTAAAATCTAAAACTAAGCGTAAACCTAAAAAGAAAATCCTATTTTTAAATCCTTAACCTTTGACTAAACCTAAAAATGAATGTAATTTGTAAACTAAAACTAATTCTTAACATAACGTTAAATCTTAATTGTAAGTTATAACCTAACACTAACATTAATCATGAATTGTAAATTATAGCCGTAAGCAGAAGTTTCTATACGTTACAGAATTGCAGATTCTAACAATCGCCTAAATACTTAACATTTACGTAAGCATAAGAGTAAATATTAATTGTAAACTAAACATCTCTGCCTTAAAGTAAAATCAAATAATAAAATTAATTTTTATTCGATGAATAAGATTCATTGCTAATGTCAAATCCTAACACTACCAAAGGATAAACAATTCCTTTAAAATCTATCCCTAAACCTAACTCTAAGCCCTATAGTAAATTCTAAATCTGTACTTACCCATACAAAACTCGAAATTTTAGCAACTATATTAAGTCTAACACAAAGCAAATTGTAATGTTTAAGCTTTAACAGAAACCCAAACTATCGTGGCAAAGTCAAATGGTAAAAACTCTTAACCTTAGCAATAAATTGTAAACTATAACGCTATAAAGTGTTTCAATAAAATCTAAGTGTAAGTTTTTCCCTAAACAAACCTATTGTAAACACTAACTAAAACCGAACACTAGACACAAACTGCAATTAAAACTAAACATAAACAATAAAGTCATACGTAATCTTAAGTTTAAAAAGTAATTGTAAAATTTAGCCATCAACCTAAACTTAACACTAAATCTTCTTTATAAAATATAAACTTAAGCATAGAAATAAATTGTAATGATAACTTGTAACACTAAATCTAAACTTAACATTAGAGTCTAATTGCAACTTTTAACAGTATATATATTTAATAATAAACTTTAATTGTAACCTCAAACACTAAATCTAAACCTAATATTTTAATATCATTGTAACGTCTAATGTTAAAGCTAAACCTAACACTAAACCCTAAACCTAACAGTCGATTTGCACTTAGCCAAAAAATCCAACGATTACTCTAATTCGAATACAAGCACTAATCCTACCGCTATCCATAACACGAATTTCAAGCCTAACCATAAACACAATTCAACGCTGTAAAACTACGGTTCATCCTAATCCTTAATGTTAATCTTAATATCAATCTTAATGCTAAGTTTAACCCTAAACAATCGGATAAACAATAACCTTAATCCTAAACTTAATCCTAACACTAAACAATACACAAACTCTAACGTCAACCATAAATATAAGCATAGCATAAATAAAAGCCTGATTTTGATTCTAAATCTGACAATTTTATTAACACTAATTATACCATGTTTCGCGACCTAACTCTGAACTTACACCTAATACTAACATTAAGAACATAATGCTAATCCTTCAGTAATCCCTAACCCTAAACTTAATCCAAAGCTTTACCCCCACATTATGGTTAGCCATAACCTTAATTCTATCTTTAACACTGAATTGTAACCCTAACGTTATCCATAATTCGTAACTAACACTGAACTCTTCCGCAATTTAACCTCCAAAATGTAAACCTGTCGAAAGACATGACAGAATATATCTTGAAATGAGAAGGAATTCAAGAATATTATATCTAGACACGTAATAATTCTACTCCTAATTCTAAACCAGTAATTAACCATAGCCGATCTCTAAACATTACCTGAGAGCCTAAATCCTAAATTTTATCCCTAATCCTAACTCTCGATCTTAATCCTCTATCCCCTAACCCTAATCCTTTACACTAACCATAATCCAAAGACCCCAAAATATGCTGCTATCCTTAAACCTTTACTCTAGACTTAAACCTAAGAGCTAAACAAATATGCCTGGTAACGTTCGTCTAATTTATTGATGTATTATAGGCTAGATTTTTTCTTGCCCGATGACCTCTATGATTGCTTAGTGGTCAGAGGAGTTGAACATTTTTCAGGCTTGCTTTTGTTAAAATAATATGATGCGACTTCGAAGCTTACAAAGAATTTATTCTTTATTTCCGATACACACTGTCTACTCGATGCCGACCTGAATAAAGTTGTAATAATAAAGTGCCAATCCTAATTAAGATCGAAATACAAGTCCGAACAATATAAATAGTGTAAATAGTTAGAATACCTCTTCTGAGAAATCTGGAAAAGTGAATACAAGTCAAATTAATAATAAGGAATGACATTACCTCAACTAATAGAAAAAGAATAAAGATAATATTTTTCTTTAAAGATAAATGTTCTTCCTTTTTCTCAATTCCCAAACAAGGTTTTTATATTTTCCCAACAATTCACTTTTTTGTCTTCCCCCTGTGGTACGCTACAACATTAACACCAATTCGCGATGGTACGTCATCCTTTCCATATATTCAGACACAACATCTTTTCTATCTTGAGTTGGTTGCTCTGGATTCCAAAGACTGGATGTATTTTATGCTTTTTTGTTTACACGGTCGACGTCGATACCTTTGTTTAGATGGATGAACGGAAGCCTTTCAGACAATTCTCAATGTATTCTTAGATATTTTCTCACCTTAGCTTAGGCTTACTCAGGCATTAACGAGAGAAACTGGAGAATAGAAAGAAAGTGTTGCATCACTCTTCCATACTTACTTTTTCTTACCTAAGTTCGAGCACCAAACGCTCCCAGGAGACAGCTTGCATTCTTTTCGAGCTTCTTTTTTTCTTCTTCTCCTTTGTCATCTTCAATTTCCTTTTTAAATACATTTAAATAAATAGCTAAATTCAGAAGCAAAAACACTCAAATGATTTAATAAATTGAAATGCATTTTCATTCCAAACAATGAACATTACCAGGAAAATATGCGTAAAATAAAAAAAAGAAGTGTTTACTTACTTTATTTTTCTCCTTATTTAGGGTATTTTGATTATAGGATCGACGAAGATGTAACGCAAGGCGATTTAATTATAGACCTTTTCCTTTGCTAAAATGAAAATATGTGAAATTCTCTTGCAGTGGCTCCGAATCAATTACAATTGTTTCTATTATACACTGGCGTCGGAAGCAAATGCATTCATCATGTACGCTTTTGAAATAATATCCTTGTTGTAATTTACTCAGCTTAGCTTACTTTTGCACAAGGCCACGTGTATGTGTGCCCAGGGAAAATCGAACGTATTGAAAATGGTCAATCAGATTAAATCGTTATCTATTAAGCCAGCCCCTGGGACCTAAATATACAATTGCTGCTGATTAATGCGTATTTGTTTCTTTATCAGTATCAGTGTCAATATCAGTTTATTTTGATCAATTTATATATATATATATCTGCATCAAGTTAACCAAGCCTATCTCTAAATTAATCACATCCCAATCTCTTCGCATCTATCTATTCCAGTCTCTTCACATCTATCTATTCCAGTCTCTTCATATCTCTCGCTCTCCGTCTGTTAATATCTGTCTATCCATCTATCTTTTTAATTTTCTTTATATCTATTTATCTCTCTCAATCTATTTGTCTATTTGACTTAGTACCTACCTAGCTTTCTTAGTCTATCTACCTATCTGTTTAGAACTTATTTATTGCACCTTCAAAGTGATTTTCATTTATGTTCATATCCAAACAATTTCCTACTTGTAAAACTGGTGCAATTAAATTTTCGCCTCATTCTGTAACAAGCTGAGCTTAGTCGTTTTGTTTTGCACTTTCTTCTTCTCTATAAGAAATGAGAAAGCTAATGCTTTTTAGCAATTTACTTGTAAAATCTGTGAAAACCACAGACATTTATCAGAAAAAAAAAGATAAAAATCTCGACTAGCATAGAAAATAGAAAACTGACTCAGCATGTAAACAGTTATAAACTCGACTAAAAATAGTAGTTATAATAGTTATCGACTTGGAAAATGGAACAGGCGATCCTAGATAATATTTCGATTTAGTCTGGTAAGGTCCATTTCGCACTAATCACCTTTGAAAAGGCATGAATCCATCTCTTTTACAGTGGGTTAAATATCGGGGTAAACTGACCTCTCTAACTTTGGGCGATGAAAAGCTTAGGCGATGAAAAACTCTAAATTATCAACAATAGAGATAGCAACGGGAAGCTTCTCCATTATCTTTCCCCAGAAAAGAAAATACATATATTTATACATTAAATAAAAGAAGCTGTGGATAGCTATGTTCACTTTCGTCCAGCAGGGACATAAATAAAAAAACAGGCGTACACATTGATAAAATATTTAAAAGGCGCCTGTTTGTATGTAGCATCACGTCAATAAAGACCTTTAAATTTTGCAAAGAACGATAAAGATCCGTTTCAATAAGCGCTAATAATGGTGTTCGATTTCTTTGGAAAGTTTGATTTTTCTCGTTTCTTTGTTAATGGGATCGATCTTTTAATCAGTCATTTTTGTGTAATCTTTTTAGCAATATTTGCAAAAATCGCAATTAATTTTTTTCTAGCAGCCTGTCTGCTTAATCATTGTTTACCGTTTGTCTGTGTGTATAAAAGCTTGTCATAATTTCGTAGCTGTTCAATTAATAATTTGTTTGATTGGTTAATTAAATGACTGTTTATTATTAGTGTTTTGTGAACATTGGCATCAAGGGAGGCAGATTAAACAATCAAATATTATCACAAGCTTTGGACAATATTAAGCCGTTTTTTTTTTGTTTTTTTTTTGGTGGGGGTGAAAAAGATTTCTCTTTAATGTAAAAGTGATTTATTCTAAAGAAAAGAGAAAAAGTGCGCTTCAAACTAAAAATTCGATCTATACAAGTATAAACTATTTAAGCATTTTCGAAATTGCATATACGCTACGGAACACGTTGAAATAAGATGATAAGAGAACAAAACTGCTTATTTTATGTAGATTTCATTTACTGAATAATGAAATCTTTTTTTTTGTTTCATATGAGGAATGGAAAACATGTTCTTTTAGTTATGCTATGCTTACCTTCAGGGCGTGGCCGAACTTAACTCACTACAACTTATCCTTTATGATTCTAAGCAAGGTTTATCCCCTTACTATAACTTTCACTCCATATTCTGACATCCACTTACACAGGCTCATTATGTAGGTTACTCACTGTTTCTCTCTCTGCCCTTCTTGCCTTTAATATGCCTTCTGGCTGACAAATTCTCCAATCCGTTTTTCCTCATTATGTATGCCAGAAATCTCAGCTGCCTTTTTATGATTCAATGCACAAAGTTATAAATACGTTTTCTTTGCATTTTTCTTAAAACATCTGCGTTGTTCACATATCCCATCCATTCTTAGTATCGTTCCGTATAACCACTTCACTGCTGCCACAAGTTGCTCTAAGGAAATTGTCGAACAATTCACTGCTATATAGGAGTAATAATGCACAACAGTTGAACACTTATCTTTGTTTGCAACGAAATTATCCTGTTTTCTTTTTAATATTTTGTTTAGTTTTTGGAAAGCATCTTAATATTTTGGATGATTTTGGAAAGCAACTTTCGATATTCGAATGAACATTCAGTATTCTTTGTTACATTATTCATCGTCTCTACTGACTTCCCTATTTTGTGGCTCGCAACTAGCGCTGCCCTCTTTCTTAAAAACCTACATTTCGACTTCTTGCACTTGCTTAGTCTTTCCTTATATTTTGGTCATAATAACAATTAAAAGACACACTCTAATTAAAATCAAAAACATTTATACGGTGGGCACCTCGAAAGAAAATCATCCTATTCTATTTTTGATCAAGAATATTTCATGTATTTTCTTTCCATCATGAGATTTGGTGTTTGGAATTTAACTCTTATTTGACGGTATTAATGACATATTTCTCCGGGTGCTTACAGCATATGTAAAGCTGCTTGAGGTCTTATGTAGCGTGAGTATATTTGTTTATTAATTACTGAATATATTTAAAACACTAGTTAATAACAAAACAGAACTTTAATGGTAAAAGTTAGAAGTTTACGGGTGATATTAAGTTAGATATTTAAGTATAGGAGAAAAGAATGTTTATATTCATATTTTAATATATCAATCGCCCTTTTTGAGGGTAGATTAATGAAAAAAAAACAATTTTGGAGCTATAGAAGGAAAGACGAAATCGTTATTTTTGTCAAATTTTACAGAAATCATTTGTGGAGTTGTATTTGTTTGCTGTATATAGTAAAATAATGTGGCTAACTGTTTTGGATATCTGCTAAAATACAGAGAGAATTAGGAAATTTTGTTTTTTTCAAATTTCTTCGTTTTTATGCTCTTCTACTTATTAGTGATCTTTCAATCGTGCTTTTTGATTCTCTGTTTTGACCATTTTATTCTTTATGTGTCTACCTTTCAACTTTCTCTTTTGCTTCGAAACTCTTTTCTTTCTTTTTTGAATTCATTATTTCATTATTCAACAATTCGTTGTTTGCACCTTGTTTTCACCTTGTTTTCTTCAACTGCTATTCCATTTTCTTCATCATTTGTCTTCCTTCTTCGTTCTTTCGTTCGTTCGTTCGTTCGTTTCTTCCTTCCTTCTCCTCCACTTCTTCACACAGAAATATTATTCTCTTCTTCTTCTTCTTCTTCTTCTCGTAGCCATAATATTCTATTCTTCTTCTTTCATTTATTACATTTTCTTTAAATGTATCAATTTACTCTTGCTATTATTGTTTTGTGACTGTTTTTTTTTAATCGCTCTTTTATTATAGTCTTTATGTTGTTATTATTGTTATTGCTTTCTGGAAAATTCTTATTCTTGTTTTTGCTGCTGCTGCTTGCTACAGCTTTCTAATAACGCGTGCGGCCTTTGGATAACATTTCAGGATAAAAGAAGATTTATTTATTGCAAGAAGAAACTAAAAAAAATATAAGAACAATTCAATTTCCCAAAATGATGGAACATTGCCAGGAATCGGTCACTCATTTTTTTGCACTTTTCTTTAAGACATAATTCTTGTCTACACAATTGGCTGGCAAAATATTAACGACTGCTTAAGTCAGATTGGAAAATGAGAGATACAATTACATCCATCCCGAAAAATTAAATACAGAACTTCTCATCATCCTTCTCATCCGATAGAACAAAAAAAAAAAAAGATAAAAAAGAAATAATATTAATGTCTGCTTCTCTTGATACAGTTAGTATTACTTACAATAATTTGAATGGATAAAATAATATCAATATCCTACCTATTATATGAATTAAAACGATAATCTCAGAATAATACAACTAATATCTATCTATCTATCTATCTATCTATCTATCTATCTACTCACACAAAAAATCCTATCTATCTTTAAGTTTTTATTCTTCCAACTTTAGAATAAGTACGTTTCACGTTTTTATACTGTTTTTGAACGAGTACTTTCGTTAACTCCTTTATTATTTTGTCAGTATGGTAGACGCTTTGTCGCGGACACCACAATTCAAATGCAAATATAATTATCCCATATAAGAGACGTCACAAGAAATGAATGTTACATATTCCGTATTATCAATTTTCTTTGATTTCTGTTGTATAAACATTTCCTTCCAATGTAAGGTCAGAAATGGCTTGGCTTCATGACATTTGCCACATGTACAAATATTCGATTAATAAAATAGCATAAAGTGATAAAATAAAATATAGAATTAGTATCGATGACATATGTAAATAATATATATATATATATATATATATATATATATATACACACACACATATATATATACATATATATATATATATATATATATATATATATATATATATATGTATGTCACAAGAGTAAAATAGAATAAAAGAAGCAACACGTATATAATATTAAGAAACAATAATGATATAAATAATTTACAAATAATTCTGACAATAACAATATTGGCTTGCAGATGAAACGACATTGATATGTTTGCAAAGAGGACATATGAAGAAAGAAACAATTCCAAAATAAACAAGCTAAGTAAATTACCCATTATTGATTGCAAAGTGAGAAAGATGAGAGCTTTAATCCCATAATAATCGCATTAAGCACACTGTTCGAGAGAGAATGCAATTGTAATCACAATGGAGAGTCGAACTCACTAGCTTCTCTGCATAATTCTGACCGTGTTGTGTGCTGCATATAGAATAAGAGAGAATAAAAAGAGAGAATAAAAATTAAATCTCTCCGCTACACTGAGATTCAAAGGGAAGATACAATTCAGGCCAAAAGACCAGATATAATTATCGTAGACAAAGAGAAGCAGACTTGTCAGAGAGTGGATGCTGATGTTTCAACAAACTACAAAATAGAGGTGAAAAAAGTGAAAAGATCAGAAAATACGTACACATTTCAAGAGAGCTGAAAAATGGCGGATCATAAGGGCATCAGTTTGGTTCATCATTTTTGGAGCACTTGATGATAAGATACGTATGTACTAGAAAATCGAGAAAAATCCGGAAACATTCAGAAGACTGCATGATGAAAACCTGCTTAAAAAATGAACAGGTTACTGGAATACTTGCCTCTAGTTAACACTCATACAATATGAACACATAATCTGTCCGAGACATTTTCTCTTCGTTTGACTTTGCGTACATGCATGTAATGTATATGCGTATATCTGTATTAGTGAGTAACTTACGTGTGCATGTGTGTACATTAAATGGCGCAAGCACATATAAATGCAGATAAAAATTGAATGAGTTTGAAATACGATATTGGAATAATATATCCCCCACACATACCAAACATTTTCACAAACCGATATCCAGCGCAAAGCCATAAAATCATAAAGTTGAAAACAAGAAAGAAAGAAAATAAAAAACTTATCAAAAGTATAACTCACCGTCTAATTCTTTGTTTACATGTGTGTATGACTGTGAAATAATAATAATAATAAAAAACAAAAAAAAAAAAACAATCGGTTTTTATTTCTCTTACCTATAGAGGGGGGCGCTTTACTATCTTATCGATAATCATTTTCCACAGTTTCTTTCTACTGATATCAATCTGTTCATGTCTATCTATATCGGTATATTTATGATATATCAATATGAATTTATTCATCTAGAACCAGACAACACAGAGACGGCTACCAAGTAAATGTCCAGTTTATTACTTATGGCGATAAACTGAAAAAAAAAACAAACTTAATGACCGAAAAAAGTTAATCCAGGTTAAAATCGCACAAGTGAAGTGCAAGGAAAAATGACCTGACTAATCTTTGTGCAAAAAATCCGTTCATTTTTTAAAGCCTAAAACGTCAGATATTCATAAAAATTTTATTCAACTTTTCTGGAATTATTCGATAATAAATAAAATTATTTTTAATGTCATTTTTTAAATTTTGTAGAAATATTTATAGGTCTGTGATTGAATTAAAATATACATGCACACACGCAAACTTAAATGCAGACTCAATTTGAATGAAATTGAAATGGACATCTGTGTTGCAAGGGCTAATGTCTCTTTGGTGTAGCAACTGGGAAAGGTATAAACTGAAATGTGCTACCGTTTGAAGGCATTTTACATCTCTTTCTGTGTTTAAACATCTTTATATATATATATATATATATATATATATATATATATATATATATATATATATATATGAAGAAAAATAAACGGAAAAACATCAACAGTTATCTGATTGGATAAGTCTTGTTCTTATGTCCATCGTCATTGTCATGTTAAATTGATAATGTTAATTATATTTTATGAATATATCCTGAAGATGGTTTATTAGACCGAAACGTCCGACGTTGACATTATATTAACATTAAAACAGCATAATTGCATGAAAGGATTTTTGTTTGTTTTTTCCGTTTATTTTTCTTCATACTGTCGGATCTATATCCATATATTTGCTTACATATATATACATATATATATATTCATATATATATATATATATATATATATATATATATATATATATATATATATATATATATATATATCAATCCCTTTTCTTTATATATGTTTCGTTAAAGGCAATTGACAAGGTACTGCGAATGAGCTTTTCATATATTTTTTCTTGTTTTCTTTTCTGGACATGTCCATAAAAAACACGCATTCAGTTAAAAATAAGAAAAACAAAAATTTGCCTTGATAATGGCTAAAAGAACACCCGAAAGCGTTCGGATATGCAGAATATTTTGACAGTTTTTACACACTTTGGTCTTAAGGTACGGTGCCTACCTGAAAGACACCCTTTCATCACAATCGGTGAATGTTCTCGGTTCGCTCGGTGATGATGAAACGTCATTAGTTTGATTTTCGCGAAGTTGCATGTCACCAGCCAGTTATTTTCCCATTGAGTTGTTAGAGTTACGTGAGAGAAGAGCTCAGCCGGCAAGCTCTGGTCATCTATAATTTTGGAAGTACACCTATATACCATTGTATTATCAGCATAACTATTCATAAATATACGCTTCATTTATGTAAATCAGAAAGAGGGTTCGACCGAGAAGTGGACCTTGGGGATATTGTAGACTGGCCGTTAAGAAGTTCCTTCAGGAACCTACTTATCCAGTAGTTCTATAGCTAGAGAGCTTGTAAGGTAACCTCTTATGCCACGTGTTGTCAATGATTTTCCTTTATTTGTGTTCGTTGTCTGTTACGTCATGGATTCTGTGATTAATAGCAATTAGGATATCAGCTATAAACCGAGCCGATCGAAACCCGTGCTATTTGTCGCTCAAGACGTTGTCCCTACGGAGGTGATCAATAAACATTGTTGTTGTTGTTGTTGTTTATAGCTTCAAAAAGTTTGATAATGGCACTGAGGAGGCTTATGGGTCTATACATTGACAGGGATGAGCGTCCACCCTTATTCTTAATATTCTTAAGAGCAACCGCTTCGATTTTATCTGGACCGGGTTGCTTGCTTTTGATACGTCTTGAGATTTTCCCGGTTTGTAATCAGTGGCATAGCTAGAGTGTATGTCGCCTGGGGCAGCCCCTAAGTTTGCCGGCTCGGCTCCAAGAAAATTGCACATTGACTAACTCTTAAAGTTATAAAACCAGTTTGTATATCATGTCATTATAATATTACTTTCACATACGCAAATATAGTATGATTTAAATACACAGCAAAATACTTAAATATTATCAGTTAAAAATCAAAAGCGATTTATATAGAAAAAAGTTTAAAGAATTCGGACCATCTTTATTTCTGAAATGAAAATTATATCTTTCTACAAAGTAATTTTTTCTTGTTTTTTTGTAGGCAAATTCTTCGATGACACCATCAAAAACTATTAGGTTGGTGCAAAAATAATATCGTTTTTGACGTTAAAAAATACGTCAAAAAACGATATTATTTTTGCACCATCCTAATATTTCTTCTGTCAATTGTCGCTCTGTAGACAATAGATAGGCCAATATATTAAGGTTGGTGCAAAAATAATGTCGGTATTTTTTGTTTTTTTTTCTTTTTACGTCAAAAACCGACATTATTTTTGCACCAACCTCATATATGCCATACTTTAAGTTACTCGAAATCGAAAAGATCCTTTAACTGTGAGTACTTCCCCGACATTAAATCCACATTTATTTCAAGAGAGCTCTTATACAGGCTTATAGCCGTCCCCATGAAAGTTACGCCCGGGGCGGATGCCCCCTCTAGCCTTACCACTGGATGTAATAAAAATATTAATGAGATTGTGCTCAAATGAGACGGGAGAAGTCGAGAAGGGGATAACCTTTGTAAACTAGTGCTGAGTTAGAGGCAAAGATCGTTGCGAAGAGCTTTGCCTTATCTGATTAGGATGAGACCACCTCGTATTCCCTTAACTCTTTAGGAGACCGATTTGAAATTGTATGTATATTATGAACAGAACTCCTCTTTCTAAAATGATCAAAATCAATATTTTTTTTTATTTTTGTCGATAGAGGAAGCTCTAATGAAAGCTAGTTTACAAAAATTATTACCCCATCCTATTTTCCCTATTTGGACAAGTCAATTTAAGTAGTGACGAGAGTCAAATCGATCGCTTTTTCCAACCAAAAAAACAAATCTGATAGTAGTTAATAACAAGAAATAATATTCCGGTTTTGAAGTTCCGTTGGAATCGATAAATTGATAAGATGGGTAAACATTTTGAATTTGTCAGGGAGCTAAGAATGTTATTTAATTTAAATGTGATAGTCGTACCGGTGGTTAACGAAGCACCAGGAACAGCTCCGAAAAGACTATAAAAAAACATATGACAGAAGAGGAAATTAGATGATTTGGAATCATCCAGGTTAGTGCATTAGTGAAAATAGATACAATAGTAAGAGGAGTGATGTGACTTGCTGTCACATAATCTCTTTTGTAAAACGATAGTTACTACTGGTATCGATACTCAATGGGGAAAATAATATAACTTACTATTATAACGATTGAAAATAAATAAGAAAACATTTTTTGTTCTTGATCAAATTAACCTGTTCTTTTCTTCTTTTCAAATTGGCACAGAAACTCTTCTCATATTTAATATTTCAATAGACTTCCGTCTAACCAGAAGTAATCATTTTTCCCTTATTTCCATTTTAATTTTGAGTCGATTCTTAGGAAAAAATAATCTTTTCTTTTTCAATTTGCTTTTAATCCTTCCCACTATCGTCCACCCCAAAATTCGTTCAGTGAAATTTCGCGTTTCGTCTTCTCCATTTCTTTTATTCTTCTTAGATGTCAATCCACACAGCAATCATCAAAATTGTCAGCCAAGGATATTTTGTCCTATTGAAAACCACTTCAACTATAAAAATAATCGATACCACCGTAATCTAAACGAAGGTTTTCTTTCTTTCTTTCTTTTCTATTTTCCCGCTGTTCGTCTTTAAAACAAAAACAACAAAAACATCTCTCCCTAACACACGCACAGACGCATATATTTACTGCAGATGGGTTTACCAGGCACAAGGAAATGCGTAAAGTCAATAAATTATTTTGTCGCAAACTTTCAAAAAGAAAGTAGCTTTCAAAATCAGCATTTAAAATGACTACTTGTGATATAAAGGAGCCTGATCAGGATTACTATTGGCATATATTGGCCACTGTTCACTTTCCAAAAGCGTCTAAGTGGCCTTGTGGATGATGAATTGTTTTCCATCTTATCACTCATTTCCCACATACGAAACGTTGCAAGTCTTTCGTTAATCTATTACGATTTCCATAGAAAATGTTTAAAGAAACTATATTCTTTAGTTTCACCCGTTGTATCCTAACAGCTAAGACCCGCCAAGCCACGCACATTGTAGTAAACTACTGATATTCACTTCGCGTTCTATTAGTCAGATGTAAGTTCCATTAGAATAGTTTCTTTTCATGAACAGCTACCTTGTAAAATCGAATTTCCAAGAAGATGTTTCTCCGATTACTACAATCTTAAATGGTGCATGTCTACAGTTAACCTTTATCTTCCTCACATATACTCATATTCTGTAACCCTCTACCTGGAGTCGCTCTCCGGCTTTGTAAAAGGTAAACATTATTGTAAAAAATTAAATCCAGCATCAGTATTTATAGCATAGAGAATAAGAAACTTCAGGAAACACGAAAATTATGATTCATGTCTTTCTTTTGACGTTATGGCGCATTATTAAAAAGCTTATTGTCGATTGTGAAACCCAAACAATTTTCTGCAAGTCTCTATTTACTTTCATTCTTTTACGTTTAGGTTTCTATTTTTATCACAATGTCTTTTCTTTTTTCACTCTTTTCGTAATCTTTCCTCTTCATTGGTTTGCATTTTTCTTTTTCATCCAAACATCCTTTTTTTCTCGTTTATTTAATGCTTTTCATTTATATAAAAATCGATGCTGAAAACAGTAAAAAAAAAAAAAAAAAAATTCTACCTGACTGGTGCGATCCTATATAAGTAATGTCTTTCTATTTTATTTTCACATTTTTCTTCATTTTTAAGAGAATTTTTAGGCTGATATTAAATCTTATTTTAGTTTCTTTTTCATTTCTCTCGCCATTTTTGTTTTTGTTGATATTTTCTGTTGTTGTTCTTCGTCTTGCAAACTTGCTAGTGTATATGTTCTTTACACTGATATCTTTGTGTTTATATTCCCTCTAGAAAACAAGGTTTAATGCATTCATTTATGAGATGCCGTTATTGGCTCCCACTCGGTATTTACTGTTCTGATGAGGGTTTTTGGGGGGGGTCTTTTCATTATTTTCGATTTGATTGAACCACGTGTAACATTTGTCTATGTAGTGAAAAATGTAAATATCGAATATTGATAAATGTATGTTATCTCTTTTATCACACGCGTATTATTGCGCTTTGAATAAGCCTAAAGCAAATCAAAGTTTATTTTGAGATGTTGCTCGTCCTCCCTACTACGAAAAGATAACAGTCATGAAATATTGCAGAAACGATAGAATTATAGCTTTATACTGACTTCTCTCATTCTTTTCTTCTTCTTTTTCTTCTTCTTCTTCTTCTTCTTCTTAGGATCGTCGTCTT
The DNA here is from genome assembly GCA_963932145.1 of Acanthosepion lycidas. Classification (NCBI taxonomy): domain Eukaryota; kingdom Metazoa; phylum Mollusca; class Cephalopoda; order Sepiida; family Sepiidae; genus Acanthosepion; species Acanthosepion lycidas. Next base: position 36,929,962 of record OZ010593.1, on the reverse strand, counting down.
TATCATTTTCTTTTTGAGAATCTTCTTTTCTCTTCTTCTTCTTTTTCTCCTTCTTTTTCTTCTTCTTCTTCTGCTTCTTCTTCTTCTTCTTCTTCTTCTTATTATTATCCTTCTTAGGATCGTCGTCTCCATCATTTTATTTTTGAGAATCTTCTCTTCTTCTTCTTCTTTTTATTATTATTATTATTATTATTATTATTATTATTATTATTATTATTATTATTATTATCTTTCTTAGGATCGTCGTCTTCATCATTTTCTTCTTTTTGAGAATCTTCTTTTCTCTTCTTCTTCTTCTTTTTCTTCTTCTTCTGCTTCTTCTGCTTCTTTTTCTTCTGCTTCTTCTTCTTCTCCTTCTTCTTCTTCTTCTTTTTCTTCTTCTTCTTCTTCTTATTATTCTCCTTCTTAGGATCGTCGTCTTCCTCACTTTCTTCTTTTTGAGAATCTTCTTTTCTCTTCTTTTTTTACTTTAGTATCTTTATTTATTTTCTTTTTTCTTCTTCTTTCTCAGCTTCTTCTTTTTCAACATCTTTATCATCAACGCTTTCTTCTTTTTCTTCAGCATCTTCTTTTTTTACTATCTTCTTTTTTCCGATCTCTTTATCGTCATCTTCTTTTTCGTCATCTTTATCATGAACTCTTTCTTCTTTTCTTCAGCATCTTCTTTTCTTCGATCTTCTATATCTCCATCTTCTTTATCGTCATCTTTTTCAGCATTTTCTGTGATTCGTTATCATCATCCTATTCCTTTAATTCTTATTCAACATCATCCTAATTTTCATCATCATCGTAATCATCTTTGTCGGCATCGTTTTCTTCTTGACCGCATTCCGCCCGTAATTCTCACACTGTTCTGCCATTTATTTCTTTCTGTAAATTAAATCCGTGTAATTCTCCACCTCGTCTCAATCCAAATTTCTCAAAATAATAATTCTTCTTTGCGAGGTTGTTTTTCTTCTTCCCAATTAACAGTCGAAATCTTCTTCCGTTTCCACTGGCGATATCAATTTCATCTCTTTATCTATTGGCAGGAAACCGAAGACCCTATTCAATTAGAAGTTGTCGCTATGCCACCATTAGTCACGTGTCACGCTGTCTACAACAAGCAAGCCCCATCGATTTCCTGCTAATTATCTCTGCTATTTACCTCCTGTGACAATATCTTTATCGTGTTAAATGTCATTTATCTTTTTTGTACTATATTCAATTGAGATTACATGATCAGTTAAAAACTCTTTCGCTGGATTCTGTAGGATATTTTTACCAAATTCTCTTCATCATTTTACGAGCAACTGACCAAATTTAATGTTTCAATTAAGGTAATATTACCCGTATTATAACAAGACGGCTGTGTCTGCTTAGTGACTGACATAGTTGCGTCTATTCCACAATGATGCAAATTCATGGTGCTCAAGCCTAGGAAAAAGGATAGCATCTGATTGTCAAGCTGTTTCTAATTTGTAAGATCCACGCCCTCAACCATCGGGTGGATTGAACTGCGACCTCGCCAGGGTGGATTGAGCTTCAATACTTGGGTGACAATCAGCCTAAACAAAAGAAAGCTTTACTCTAAACCACTCAGAAAACAACGAGAAATCACTCTACTATCTTTTCCACGAATTCATAGATTATAAAGAAAAAGAAATCTGTCGGGAAACATCAGTGCCTATGTCCTAAAAGGATATGGCATTTAAAAAAAAAATAAGTGCAAAATAATATCACTATTTTCTACTATTTGACCGTATGCCGTACTGGGCGAAGTAAAATAAAGCAATTTAGGTTGTACGCATAAATCAACGCAGGAAGTAAACTAGTGTTTTAACAAACACTGACAAATGATCAAGAGAATGGGGAAGCAAAAAAATTGCCTGGTTAACTGTCTAGAAATTGGCCTTAAGTGGGGAAAAAAGAAAAAAAAAAAAAAAAAAAAGAAAATTAAGAAGGATATTACCATTCAAATTGATCAGAAGTCCCGATACTCTTTTAAGAAACAAACTAATCAATGGAATTTGGGATTTTAAATATGAACAATCCTATTATTATGGAATTTTTACTAGTATTTCTTTCATTTTATTTTAGTTGTTTTTTAGCATAACACCCGGGTTGATATTATTAAGTAAAAAACGTAGATTAGAAATTAATAAAACATTGCATAGACATGAACTCACGTCACGTATCCTTGTCGAGAAAATGTGATCCCTTCCTCACTATAGGGCTTTAGTGGGTTTTGTGAGGATAGTGAGAAATGTACTGGGAAGATGTTGTCTTCCCTACCGTTTTCTTCGAGATTGTGTGACAGCAGCATAAAGTAAATCGTTCTTCTACATACCTTGTTTCAAGCCTTCAACTTCCCTTACTTATTACGACATGCAAAGAAAAGGCCTTTTGGGATCCTTAATGAATTGTATCCCAGTTTCTTGTTTTTATTTAACATGAGTGGCAGCCATCTTGGTCTCTTGGTTCTGTAACCCATTCAATGTGATGAACGTTCAGGGATACTCTTATATTTACCAGCACCATAAGGAGTGGTTAGTTCAGGTGCTGTGGCCTTTCTGTCTGCTTATAAGAGTATCTCATGACCTATTTCAGAACTACTGCTCGAACTTTATTTCTTTTTCAGAAGATTTTTAATAACATCCGTGAAAATCCTAGTAGACCAGCAGATTTTCAGATACTCAAGACTGTGAGTCTTGCACAAACGAGCATACCACGTCTAAAGCAAATTAAATTAACGTTCTCTCTCATACTGACCATGTTTGAATACATATATTCCTTAAATACCTACCATGACATTGGCTGATTATATATATATATATATATATGTGTGTGTGTGTGTGTGTGTGTGTGTGCGTGTGTGTGTCACATTTTACTGAATACGACAGACAAAGTGTTTTTATTTAGTTTTTTTATACAATTTCTCATGCGATCTAATAATTTTTATTTAAAAAAAATGATAAGATTATTATATATATATATATATATATATATATATATATATATATACAGGGAGAAAGAGATGAGATGGAGAGAGAGAGAGGATTAATATGAGTAAAATTTGTTAGCTGATTGATATTATCTTCAGCATCCCGATCCAGAGTTTTTCCGACGAACCTTCGCAGGTTATCAGCAATTTACTGCTTACATTTTTCAACTTTTTGTGTTTATACACATTTAGCCCTGGTGTAAATTTTCTGCTATATTCTCTGTGTTTATGCGTGCGCTTGTCCGCGTGCACACATCTGGAAGTATTGTGCCTCGTGATGATTTTGCCCTTTTCATTTTTATATCTGCAACAGACTTCATCTGGCTTTCATCCGGCTCTAGATATGTGACCTTTTTTTTTTTCATAAGCATTTTAGATTTTGCTAGGGAAATTCTATATTGTTTATTTACGTTTTTATATAAATAATTGGTATTAATGCATGGGCAATAAATATTTTTTTACATACCGGTTTGTCGTGTAAATCCAAAAATGGCCGACGTCAAGAAGGAGCGACCATATCACGCGTGATCTCGAAGAGCGGCCATTTGCAATCGTCCCACTACGCATGCGTGACGATTATTTGAATGCTTGGAAATAGTAATAAATAGTAGATCGCACAGTTAGATGGGGAGCGAACTCAGAGTACGGAGCATTTGTTTGGATCAGAGTGCGTAGAAATTTCGCAGCGAGAGTTGAACTCTGTTGATTCGTTGTGTGACCTAAGTATTTACGTTCCTGACCTTTGACCGTTGATCCCCTCCACACACACACACACACACACACATATATATATATATATATATATGTATTATAAGTTAATAGACTTAAAATATGGTTTTTCGCTACACAGTTCCAACCATGTTTCAAAAATGGAAGCTAAAAGCCCCTAATTTAATTTTGTACTTAAATTAAAGACATCACTTCCATTTCATGGATGGAACTGTGTAGCGAAAAACCATATTTTAAGTCTATTAACTTATAATATTAATGCTCTGTAAATTTACATTGAGCACTATTTTGTAAAAATAAAAATATCTATAAGAACACCGGATTATATATCTTACTGTTCTTTCTTTTTATTAATATACATATATATATGTATATATATGTATATATATATATAAATATGATGTTAAATACACCTGCCCACACGTACATACTCTCACACGTATACACAGATACATACACACATGTATTTATATATGTCCACTGGGCTATTATATCGTTTTTTAATTGAGTTTGGTGATATCATAAGTATTAACTGTAGGAGGTTAGATTTATAATTAAATTTATTTATTATTGTCAGAATTTATGTGCATATATCTGTAATTGTACGTCTGTGTATACACACATATACACATACACATCTATTCAGTCCCCCAGTCCCCCACCCCCTGATTTGGCCGGAAAATCGATTAAACTGAAGGTGGGTACGACTTTTGCAAACAAAATGTTTACTGGATGAACTGATATTCTTTGCAGTTAATGCAAATCTATAGCCATTCATTGTTTTTCCTGCAACAATGGCTCGACACAAAAAAATTGCAAAAATTGAAAAAATCCGGGTTCTCTTTCTACTTTAAATATAAACTTACTTGAATAATTTCCTCATTTTTGTCCAATTTTCTTCAAACATGTTGCAAAAATTTACCATCATGCAAGAGTGTGGTTACCTGCTCGTTTCCCTGCGTATCACGGAAAACCACGAAAAATTGTTTAAAAAAGCCCATTTTTCGGCCATAATTCCTTGCTTTTTCATCCGATACTTTCTAAATTTGCCATGTGAATTACATATGACGCACAAATTGTCCTGAGTGAATGTTTGGTTTAGATTATTTCAGTTAATTGGACGAAATCTCCGACAAACTACGGCCAAAATCGGCTTTTGCCATTTCACCAATAATTTCTTCATATGATTCCATCCTAAATTAGTCTTCAAACAACCTTTGATGCAAAGATTATTTGAGAAGGATTATTGAAGCGTTAAAAGGGAAAAAATCTCGAAGAAACTCTTATTAACTCCAGCTTTACAGTAAAAGTGCGAAGAAGGATGATGGCGTTCATGCGTTTGTACTTGCAGTTGAATCAAGGTCTGACGCTTTTTTGATTATTACATTTGTGAATAATGCTATACTATTTGAAAGTTATTACGGCCATAGGAAATTTACAGAATATCTGAAACGTTGAAATAATTTAACCCCGTGTAACGACCACACAAGAAGATTTTATCGATGGAATTCCTTTATTTAGAACAATCGAACACTTGCGAAGGACATCCTGTAAAAGAAGATGAGAGGCGGGAGTAGCTTAGTATACCAACGGATGATGAATGCAAGTGGGGACGCAGGCAGACATTTCTAGAGAATGGGGTGCGGTTATACAATTGTTACCATGTACAACCGGGAAACTCAGGATGTTATTGTTATTGATGTTTTCATTATTATTTGTTTTGTAGAGTATTTTTCATTGTAATTAATTATTACTTTCTTCATGTTATTCATACAACTATTTGTCAATTATTTTGAGGAATATTTTCGATATTTCTTTTGTATTGTTGTAGAGGTGGTTGAACCAAATTATGTTTCTTTTTTCTGTTGTTTTTTGTTTGAAGTATTTTCGTTTTTGTATTCTTGTTTTTTGAATATACGCTGTTTCGTTTTTGTTTTCTTTAAATATCTTTAGGCTAATTTTTAAAAATTCTTTTAATTATAGATAGGGATATTTGTTTAAATACAATACCGTGTGGCTAAAATTTTTATTAATATATGTTGGGTTGTTTTTTTTGTTTTTTTGTATTGTTTGTAGGTTCCGCTGTTTAGGTTGAGTGTTTTATCTAAAACATTTACTATTGTTTGATTTGATTTTATATCTTATATAACTTACTTGATTTATATATATATATATATATATATATATATATATATATATATATATATATATATATATATATATAGTGTATCACAAAAGTGAGTACACCCCTCACATTTCTTCAAATATTTAAGTATATCTCTTCATGGGACGGCACTGAAAAAAATTACCTTTTGACACAATGTCCGCAGCATATATAAGAGAGTTAATTTCTTTTACCCTCAAAATAACTCAAAATATAGCCATTAAAAGCTAAATCCCTGGCAACAAAAGTGAGTACACCCCTAAGAAACTACATCCCTAAATGTCTAAATTGAGTACTGCTTTTCATTTTCCCTCCAAAATGTCATGTGACTCATTAGTATAACTATGCCCATGTGTTCATGGGGAGAAGGTGTATTCAAATTTGTAGTGCAGCTTTAACACTCTCTCTTACCGGTCACTGAAAGTTCCAACATGGCACCACATGGCAAAGAACTCTCTGAGGATCTTAAAAAACGTATTGTTGCACTACATAAAGATGGCCAAAGCTACAAGAAGATTGCCAACACCCTAAAACTGAGCTGCAGCACAGTGGCTAAGATCATCCAGCATTTTAAAAGAGCAGGGTCCACTCAGAACAGCCCTCGGGTAGGTTGTCCAAAGAAGCTGAGCGCACATGCTGAGCGTAACAACCAAATGCTTTCTTTGAAAGATCGGCGTAGGAGTGCTGTTAGCATTGCTGCAGAGATGAAAGAGATTGGGATTCAGCCTGTTAGTGTTCAAACCATACGCTGCACATTACATCAAATTGGTGTGCATGGCTGTCACCCCAGGAGGAAACCTCTTCTGAAGGCAATACACAAGAAAGCCCGCAAACAATTTGCTGAAGACATGTCAACAAAGCCCATAGATTACTGGAACCATGTCCTATGGTCTGATGAGACAAAATTTAATTTGTTTGGTTCTGATGGCCTTAAGCATGTGTGGCGGCAACCAGGTGAGGAGTACAAAGATAAGTGTGTCATGCCTACAGTCAAGCATGGTGGTGGGAATGTCATGGTCTGGGGCTGCATGAGTGCTGCAGGTAAGGAGAGTTACATTTCATTGAGGGAAACATGAACTCCAGCATGTACTGTTAAATACTGCAGCAGAGCATGATCCCCTCCCTCCAGAAACTGGGTCGCAGAGCAGTGTTTCAGCATGACAATGACCACAAACACACATCCAAGTCAACCACTGCTTTACTGTATAGGCTGAGGTATATATATATATATATATATATATATATATATATATATATATATATATATATATATATATATATATATATATATATACACGTTCAGTCAATAGACTTTCTGGTCACCTGACAATAGCCGTTGTGTAAAACTGAAGTAGGGGTCTGAATTTTCTATTTTTACATTCTTGTCTGTTTTTAGATTTGCGTCGCTAGGTCGCGTAATTGCTTTATCTTGGTCATGTAACCATTGAGATGTCTTTAGTCTTTAGAGAGCAGTCTGTTTTTTTTTCTTCTTTCAGTTGATACTTCTTTTGCATTTTAGTTGTCGGTTTTCTCTTGTTTTTTTTATTATTTCTGAATTTTGCTTATTATTTTTTATTAAATTTCTTTTGTCACTTGGAAAGTTTTGTTTTGGTTTGCTATCTCTCTCTCTCTCTCTCTCTCTCTCTCTCTCTATATATATATATATATATATATATATATATATATATATATATATGTGTGTGTGTGTGTGTCTGTCTGTCTGTTTAGAGATAATTTTAAAATGACGTTTCCTGTATATTTGTTTAAATAAAACCCAGTCTAGTCCAAGGGATCTTCATTGTGTTCCTCAACTATATTTAGAATGATTTTTAGCGACGTTCATTTTAAATAACCGGTTTCTTCAACGTCTTCAAATGTCAATAATTGAACATAACTCTCATTAAATAATTAATCTTTGAAAGGCTGTCATAGATCCTGTCTTGAAATTAAGGTTTGTTTTTTTCCGTTATTTTTTTATGAGGCTTGGTTCAGTTTCTTTTCAGGAAAAGATATTTATTTTTGGCTCTGTTGTCAAGGTTTTTAGTACACAAAACATATGTGTACAGCGAATATTTAATCAATTTTGATATGTGTCCGGTAAATGAAATCAATGAAAAATCAATCGATTTTCCCAGAAACACAGTTGTAACTGATGACGTATTAAATTGAAGCTTGTAAATTAGATTCAGGCATCGACCGATTCATAAATGACGATAGAAAAGGAGGAACGCTCTATTTTGTTTGACATATCTTTTATAGCCTATCTTCTTAGAGTTGTTTCCGTTTCAGGTTACTCAGTAAGTAACGCTTTTTCTAGCATCGGTTATCAAAATATCTGTTAAAAAAAATGGACATTATTCCAAACACTTGTGATTCTTTTAGTGGGGTTCATGATTCTATCTATCTATCTATCTATCTATCTATCTATCTATCTATCTATCTATCTATCTATCGCAATTTGTTCATATGCTAATAGCAATAAACTGTCTAATTCAACTTGCTTAAATTTATTAGTCCATCAGTTGATATAGCTTTCTAACTATTAACATCGCTTTTTATTTTCTTTATCTATATACAGTGTAACCCGGATATAAGAGACCCGGGTATAAGAGAAACCCGGATATGAGAGATTTTCTCTGGTCCCAAATTGGAGTCATACTTACCTAAACAAAATAGACCAAACCCGGATATAAGAGAAACCCGGATATAAGAGACTTCTTATCCGGTCCCGACAACTATCTTATATCCGGGTTACACTGTATCTATCTGGAAATCCAGATAGATAGATAGACTGAATTACAATACAGTTGATTTCGATTTCAACGCTATTTATATACAAGCAATCTTTTTCATACCAGGTTCCCATATATTGTACGGTCGCTCCTCATAAATATATGAAATTTCAAACAATATATATATATATATATATATATATATATATATAAATAAAAAAATAATTTTTTTCAATCTGGACAATTTCTATCACATTAAAAGTTATTTTAGTGGATACTCGTGTCTGAGTAGATACGCAATTTATTTTTTTAATTATTTTCGTCTACTGGCCTGAATGTTCGAGAAATCTTATTAAAGAAAAATTGAGCAATCCGGTAGGAGTCGAACCTGCGTCCCGCATGTCAGAATGCCTTACCGACTAAGCCAAATTTCGACCTTTAGCGAAGTCTCTCCTCTCGTAGATCTCTTGAAGAGAGTTTTAGAATGTTTTTTTTTTTTTTTATTAATCTGACAGATCTTTATCGCTTTAAATGTCATTTTTATTAGGTACATTTTAGTGGATACATTTTTCTTTAATAAGATTTCTCGAACATTCTGGCCAGTAGATGAAAAATACATATACTGTTTAATAAATAGAGAATCTATTCAAATATCAATATCCACTAAAAATAACGCTTAATGTGATAAAAATATGTTGGATTAATTAAAAAAAAATCCATTCTAAAATTCTTTGTTTATGTTTGGATACGAAACTGCAGATACGAAAGACCTTGAGAGAGATATGATATGCCAGGAGAAATTCCGTTTGAATGCACGAATTTTGGAGTCGCTTCACAAATTGTACTCCTTGGCCAAGTCAGTAGGGCGTGCCGGGCCAAAAGTTAGATAGTTTTCTTTAATATGTAAATGTGATGGGATAAGTGATGCCGGTAGAAAAATATATTGTTTAATTAATAATCGGAGGGCCTACTCAAGTACGAACAGACATTAAAAAATATTTTTAAAATCTTATATATATATATATATATATATATATATATATATATATATATATATATATATATATATATATCGTCAAAAATTCCTTTTCACGGTTGCATGGACTGGTAGCGTAATGGTGAGAGAATCCGACTGATGTTAAATCAGCCAGGTTTTGACCCCGGCTTGAAGCAATAGTATGTGTAGCCACACTGATGAGTTGCGAAACTGTCTGTCTGTGGATAGCTATATATAAAAGCATCCCTTTTCTAAGTTTCATGGCGTTTTCCCAGTGATCAGCAGGTTTCATTGTGGACTGAGTTTATTTTGCCTCCATGTATATGTGTGTATGTGTATATATATATATATATATATATATATATATATATATATATATATATATATATATATATAAGTATGTATTCTTTTCATGTATATTAGAGAGTCCTGTTAGGAATTCCAATGAAAGTATTTCATATTGCTATACACATTTTTAATGGGAAAAAAATATCGAATTATAAATACAAATGATTAATTCCTTAGCTACACACACAAGTTCCAATTGAAAAAAATGTTTACAGTTCTCTCTCCCTCTCCTCTCTCTCTCTCTCTCTCTCTCTCTCTCTATATATATATATATATATATATATATATATATATATATATATATAGAGAGAGAGAGAGAGAGAGAGAGAGAGAGAGAGATTTTATGTTCTCTATATTTTAAACTTTTAATGATGTCATTTTATGTACTTCTTTTACTCCTTCTCTCTTTCTTTATATGTCTCTCTTTTATTCTTCTCTCAGTCTCCTTATATTACTTTATCTGCTGCGGTTTGTTTAGATTCCATTCAATCCCCCACTTCCTCTTTTTCTTTCTTTCTCTCTCTCTCGGTTAGTCACTGTTCTACTTGAAGCTCACATTTTATCGGAACTTGAAATATCCATTCTCACCCTTTCTCTCTGTCTGTTTGTCTCTCTCATTCTCTCTCTCTCTCTCTCTCTCTATATATATATATATATATATATATATATATATATATATATATATATATTCCAGATAGTGCTGAAATCAAGACAAAGGATTTCTTAAAAAATTTGATGTTTTGTCAATTAGTCAGATTTTAGGAAGAAGACTGGGCTGTGAACTTTTCAACACTCCTCCTATCTATCTATCTATCTATCTATCTATCTTAGTCTGTAGAAATCTATCTATCTCTATCTATCTATCTATCTATCTTAGTCTGTAGAAATCTATCTATCTATCTATATCTATCTATCTATCTATCTATCTTAGTCTGTAGAAATCTATCTATCTATCTATCTATCTATCTATCTATCTTAGTCTGTAGAAATCTATCTATCTATCTATCTATCTATCTTAGTCTCTAGAAATCTATCTATCTATCTATCTATCTATCTATCTATCTATCTATCTATCTATCAATCTATCTATCTATCTATAATTTTTCCTACAACAAAGCGGACAAGCTACAATGCTTTTCCCTTCACCCATGTTATGAATTCTCTTGTTTTCATTAAAGTGAGGTGAAGTTCACTTTGGCCATATATTATTGTTCAAAGGCTATTTTAATTTAATTTTTCATCTCCATAAATTTGATTAATTAAATATCCGAGTGATGGTCAGACGTCCAGCAATAAATCAGTTGAACTCTACTTGACACACAAGACGTGAATCGCGCGAAAGAAAATACTATTTTCTATTTAAAGTACGTCTATGTGTGTTTTTGGAAACCTTGTATTTGTGTAGGTTTATATTTATCTCTGTGTACAAAAAATGTGTTGCTATCTGCCGGTGCATGTGCGTGTGGTTCATCATGTGTGAATTAAGCGCTTCACCCTAGAGCAATTGCGATAAAGCTATTCGCATAATTATTTTTGTGAGCTTGATCATGGTTACGAGCTCCACACCTGATTAAGCAACGTAAATATCAGTTAATTCCGTGTATTGTCATAAAATAGTGGTTAGAACATGACCATTTTTATCGTACGTAGTTGCATCCTACATGCGCCCTTGTGTCAGACTAAGTTCACAAACTTGTATATTTTAACCGTTTTTACTCGTGTGTTTGAATACATTTTGTTTTTTTCTGTATATCTATGATTGCATGCGTTAGTTGTGAGTATGTTATTTATCTATTGGCCGTAAGTTCAGTCTCTGTCTGAGGTAAAAAAAACAAAACAAGAAAACACTATATAATAATAACCGTTGTGTATTTATTTATATATTTCGTGTCACGCATTATATAATTAGATAGGATAAAATTAATATTGTCTATAATTATTTCAGTAATTCAATAAAGGGATTATTTTAAATAGAGTGGCATAAATTAGCATAGCAATGGTACAGTTTTTAAATTCTTATGCCTGTTGCATGTATATGGAAGAAAAAAAACCCTGTAAAGACTGGTGTACATCATATATAGTGCAAAGTATATTATCAGCCCTGTTTAGCCTATTCTCCCATATATGAGTACATTAGAGGAGACGTTTAATCCCGGACTGTTATAAAAGAAACTCCATTAATGACGGTACAGATACAATATCAGGGATAGAGCGAATGTAGATATAAAAGTAGACATTAAGGTCAACACCCAAGGGTGTCAGTTTGTTTCAGGCGATCATTGCGATTAAGCATGAAACGGACTATCACCGCTGGGTGTTGACCTCAATGTACACTTATATATATATATATATATATATATATATATATATATATATATATATATATATATATAAAATATATTTACTTGGATGAATTTAGGTTAATTTATTTTACTTGTATATTTTCTCTTTTCGGTTTTCGATTTTTAAGTAACATAGTATTTTTTTATGATTTATTTCTATTTTTTTTTTGTTATTTTGTTTATTAGTATATTTATTTGTTTTTATTTTATTTTTTCCGTTTTTAATTTTTTAGGTTACGTAGTAAAAATTTATTTTCATGTCTGCATTTTGAGATGAGTTCGGATCTTTTGTTTAATAATTTATTTTGGTCGGGGAAAGTAATGATAGCTATCTTTTCCTCCGAGCAAAGTTTGCAAGTTTTTGATTGGTTATTGTAGGCTGATGATTTTTTCCTTATCTTCCAAGATATTTTTGGTGTGATGTTCGTTTTGTTTTTAATTTCCCAGATATACTTAGAAAGCATTGTACTGTTTGCATATTTACATATTTACTATTTGTGAAAGATGTTTTGTGTCCAAGTAAATAAATAAACAAACCAATCCCAAATAAAGATAATCAATTAAAAACTGTTCCCGCCAAAATAATACTTAGAAGGAACTACAACAATCAACCCCAAAACTGAACAAATAGCTTTAATTAAATTCCCAAAACAAAACAAAACTGTTAAATAAGTGATATAAACAAATTTTTACTACGTTAATAAATAAATAAATAAAATAAGAACAAAAATAAAAACAAGCAATATAATTTGACCTAAATAGATAAACAAACGACTTCCGGTGAAATAACCGCCATAACAGAATACCCACAATGCACCACTAACCCGTATATATATAAATAGCCGAGAAAAATAACAGCACATGTGGCCTGACGATTGCATATAGCATGAAACAGACTGTCGCCTCTAAGTGTTGACTTCTATGTTCACTTTTATATATATATATATATATATATATTGTGTGTTTAATATCACAGTGACTTCAAATGTAAACATCTCTCTAAAGAAAAGATTAGCCACAGAACAACAAAGACGGCGACGACAAAGCCTATCTCAAGACCAAATTGAAACAGATGATCGCTTAATATATAACTATAGCTCTGACTCGCATGATAGGCTTGAAAAATAAAACTGTAGAATAGCAGTCACCAAACTTTTTTCACAGAGGGCCGGATAACCATTTTTGTTCAATACAATACACTGAATTTACAAAAATAAAGATAACAAATATACTTATTTACTAAAAAGTTATCCAAGAATCCAACAATAGCAATAAAATAGTTATATTACACCAAATTCGCACATGTCCGAATCTCACAAAATAAGCTGCACAAAAGTTTAGTGCGATTTGTGAAACTGGTGTTTACCTTTTAAGATATAATTAATATTTGTTTTGGTATTGCTGCATCCAACCAAGAGAAATGATTTCAAATGTTCATCAGTCAACCTGGTTACATGTACTGACTTTAAATACTTTAGGCAAAATATATGACATAATTCACTGAAGTCAATCCTTTTTATATACGGCACTCTTTAAACCGGTTTAAACACGGCAATGCAGCTTAAAACATAACTGCTGCAGAAGGTTCGTAATCGCTTTTCTTAGAAGCTTCATTGCAGGCTTTACACAAAAACGCTAGGATATCAAAAGTTGCAAAACGTGCCGAATTTTTATTTCACTGACTTTCCTAAAACTTATGTTACTGTAAGGTGCAAAAATCAGATTGGGCAAATTTTGGCATTTTACTTACATTTATTTTAATTTTTTCTACATAGTAAGTTTAACTACAATCTACTGAAAATTCCATGTAAATAATTATATTTTAGCTCATTTGTGGCGCAGTGAAGCAGCGGGCTAGATGAACTGGTATCGGGTATTGGTGACCCCTGGTCTAGAATAAGGAATTCCAAAAATAATTACCAAACCTTTCTCAAGAAAATTAGTGATAAATTAACTAAATGGATAAAACTCAACTGTAAAATGATGAGACCTCTTGAACTGTATGTACTGAACGTCTAAGTGCCATAGAGGAGAGTTTATTAGAACAATTTTCATGAAAATATTTATAGAAAAGGCACAGGGAAGCTACATTACGGCAGTGAAAAAGTGATTGAAGTCAAGATGCTAGCCATATATATATATATATATATATATATATATATATATATATATATATATATATATATATATATATATATATGCGTGTGTGTGTAGTGATAACAGATATTAGGTTGGTGCAAAAATAATGACGTAATAATGTCGTTTTTTGACATATTTTTTAACGTCAAAAAACGACATTATTACGTCATTATTTTTGCACCAACCTAATAAATAGATACCCGAAAAGAAAGATACTTAGAAAAAGCCAGAAGACACTAATGTTTAAACGATAAGCAATAAATTCAAGGAAATCTCATTACTTTGAAATCTACAATAAATGCAACAAAATGTCATAAATCAAAAGAATCTCTTTAGCAAAAATAACGAGATAGGAAAACGAATAAATATGAACAGATATAAAGGTAGATAAATAGACAGATGTGAGAAAAATGTATCCATTCACAATAAAAGCAATGTCTAACTATAGCACCAGTCACTAGACCCTGCTGAATGCAAACCTGTTCAGTGTTTACGCAAAGCCAATGACCAAATATCATATGTTTTCATTTAGTGCCGACAACAGTGTCGCCGTACGTATTTTTCTCAACACAAGCGAAATGCGCCTGAAAACAACAACAGAGAAGGAAAACAAGTAAGACAAATGTGTTTCTTGTCTATAAAAAGAAAACGGTTTATTTGCATGCAGATAATAGAAAGTAAGAATATATTTCAGTAAGATAAATAAATAAGAAACGAAATTTACATTGTGACAAAAACGATTAATAAAATGCACAGTTTAATAAAAAAACAAACAAGTGTAAAGTTATATTTATTACTACCGGGTTAGTAGCATATATATATGTATATATATATATATATATATATATATATATATTAAAACATTTTTTGTTTATACATTCTTTTTATAGATGGTATTTATCAATCCACCCACGGGGATCGAATGTGGCACAAGGCCTTTTTAATGTGGCCCAGCCAAAAATAAATAACCATCCAAACCCGCCGAGGCGGGCCAGTTCCGTCAACCTCCCCCAACGAAACCCTACCCTTCGGCGGAGCTTCGTCCGGGTTCCTCTCTGCAAGCAGAGAGTTCGACAGACACCCGACAGCTCACAAAGCGTAGATACTACACTTTGATCCTAGCCACCGGGCCGAGCGGGTATTCTTTTTATGGATACTATTCTTTTTTGAGATACAAATATTTCAGTAAATGCTCTGTTTATAATAAACAGTATTAAACAGCATTTACCGGCCTGAATATCCGAGAAATCTTCACAGAAAATACTCGTCCTCCGACGATATATATATATATATATATATATATATATATATATATATATATATATATATATATATATAATAGGTATCACCCTATGAAATGCAGTAAAGGCACGAAGACACAAGGAGTTACAGGGTGTGGAAGAATTAGGAACAAGAACATTAATAATGATCGGGAAGTCGAAAGAGTAATCAGGAGATCAACAGATAGCGATTAACATTGCATTTAAATTTTGGCAGATTAAAGTTGGCTGGAAAGCGTGGAACCGGAAGGGATTTTCACAAGCAAGAAGTGCGAGTAAAGAAACTGTTAGTATAGAATATACGGTTATATCTAGGCAGTTCAAGTGTAAATTGATGAGATCTCGACGTTATTCTAGTACTGCGCTTAATTTTTTTAAAAGTGTACGTACCATAGCGAAGAGCTTATCCGAAAAATTATCATGAAAATATTTATAGGAAAGACACAGAGAAGCAACCTTATTGCAGTGGGAAAGTGACTGAAACAGAGCTGTCAGATCAGGACCAATAACATTGCTGATTCCTCTGTGGATCTTATCAAGGAGCTCAAGGTAAATAACGCGGTCACTGGAACATATATAGCAGCAATATTGTAAGTATGGACGAATGGTAGACTTATAGATATATAAGATATATTCTGGAGAGTAAAATTGACTCGCACGACAAGTGATCCGACTTTCTTACTGACTGACCTAGCAATGGATTCAATTTCGCTTTTTGTGTGTATCTTTGCATTTCAGCAAAATAAGACAAGATCATTAAGATCTTGTCTTATTTTCGAACAAGCTATCAGTTGTTTTGATCTGATATGTATTTTTCACCCGAAGCAATGGCCACTATGATGCAAGGGGTTAGTGATAGTGAGAGAAACAGAGTGCAATAAAAGAAAAGGTTTAAAGGAGATAGAAGATGACAATTGACATTGCATTTAAACTTTTGAATATCGTAGTTGACCAAAAAGCATTAATCTAAAAGAGAGTTCTATTAACGAAACGTTCATGAGAAGAAACTATTTGTTTAGAAATTACGATTACATCTAACAATTTCAGTTATAACATTATGAGACCTAGCTGACAACCTAGTACTACGCATATTTCGTGATGTTTTGGTACCAACGAGGAAAACTGGTCAGAACAATTACTGTGAAAATATGAAAGAGACAAAAGGAAAATACATTACGGCGATGGAAAATATTGCAGATTCTTATTTGGATTTTGATAAGAATCTCTAGATATAAAAAGAAGCGCCAAACCAGATATGGCAACAATATTCGATGCACGGTCGAATGGTAGACTTATGCAAGATAGATTCTGACAAAAAAAAAAAAAAATGTCACAGCATAGTGAATTTACTTTCCTAGCAGTAGACATAGCAATTGATTCAATATAATCCTTCCACTTGATGTCATTAGAAAACGTCAAACCAAGAAGGCACAGTGAGTTGCTCTCCTGGAGGCTAGCATTAGTCATGCTGATGTAAAGCAAGACACATTATTCATGTGTATATTTTAGTTCGTTCAACCATCATTGGCCATTTTCTAGAAATGTATATGATATGGTTTAGGACTTCAAGAAACTGATGACGTATTGTATTTATCCAACATGTTTCTCAATATTTAGAATATTATCATTTTAAATCATGTTTTGACGTGTTAATGGATTTATTTAAAGGAATTTGAATGATAAGGCCACGTCAATTATTACACAGACTGATATTGCGCATTATTTTTTATTAAATATATTTAGTTCGCTAGTTTTTCAGCTGAACGAAATTTTCTTTAATGTAAGTTTATTTTTGTGTTTTTGATTAAAACTATATATGTAGAGATTTTATGATTTATATTCAGTTTTGTGCCATGCGTGATACGCGCTTAGGCAATCACGTATATTTCGATACATGACTGACAAGGCAGAATTTTTTCCCGCAGTAGGTTGCCATTTCTTTCTGCGGTAGACCAGTTGCCATCCAAGGCTTTAGAACCCGGTCTGTCCTGGTATTTACCCATAGCTAGGGTGGTGGGGGGGAGAAGAAAAGGATTCATACCTTTCCCAAGAATATTAGCAGGTAAGTGAATGCAATGGATTCAACTGGAGTTCGAACTCGGCTCTCCGATTCCTCAGTCCGATCCACTATCCATTACTCCATCGATTTGTATTGCGCAATTTTTTAATACAGATTTTCTTTTCTTTTTTAGCAGATTAATCCTATGCTCTTAATTTTCATTCATTTTTTTCTTTATGTTTAATCCATTCTCTCTACTGATGCTTAGATGTTATTCTTATTTACCATCATTATTTCAGATCATGGGTTTTGTTTCCCTCCACAACTTCCCATTCGTTGTAATGCTAAGCAATATTTGCCAATTTACTATCTCTCCCAGTCCCTGCTCTACCAACTTTTTACAAAAAGCTTGTTAGGTTGTTCCATGTTTGCCTCTCTGGTCAGCGGTATGACCTCTGAGTGTCAAAATCACCAAGCCCATTTTCTTTAAAACTTCCTCGTTGTTCCCAGCATCGTTCTCTACAATCACATCTCTTTTGTCTGCATCTGTGAGAAAATTATTCAGCATTCACTGCTCTCTAAGAGTAATATATAGCTGTCTAAAAGTCTTTTTTTTAAGTAATCCTTCAATTAAGAGGCGTAAAAAAACTGCTATTTCCCGTAAAATCAATAAGATCAAGGTATATACATTTATTACAATTAAACATTATTACAATGAGTAATGGTGAATAAATAAATAAATGTTGAAAACACGGGACTGTTCTTGTACCCCAGGATCCACAAAATGTTGCTAATGAAATACGACGTCATGAGAGTCTATCCCATGGTTCATTTCCTCGATTTCAGAATAAGCAGTACAGCCACATCTGAAATAATATGGTTTCCAGGCTGAATATACTGCACAATAACCTCTTTCAGAGTCTCTGCTCGCCGATCCGGCATCTCAACTAAGAAACACTAACTAGAACACCGCTCGATACTACCAAATAACCAATAGTCAAAAAGTCGTTTAAGTGAAATAGAGCATTGACACTTTATTTTATGCCACTTAAGGATTAATATATTTTTATTTTTAATAAATTTTCTTATCTCTTAGTTCTTTGTTTATCTTTTGGAATGCACCTCGGGAATTCTCTGTCAATTTCTCTGTCATTTGTTATAAGAATTACCAGATCTATAAATTTCCATACTTGCTGGATTTTGACGTCACCAGTTGGACCAGCCAAGCGTTTATTCTGTCTTCTTACTATTTATGGTTAATTCTTTCTTCTCGCTTTTCTTTTTACGGCTTGGAATGAGAAATCGGAGAGCCAAGTTCTAATTCCAGTCAGATTCATTATATTCGTTGTGAATCGACCTCCTCTCCCCACCTGTGAGTTAAGTAATACAGTGTAACCCGGATATAAGATACCCGGATATAAGAGACACAGATATAAGAGAAACTCCGGATATAAGAGAGATTTTCTCTGGTCCCAAATTAGAGCCTGTGTTAATGTATATATAATAGACCAAACCCGGATATAAGAGAAAACCGGATATAAGAGACTTAGTCTCAGGTCCCGACAACTCTCTTATATCCGGGTTACACTGTATAACTTGTATCTGGAAAAATCATTATTATTCTCAACCAATTCTTAATGCAATATCCACTCGCAAGAAGACTATTTTTACAATCCAAAATATTTGTTGACTTTAAATAACCAACAAATAGTCGATAAACATTAAAAAAATAAACCAATCAATCTTATCGATGTATTGCTGCTCTTTTCTTTCTGTGTTTGTCATTGATACGTGTCAGCCCATGTTAAGGTTAGTTGTCCCGTCAGCCATTTCATTCTTAGCTAATGTTTCTTACCATTTTAATTGGTGAATACTTTTCATATTCATTTAGCATTTATTACCTTCTCCCACCTCTGATTTACTTCCCATCATATATTGTTCACCCTTCACATTTAATTTACCTCAGAATTCTTTTCTCAAACCATTTATTTTTATTATTTTTTATTTATTCTTTCGAAATTCTACTAATCTTCATAAATTTTCTTTTTCCTAGGAAATATTCAACTTTTTAAATAAAATCCCACTTTTTAGCGCCTCCCCTTATTTACCCCTTTTCAATGCAATTGCGTTGAATTTCTTTCTTTTTTCTTCAACATGCGCATCATTCCGGAACTAACCCTCAGCGATTCACACGCACAAATACATTGCAAATATTAGGGAGACAAAGAGAGGGAGAGAGAGAGAATTGATAATGTTGAACCTTACAAAATATCTTCACCTTTTTTTTTTTCTGAAAGCCGATTACAAATTTTGAGATCCTTGAATCTGGCACCATTCAAAAAATTACTTTGAGAATGATAAATGTGCGCCCATGGCATAATGTAGGGAAAATCAAATAGAAATAGTTTGGCGTGTGAAATTTTACGTTGCTTGGAGATTGTAAGCCTCATTTCGTTCTAAATATAATGATGAGGACTAAAAAGTTTCATAATGATATAACTGTGTGAAAAATCTTATTAATTTTATATGGGATTCTTCTGGCTGTATAATTACCAAGGCCTCCCAAAAGTAATGTCTGCGATTCCATTATTTCCTATCTTAACACTTATTTCATAATTTTGATCTATGATGTCAGAAGGGAATATTGGCGGTAGAAGTTGAACATTCTTATTAGTAATCCATATTTATTTTTCACTTCTTAAGTCTGTTAAAAGGATGTGTGACATGATAGTAAGTACAGAGCCTCGATGTGACATTGATTTCCAATATAATCATATCGTCCCAAACAAGGTGTTAGTGCCACTAGTACGCAGGGAGGGAGGGCAAGAGAAAAGAGGCGTCTTTGAGGAAAGGATAAAGAGAAGAACGGGGAACAATATCAAGACACTCAGAAGATGTCGATTGACATTACATTTGAATATTTGAAGATTGTAGCTGTCAGGGAAACAACTAAGACAAAGGGAGTTCAACTGTCGGGAAGTGAGAGATAAGAAGCTGTTGGAGTAGAGGTGACGGCTACATTTAACTGTTTCGATAATGAAACGGTGGAACCGAGATACCAACCTAGTAGCACGCTTACATTCATGCAGTTTGGGAACGAGTAAAAGTAGTTCGTCAGAGCAGAAAAGATAGAGGGAAGCCACAGCAGGTCTTTCGGAAATTGACTGTAGACGAGATGCCAGATCAGTATTTATCACACTGCATATGCGTCCGTGGATTTTGTCTAGGACGCCGAGATGAACAGCGGAGGCACCAAACCATATATGGCAGTAGTATTCAATGTAAAGTCGAATGGTTGATTTGTAGATTTGAAGGATGGACTCAGGCGAGAAAAAACGTTCTGGCGCAACAGAGAGAACCAAATTTCCTTGCGGTAGACGCAGCTATTGGTTCAATGTAGTTGTTCCACCTCAGGTCAATAAAAAAACGTGAGCTCAATATGTGGGAAACTCAGTTGAATGTTTGTTCTTTTTCTAGATCGTGTGCTGAGTGTCGACGAAAAGAACGGAAACGCTTTTTTAGGTCAATAGCCTACTCCTCAGCTCTCAATTTTTCTAAACGAAATCTTCACCTGCAAATTTCCTGTTTACCATTTGATAATGATGTCTTCAGTCAATTATTACAATTTCCTAGAGCGTGGTCAGATTATTACGATAGATTGCCGTGGTTATTTTTTTGCAAATAATTTGTCCTATAGTCTTGAGCAAGATGTCTATCCTGCTGCAAAATGACTCAAGAACTCCCGAAAAAGTACATTGCTAAAAATTGGTACCATTAGGCAACGAGTCCTGATTCACCTTCCCTATTCATAGCACCCGTTACTGCATCTTACTCGCTTTTCCTCATATGCATCATCAAGTTTACAACATAGCGAACTTTCGTGATTCCAGTTTGACAATATTTCCCCGATTATATTTATGCTTACTATAACTAATTAACAGCTGTTTGAATGGAGATATAACATTTTAAAATAGTTTGAATGGAGATATAACATTTTAAAATAGTTTGAATGGAGATATAACATTTTAAAATAGTTTGAATCGAGATATAACATTTTAAAATAGTTTGAATCGAGATATAACATTTTAAAATGTCCGGTTCAAAACACGCACAGTTTTTATGCACCGTTTTTACGTTTTGTTGCTGAAAATTATTCGTCCCGATGAAAGAAAATCGCGTAGAGCCATAAAACGTACACGCCATTACGCATATTCATGTCGTAGTTCAACATGCTTTACATATAGTTCCTTAAGATGCAATCATTCTGATATTTCCCGCTTCTTAAATTCACTCTAAAACTAAAAAAAGAGAGTGATGTACTGAGTAAGGCCTCTCCGTTCAAATAAAAATATTTAAAAACCTCAAGGTTTGCCAGTTTGCCAAGAGAGAAACCCTTTCCTCACACTCGCTGTTTTTCTTCGCTTTCAATCAGCAAAAGTAGCGGAAATATTCTGCATGTACTGTTTCGTCATTCTAAAGAGAGCCAAGCATATCTTCTTTCTTTTATGTGCCGTGTCCCTTTAGGACGTAAACGATCATAGCTCTGCATTTCTCCCTATTCCATGATTCCATGTAGCTCTCAATAAGTTTTATCTCTTTGCTACTTCTCCTAATCCCTGTTCTGTCATCCACTTGCTTAAGCCCTCTAGGTATGTCATGCGCTGTTCTCCCTTGTCTCAGTTTCCCTTTATTCGCCCTGTGAGTATCAGATTCTCCAAGCCCTCCTTTATCATTACGTGTCCCAGAAATTTCAGTTGCCTCTTCCTGGTGTTAATTATTGTTTGCATCCTCTAAAAAACCTCATCGTTGCTCATACACTCTGTTCGTCCTTAGTATCCTTCTATAGAACCATATCTCCGTTGCCGCTAGTCTCTTCTTCATCTTTGAGAAGATCGTCCAACAATCGTTACCGTAAAGGAGGACAGATATGGCGATGATATTTTCTGTTGAATGTTGAGTTTTAATTAATTCTGATTGCTGTTTCATCTCCGAATCCTAAGGTTAGGTTTTCATCAATAATGATAAGCCATTACAAAAACTATCAAAAGTTCATTGAAATGATGCCAAATCAAGTTGATATCGTTTCTGGTCAGCATTCATACTATTTTGGCATCCACTTGGTCGACAGCTACTTCATATCCAGCTGTTCATGAATTATAGACCCAATGCATTCTTTCGATATGTCTAGTCGATCGACCATAAATACGCCATGAGCATGTTAACAATTTTAATAGCTCTGACACTATGAAAGCTTCCTGGGTCAATCTGGTTATTGGGTTTCAGAGTTTCCACGTTGGAATTTAGTACAATGCTTCATGTTAATATTTTTACATTTTAAATTTGTTCTACGTTGAAACTGTGCGATCATATGTATAAGCTATTTTGTACATAATCGAAGTATTTGCTTTTAAAATAGGTTGATAACATTTTTTTTATTGTTTCTCACCAAGCAAGGAAATAAAGCCACTTAGACGCAAGGGGGTGTTACTGAATGTGAAAGAATATGAGAAAAAGGAAACATTAATAACGAGAGAGAATAATAAAATAACATGAATTAAAAAGGCAAAAGGTAACGATTTTCATTGAATTTAAATTTTGAATTTTTGAAGATCAAAGTTGACTAGAAAGCAAGAAGCCAGAAGAGAGTTCACAAGAGAGAAGTGCGAGAGAAGAAACTGTTAGCCTAGAACTTACGGTTACATCTAGCCATTTCATCTGTAAAATATTGAGATCTTGCCACAGATCTAATACCGTGTTTTAATTCATAGAGTTTACGTACCATAGGGGAAGGATCACCAGAATATTTGTCATGAAACTATTTATCGAAAAGGCACAGAGAACGTACATTACGGCGGTCAGAGTGTAATTAAAATCGAAATGCCAGTAACAAAGACTTTGAAAAATATTCTTTAGATTTTATCAACGATCTTTAAATATATAACAGGAGCACCAGATCACATGTGGCAACAATACTTAAAGCCTGGACGAATGCTAGATTTATGTATGTTAGATTCGGGCGGTAAAAATTGTCTAACAACACGGCGAACCAATTTTCCTAGCAGCAGACCTAGTAATAGACTCAGTATAATCTTCCTACTTCATGTTAGTGAAAAACGTAAGCCCGAGAAGGCGCTACGAGTCACTCTCCTTGGGGTTAGTATGAGCCATGCTGATGGTAAACAGAAAGGGGTTCTTTCAGACGGTTATCCAGAGGCGTTAAAATGAACAAGACATTATTTGTTCCAGTTAACAACGGAATGCAATTCATTTGTTAGACCAGCTACCAATCTGACCTTATCGAACCGATCAGACTTCTTATTAAAACAGCAGTTGATAGTGTGTCATCAGCACCGATAGCTGGTATATATATATATATATATATATATATATATATATATATATATATATATATATATATATATATATATATATATATATGTGTGTGTGTTGTATGCGTGTGGGTAGCTTTAATATTTAAAAAAATGATATCTTATTTTGGAAATATTCATCGTTGATCGTAATCAAAATTTGCATGCTGATTTTCATCCTCTATAATCATAAACCACACCAATGACAATAATTTAATCGTTACAATCTACAGTGGGATATTTGTTCTTCTAGCTCACATTCATTTTTCTTTTACTCTTCATAGCAGGAACTTCATACATACGTTCCATTTCGCCCAATCCAATTAGCATTCAAGAGATTGGACACCTTTAAACAAATAAAACTTTTTAATAAATGGATGTACTGGCATTCACTCATTGATAATAAAAGAGACTGCTTATTTCTCTTTTTCTTTGCCACCAATAAACAAAATCGAGTTGACGTGAACGCACACAGTTCTGCTTCTAAATCGACATTATTATACCAGTGTCATATAGGTTAGCCAGTACCCGTTACGTGAGACAGTTTCAGTCATAACGAAGCACGCATCCATTTTTGACATTGCCCAAGGCCTATCTGATGACAGAACGTTAAAACCAAAGGTCTAAGGAATGGCCGAAGCCTAGCGATGCCCAGAAGAATAATGACTGAAATAATCTAAAATTTGATATCGGCTTTATTCGTAATTGTTTGGTTTATTTGCCATTGGCTATAAAGTCGAAGAACCTAACTGTTTCTCTGAGCGATGTTAACTTGGTAACAGGCCAAATGAGATAACTAATGATGTTTATATTGAACTTTGACCTGCTGAAATGGCCCGGGTCTCTGTTGAACCTCATTTGTGTTTCAGTGTTAGCTTGCGAGAATTGAAGGGCTGATATGTGCTCGGGTAGAGATGTCGGGGTGGCATTAGAAAGCGTTCGGTCGTCCAATTGACCAGCCGCTACTTGCTATTTAATGGATAGAGACGCAAAAGCCTGGAGGTGTGTGAGGGTTTACTACCACCCAGACCTCAATGAAATCGATTGTCAGATGGGGGATAGGTAGAAGTCTGCAGGTGTAAGGAAAACCTGCCTTCCACCTTTCCTGAAAATCGATTTCAAACATATGCAGTATGAATAGTAGGTCTGATGTTCATATGTGCTTGTTCGAACTCATCAAGAAAGTTCAAAGCCATCCACGAGATTATACACCGATGAAAAGGTAGCTTATCGATATTCGATCTCTCAAATATTGTTTATTTTAAACTGATATTGTTTGCATCATCAGAAATAGCAATTATAGTAGATGAAGCATAAAAAATGGATTTTCTGGAAATATTAAAAAAATACTTTGAAAATGTCGAAAGAAGTGTGCAACGAACAGACACGCAATCTAATAAGCGTAAAATGATCTAAACAGTCAAATACATGTCTAGATATTTAATGGATTAAATATTGAAGTCGTAAAATAAATTAACGACTAATGTTTTCCTGTAATCTATTTTCAAAGGGGTTTAACTAGACAGTGTTTTGAAGGGCTCGATTACAGGAAACGTCTCTCAAATTCAATAAAATATATGTAAACAACTAAATGAATCACGTAAATAAGAGCACGTCATATAGATGTAGCTTTGATTATGGATTATTTGTTTAAAGGAAGAGGACGATGACTTTTCTAGGAAAAAATAGTCCCGGCAGTTACATCAAAGAAGTAAATACTCTTCACCAGGCACAACAATACCTTCTTTATATTAGAATTTCAACCGTCGACATCAAAATTATTTCATTTATATTAGAATTTCAACCGTCGACATCAAAATTATTTCATTGTTTTTAAACCTTTACGTAAAATCTTATATACATATCCAAATACAATTAATGAATCCCTTACACTATTATCATTTGTGTATGCTATGTTTCCTGTTTTGTATTCTGTAGAGCCGGGTCCAAACTATCGTCCTTAGGCCCTATACCATAATTGTCATTTAACTGATAGCACATTCCTTAGTATATGAAACGTTCCTAGTAGGACGATCTTCTGGGCAACTTGTATGTTGATATTTCCTGGGACATTTTTAGTAAAATTATCTATTCCTTTTCTCACCAGTGCTCCGATTACTACTGGTACCGTCTCAGTCGCCATTCCCCACATCCAGTTAATCTCAATTTCCAGGTCCTTGTATTTGGACAATTTCTCGATAATTTTTTTATGGAGGTGTTTCTCTCGGATTTAAATTTCTCTATCAGTTTGAATTGGCATGTCCCAAAGGTTAGATATTTTGGATAACTGTGTCTGGTTAGTGCTCATACCATCTCTCAGTGGTTTCGATTTTGTGCTTCTTGCATATCTTCTTTGTTATGTCTGTGGGTATATTCATTTTTTGATAGTTCCGGATATCCTGAGATTATATAGTCGACAATTTTATCATATTTAACGCAGATCCTGTATTTCAGGTTCATTCCATCCTTGATTATGTGATAATGCTAGGATTTGCTTATGAGGCTTTGATACTAAGATGCAATAATTAGACCTTCTGTATCATTTTTCAGTCCGGTGCTCCTCAGGCACTGATGTGTTTTCTGTTGTACCAGATCTGATTATTTCGTTCTTTTTATGTATTTACCATGCAACGCCCTGTTCTGCCAGTATCTTTTTTTTTTTTTTTTTGTAACGTCATTTGGCCAAGGTGTTTTGTTTTTTTCTCTTACGCGTTTTTTGTTGCTAGGATTTCAGGTATATTAAGGTATTTCTCGAAGAGTGTATCTACTTTGTTGAATAAGTGGATTTGTTTTTTCATCAATAATGTTGAAGGTTTGTGTTCCTACGGGTATAGCTAAGATGTTGATAGCCTTCATTTTATTGGTCGCTTTCTCGTATCAAACGCAATCTCCTATAATATTATTTTTGGATCTTCATAATTGAATGTTGTATTCCATCTCCTTCATTAATCCCTAAGTATTTGTATGCGCCATCTTGGCCTAGTTCCTTAATCTTGTTGTTAATATCAAGGTCTAAATCCGCAATTAGTTTACCTCCTTTGAAGGTGGCTTTGGCACATCTGTTGATTCCCAACTCCTTCCTAATGTCCTCATTGAAGGTTTTGACAATGGCGAGTAGATTTTTCTGCTGATTTTCATCCTTCGCAAACGTTTTAAGATCATCAATATAGAATAGGTGATTCAGTTTGCCATTCTTTGACTTGTATCCATAGCTACTGTTATTCAGTAGGCACCTGAGTGGCGGTAATGCAAGGCAGAAGTGTAGTGTTAACAGTGAATCTCATTGAAAGATCCCGCATTTGATGTTGATTGGACTCGATGTTAATGATTCGTTTGGATAAATTAGGTTTAGTGTAGTCTTCCAGTTTTTCATGCTTTCTGTTATGAATTTGACCGTTGTGGGTCATAGTCTGTATATTTTTAGGCGCTTCTTTATCTATGAGTGTGGAAGACTGTCGAACACCTTTCTGTAGTCGATCCATGCTGTCGACAAGTTCCTTTTATTTGTTTTCTCTTATCCCAGTATTGTTTTATTGATAATTAATTGGTCCTTGCACCTGTAACTTTCTCTTTTACATCCCTTCTGATCTGCTGGGAATAAATTGTTTTTCTCAAGGAAGTTGTATGTCCTCACGGTTATGACACAAGTGAGGATCTTGTACATTGTTGTATAGACAGTTGAGGAGCTTATAGTCCTCCGGGTTCTGCGTCTCTTCTGTTTTTGGGAGTAGGTATGAATAATTTGGGTCATTTTTGGGAGGGGTTATGATTATATAATTGTATGCCCTTGCGCGGTCTTGGTGGGTGTTAGATACGTTTTTTATCCAAAAATTGGATATTCATTCTGTTCTTGGTGCTTTCCACTTTTTGGCTTTGCAGATGGCAGCGGTTGTATCAGTAATATTGATATCCGTCATTTGGCACTCTGTATGTATGTGTGTGTGTGTGTGTTGTTCTTGTTGTTGCTTGATACATGTGGCTCTTTCATTATGCACTTTTGCAGTTTTCCCACATCTTACACCAGAACTCCTCGACTTCCTGGATATTAGGCGTGTCATTTTTCTCTATTTTATTTTTTCCAAGTTCTCGATAGAATTTCTTGGCATCATCTTTTTGCCAAACGCTTGATTCTCTGTTCCTTCGCTTGAATTTGTGGTTTCAGCTTCTCTTTAACTTTTGGTAAGTCAGTCTTATTCTTTATGTTAAGGCTTCGTTTCAATTATTTCAGTTTTCTTTCTTTTATTTTGGAGCCCTTCTCTTCTACTTCACTTGCAAGTGACAATTGTCCTCGTAGTTTATCTATTGCTGCTTCTATTATTTATTTCCAGACTGGCATTTTCCTTTTTCGTTTATGTTGCGTTTTTACTTTTTTACCTATTGTTTCTGCGATCGTTACCGAGGATGCATGATTAATTTCTGCAAGGTCCATTGGCCTTTCCATTTCGACTCTTATTTTCCTAACTGCTGGGCTTGTAAGATTGATGTTTACTTTCAATTGACGGTTCTTTCTTACATTTGGAAATGTCGGCCTTTCCTCGAAAGGCATTTCCTTTACATTCTCCCATTTATATTGGATTTTTTATTAACTCTGTTTCTCCCTCATATTCGTCACTATCTTCCTCTATTTGCTTGTGTACCTCAGAGGGATTATTATAACTGGTTTCTATTTGTTTGTCTGCATGTCTCCTCTGGGTTGTTGGCATTTAGCCCCTAGATTTTAACGTTTAACCTATTTTTTATGTTTTCTCGGATGTTTTCGAGTTCGATGTCAGTTATTCTTTTTTCCTGATGATGTCACGCCTGACATTGGCTAGTTTGTTGACATCGATGTTTAGTCTGTTTGAGAAGTGTTTCTCTCGCCAGATATTATAAGCGGCTTTGACTGTTGATGTTGTTGTCAGATTTATAGTAGTGGTGTAAAATGATTGTCCACGTGGTGGTTTTCATCTAATTCTCGTTGGGTAGATTTTTTTCCAGTTCCAGATTTTCGATCCCATTTTGATACCTCAGTCGGAATCGCGATCCTTGTTGACTCGCGTGACGACCGATGCGGTTTGTCAATCTTTTTCGTTGTGTCAGCATTATAGTTATTTCGTATTTACCCATACATGGGAGCTGGTTCGTTGACGCCAGAGCATATCCATAGCATAGTGGGCCATCACGTTCAGGGGGGCAGGCCTCCTTCTGATATATATATATATATATATATATATATATATATTACTATTGCTATCATGAAGAACAACGGTAAAAATCTTCGTTTATAAGCATTTATATCCCAAGGAGACACGACGTGATTTTCCAGACTCCGACAGAACTTCAATTTTCAACGGAATTTTCTTTGTCCAAGGGTATTAAAACTATATTCAAATCCCCTAATCTTGTTATTACACGAACAAGTTTTACGATAAATACAATTATTATATCGTTACTAATAATAACTCAAGAAAAGTTTACGGTGGAGTAATGGATAGCGGCTCGGATTGAGGAATCAGACAGCCGAGTTCGAATTCCACTGGAATCCATTACGTGCTATTACCTTTGGGAAAGGTATGAATCCTCTTCTTCTCCTCGCGGCTATGGGTAAATAGCAGGACAGGCAGGGTTCTATAGCCTTGGATGGCAACTGGTCTACCGCAGAAAGAAATGGCAACCTAATCCGGGTAAAAATCTGCCTCGTCAGTCATGTATTGAAAGATACATGATCGCCTAAGCGTGTATCACGCATGGCACATAACTGACTTGACTGATATAATTTACGAATAAATAAATAACAAAAATCATTACTAGTACTATTGTATTCCTCTTTATTTATTTTTCTTCTTCCTATCTATTTATCTCTCTCTCTCTCTGTCTGTATATATATATATATATATATATATATATATATATATATATGTGTGTGTGTGTGTGTGTGTGTGTGTGTGTGTGTGTGTGTGTGTGTGTGTGTGTTTGTTTAGAGATAATTTCAAAATGACGTTTCCTGTATATTTGTTTAAATAAAACCCAGTCTAGTCCAAGGGATCTTCATTGTGTTCCTCAACTATATTTAGAATAATTTTTAGCGACGTTCATTTTAAATAACTGGTTTCTTCAACGTCTTCAAATGTCAATAATTGAACATAACTCTCATTAAATAATTAATCTTTGAAAGGCTGTCATAGATCCTGTCTTGAAATTAAGGTTTGTTTTTTCCCGTTATTTTTTTATGAGGCTTGGTTCAGTTTCTTTTCAGGAAAGTCTGTGACTCATGCGTACGTCGGCCGTCGGGTATATAACGATTTAAGTTTCTCTCCACCTCTCTTTTTCCACCTCTTTTCACCTCTCTCTATCTTTCTATCTCTCTGTGATTGCATGTTTTAAGCTTTCATTAAACAAATAATATTTTAAATATTAAAATACAGAAATTTCTCTCCATATTTAAGAAAGGTTTTCAAGTGAATATGATTCAAAAATAGTTCTTGCTATATTAAAAATACTTTTCAGTTAATCTTTTTTTTCCACTTCCTTCAAACAGACAATTTACTTCTAAACACCTTTTTTCTCTTTCAATTTTGAAATCGAATTCAATGTTTTATAAGCTGATGCTTCAGTGTCCCAGCAGGTCATGGATACTCTTTTCAATAATAAGAATCTAATAACTGCCCAATTAGGTAACTTCATGAAATCGCTAAAAAAAGAGAGCATGGCTTGATAAAAAACAGCCTTAAACTTGATGAAAACGAAATTTTCACGTCTAAATGTTTGTGTTATTATTAAGAGGAAAGACTAAAGTATTTTTTTATTATTTTTCATATTTTTGTATCCCTTTTAGAACATTCTAACTTTTGATCAAAAAATCATGTTTCTTTTTGCAAATGTGTAATTACTTAAAAATATTGCAAATTTTAGCGCCTTTTTTGCAGTGACAGACGTTAATTTTGAAAATCTTGAAAAAAAACAAAATGTCGGATATTAATGAAACTTTCAAGATTTATTTACAAATGATTGAAATTATTTTAAATATGCTTTTTATTTTGAAAATCATGGTAAAAATATATATTTTTTAACATCTGTTAACACCCCCAAAAATAATTTTATGAAAACACTAGAAATTCAATGCTGTTTATTTTTTTTGTTTTTTTTGTGAATATTTGTGAATATTTGTGGATATATTAGTTAAAAGCAGAAGTCTTTGAAGAAATAAAATCATCATTTTATTTTGTAAAATCAAACGACCAGCTACCGAAATTCAGCTCTGAATTGTAGCATAAAAAATTCAATAAAACAAAGATTTTATTTCAAAACTTTCAATTGCTTTCGTGTGACAATATTTTCTGAAAGCAAACAATTTTTCGGTGAAAAATAAATTTTTACAACAACTATCTGTTATTTTATATATATATATATATATATATATATATATATATATATATATATATATATATATATATATGTATATATATATATATTTATATGTATATATATATATGTATATATATATATATTTATATGTATATATATATATGTATATATATATATATATATATATGTATATATATATTTATATGTATATATATATATGTATATATATATATATTTATATATATATATGTATATATATATATATATTTATATATATATATATATATATATATATATATATATATATATATATACGTTCTTTTTACAGTTTTACAATTCTTACATTAAAGTTGTTAAATATTTTAAAATTAGTAAAACCAGTTTATTTTAAGCAATGGTGTTATTAAATAGATATATATATTTACAGATCATAAATTATACAGCTTTATTACAACCTGCAGACGCACAGTATGTACAAACAGAATTTTAAATTGTTCTTGTCTCTATAAAAACTTTTTGTTTCAAATGTATTGATGGCCCCAAGAAGTGTGAAAACATAAAGTGGTTTTTCTGATGTGTTAATCGATTTATTGATGGCGGATTCACACATACAGAAACAAATCAAAATTCGTTCAAAAAATATCAGGGTTTTCAGATTGTAATAAGCCTTAAAATATATGATTAATAAATATAGTTTTACTTAACGATATTTCTTAAATATTTCTCATCGATATTGAACTTTAAAAGATACAAAATCTTTATAAATTAATCAATTTTAAATTGTAAAAAATGAAAACAAATCTTGTATAAATTCATTTTTCATCGAAAAGTTTTTTCAGACAATATTGTCATTAATATATATTATTCATAAAAGCAATTAAAAGCCTTTCCAATTAAATAATATATTAGTTTTATTGCGTTTTTTATTTTTTAATTCAGAACAGATTTCGGTAAGACCGGGTCCGATTTTTTTTGTAAAACCGGAACCGGTCTTACCGAAATCTGTGATTTAAATTCTCCAAATAAATTTGCTTTTAACTAACATAGTCACTACAAATCATCTCGATGAATTTCTGAAGCTTTCATAAAAATTAGTAAGGGGGAAAAACACATGTAAAAAAAAAACGCAAACCCCGATTTTCTAGTAAAAAAATTCAAATATAATTTCATTCATTTGTGAATAATTCCTGAAAATTTCATTAAACTCTAGGAATTATTTAATTTTTGCAAGAATTTTTAAATTAATATGTCTCTCACCGCATAAAAAAGCAAAAGATTTGCTACAACCGCCGACGCAAGAAAAACAATTTTTTAAAAACTAAAATGTACTAAAAAGGAATAAAAATTTTAAAAATAATAAAAATACTTTGATCCTTCCTCTTAATAATAATATAAAAATAATTGAGATAAAAATAAAAATAATATCCTAAAATTTTATAAATTTACATAAAATTATACTATAATTTTATGTACCTTTCTTATGAAATTTTATCACTCAGCATTTATTATTTTAATTTTTTTTATAGTATTTTTAATTTCTCCAGAAAGTATCAACAATCGTAAGGTGAAAGCTAAAGTACTTAAAAATGAAAAAAGATGCCTGCTAAAAGTTCTTCTTACTTAAAAAATTACGAGGTAAATAAGCTGATTCACTTAAAACTAAAAAAGGAAATGTCACTTCCGTCACTCCGTATGAAAACTTTTCCCCCGCATTAGGAGTCAGTACTTGATTAAACCATCACCATCACCATCACCGTTGTTAGGTTATATTTTATAAATTATTTTTGCAAATGTTTGTTTCAAAATATACTAAATACACTTTAAATTTTCTTCAAATAAATTTGGAAAAAGGTATAATTGATTTTTGCAAGATTTTTAAACGAAGAATTTCACTTGCGTTTACAAAATACTAAAATGGCTGAAAGATCGATAATCGATTTTAGTAATTTTGCCGATTAAAAAAAAGAAAAAAGTGAAGACTTTTAGCTAAAATTTCGGACGTGCTAAGAAGGATTAGAAATTTTCAAAATATAATAAAAATTACTTTGGTCTTTCCTCTTATTAATAACATTAATATTTAGAGGATAGTAAATTTTTTCATCAAGTTTAAGGCCGTTCTTATGGTACGCTCTTCTTTTTTTTAACACTTTTATGAAGATACCTATGTCCACTGTTCTGTCTGAATCAGATAAAAAAATAAAAATTAAGATTTGCGTCAAAAATGAATAAAACTAATAGGTAGACAACAAATAATATCTTGTCTCTTAAATTAAATTATTATTAATCTAAAATTTAATTTGCTGCTTTAAACTAATCAATATACAAATATATGCACACATACACACACATACAAATTATATATTATTATTATCATCATTACTATTACTGCAATTATTATTATTATATTTATTATTATTATTATTATTATTATTGCATTGTGCTTCATTTCTTCTTCCTGTCAGCAGTATCCGTTTTGTAACTTTCAGCAATATGCTTCAATGACTACTACGAGGAGGAGACGCTTTTGTAATTCAAACAAAGACGCCGTTAAGAGAAACAGTTAAAAAAAAAATTATGAAACAGCAATCATGGCAACTACAATAGCAATAAAACCCATCGGTCACTTTTGAAAATAACTTACAAACATGTCTTTAATATGAAAATAACATTAATTTAAAATATAATCTGCGGTAATGTGCAAATTAATATATATATATATATATATATATATATATATATATATATATATATATATATACACACATTATAGTTTTGTTCTTTTTTTTAAAATAAGAATTTAAATAATTTTTGATTTATAGTCACATAGATTTAAATTAAAATTAGTTGGATATTTACGTTGAGTTAATTTACGTTGACGTATATATTTTTGAAAATAAAATAAAACAAAATAAACACAAAATTACGGCAAAAATTAAATTAATATCAAAATGTAAACAGATACTTAGATTAAAAAACTACGTTAAAATTCATTACGAAAAAAATTACGCTGAAATATTTACATTAAATCCGTTATACATTTTATAGGCACATACATTACAGGCATAGGGTTACGGGTTTTCATAAATGCAGAGCATTACCGTGCAGGTGGGGTTCAGTGACAAATACCTTTTGGTTGAGTAATCTAGTCTGATCAAACTGCCTCCGAACTTGTGTTTTATTATTATTATTATTATTTTATTTTATTTTATTTCTGGCGTTTACACATTTCTTCCGGGTCCCACCCAGGGACCTAAGGTTAGAAATGGCATTATGACACTTTCCACTGACTAAAAAAAAAGAAAAAAAAAGAAGAAATTACAAAGATAAAGCCCTTCGTAAAGTGTGGGCTGTACTTGTCAGAACAATTTTTTGTATCTCCTTGAGGCATGGACTTCCAGGAATCCCTTCAATTAGTCTACTGCAATCTTTTCCAACCAGTCTTAGGGGTCCAACTACAACAGGGATTGTTGATGTTCCCATATGCCACATTTTAGAGATTTCTATTTCAAGTTCCTTGTATTTTGACAGCTTTTTGAATATCTTCAAAGATACATTGCAGTCAGCAGGGACTGCCATATCAATAAGGAGGCACCGTTTTTGTTTGTGGTCTTTAATAACGATATCTGGGCGGTTGGCCTTGATTGTTCTGTCA
Organism: Acanthosepion lycidas; assembly: GCA_963932145.1. Lineage (NCBI taxonomy): Eukaryota > Metazoa > Mollusca > Cephalopoda > Sepiida > Sepiidae > Acanthosepion > Acanthosepion lycidas. The sequence continues at coordinate 36,894,885 of OZ010593.1, read as the reverse complement.
GTGTGTATTGTGTAGTCCCATAGAATTTTAACAGGTCCTATCTCCGTAACCGGGTCTGGGTGGTGTTCATACCAGTTTCTTTCAGTTTCCTTCCCGTAGAAGTTGCAGATTTTCCAGTGCAGATATTGGCCCACTCTGTCATGTCGGGTTTTATATTCAGTGGGTGCCAACATCGTGCAACCTGATACAAGATGATCAATCGTTTCTGGATATTTATCACAGAATCTGCATTTTGGGCTGACACAATATTTTAGTATATGTGCTTGATAATTCCTAGTTAGCAAGCATTGGTCCTGCGCAGCAAAGATAAAACCTTCAGTTTCCGCTTTCAACCCTGCACTGCGTAGCCACTGATGGGTACAGGTTTTGTCTACATCAGCTTGTTTGGTACGGGCAGAGTATTGGCCATGAAGTGGTTTATCTTGCCATCGCTTCTGTATCTGGTCGGTTGCATTCGTCTTTGCTGTCTTTTTTAAGTATTTTGCAGTTTCAGTCGGTCTATTGTGCTGTAGTTGCATCTCCACGCCCATTTGAAACTCCATTTTGAATTTGTTGGCTTCTTTCATTACGGAGTAAAGACGCTTACTACTTTCATGTTCCTTGACGCATACCATCATCCAGTCTTCTGTAGTTTCCAAGTATCTTTGGAGGCCAACTGTTGTAGTTTTGTAGAACAGTTCTAGTTGAACTAATCCTCTGCCTCCTTCGGATCTGGGAACATACAGACGATCAACATCAGCTTTGGGATGATGCATGCAATAGCAAGTGAGAAGCTTTCTCGTTTTGGCGTCCATTTGCTTAATTTCAGCTATGGCCCAGTTAAGGACATTAAAGCTGTATTGCACCACTAGGACAGCCAATGTGTTTATGGCTGATATTCTAGTTTTTGAGTTTAGTTCATTATTTAGTACCAGACGTTCACGCCTGTAGTACGCTTTTCTTATTTTTCCTTCATTTGGGGGTGTTGTATGCCATCTCCTTCGCTAATTCCTAGGTACTTATAAGCTTCATCATGCTCCAATTCCTTAATCTTTGTGACAAAATCTAAATCTATTAAGGGTGTTTCTGTAATTCTACCTTTCTTGAATGTTACTTTTGCACATCTGTCTAATCCGAAGTCCATACCTATGTCGTCACTGAAGTATTTTACAATATTGAGGAGGCCTTTCAATTCATTGTCTTCTTTGGCAAAGAGTTTGAGTTCATCCATGTAGAGTAGGTGATTGAATATTTTCTTATTTATTTTGTAACCATAGCTACTGTTGTTCAGTTCATGTGTAAGAGGGATTAAGGATAAACAAAACAGAAGGGGTGACCGAGAGTCTCCTTGAAAGATTCCACGTCGGATATTCAGACGGTTGGATATGGCAGTGCCCCCGGTGTGACTAAAGTATAGTTTGGTGTTCCACATTCCCATGCTGTGCTTAAGGAAATTTAATACCACAGGGGAGACTTTGTACATTTCCGACTTATTATTATTATTATTATTATTATTATTATTAATTCTATTTAGTTGTACATTTTTGAGATGTTATGTTGGAAAATATGATTTATGATTTACCTGTTTGAGGACATTTTTAAATGAGGGTTCAACGCCGCTAGATCTGCTTGCATATTTATGAAAGTAAAATAAAATGAAACACTATCTGAACTACTACCCAAACTTTTCTTCAAAGATGATAACTTCTAGTTTGAAATAAAGTCCCAAAGTGGACGACAATTCGCAGGTATTTCAAGGCAGACAGAACCCAATCACTAGATGTTAGAAGATTTTGAATCGTCGAAAGTTTTCATTATGTAAGTTTAAAAACCACACAGGAACTCTGGATGGATAAAAGCGAATTTTTTTTTTTTTTTTTTTTTGATAAGCCGAATATTTTTCTTTATGGGCTCAAGTACAAATATTTCCAAGTCTAAGAAACATAACTCTGTCAAAGCCTTTCAGTTCACATGCATGTATATCAAATACCTAATAAATTCAATTGTTAGGTTTTGAAAAAATACGTCATGATTTGTTTCTAATATTTTTCTTTAACTGTTGTGGACGAATGTTTCTAGAACACCAACACTAAAAATCCTTCTGATCACTCAAAATATATTCGACAGTCTGCAACAACAGAAAAGAGTTACTTGTAGAACGCCTTACTTTATTTTTATTGGTAATTGCATTTTATTGTTTAATCTTTCAAATTAAGAGTTTTTTTTTTTTGGGACTTGTTAATGATCGTATGTATGTAGGGATTCACATGAATACATTTGTGAGACATATATGAATAAATGAAAATTAATATTACCCTCAAATACTATTAAATAATGAAACCTAATCTTTAATTTAGTTTACCAATATAATAAATAAATTACATTCATAAATTAATTTTAAATATTAAAATAGATGTTATTGTTATTTCTTTTTTTTTTTTATATATATTGTGGAAATACAATTAGTCGGGTGAATAAACTATTAAAATTTTAAATATTTCTTTATGTCCTAGATAAATATGTTTATTACAATAATAGTTATATTTAGTCCTGAAACTATTTACTTAAAAAATTAAAGATTTAAGTTAATAACAAAATTTTTTTCAGACATCGAATTTTCTATCAAACATTGTAAACTATCTTTTACATAATTTTGTTAAAACAAAATTATAACAACTCCATCTCTTTACCCCCCCCCCTATCTCTCTTTTTACCATAAGACTCACTTGTATACATTTTCTACAATTCATTTCCGTTTTATTAACCATCTAAAGAGGTCATGGTTCTGTCACTCCTCCTACTCCAATATAAAACATACTTAAGAGAGATATAAAATTAACCCCTCCCTATACTTTATATTGTCTGTTTAACTACCACTCTCAACCCCCTCAATTAAATTACAAAAATTACACTACCCACCAATTTCTAATCCCATTTTTCATCTCAATTCGTTGTTGGAAGTTTTACCTGATGATCCTGAATCCTTAAAAAAGGATTTAGGTGAAATAAATTATCGTAATGGTACCTTAAAGTGGTTTGTTTTTCATTACATATTAGCTCTGTCCTCACATTGAGCTCTCAGGATTTCATCCTCTTTGGATTTACCAATTCGGTTTACCAAGTTCCTTATAACTTATATATATATATATATATATATATATATATATATATATATATATATATTTAAATTCAATATTTTATAAAAGATCGGAGCAAATGATTCATCTCAAAAAATATTTTGGTACTGAAAATATTGTTAGCTTGTGAAACTACAATTTTCCAGGTAAAATTAACGAAAAAGGGGAAACTGCAAAAGAGTGTGTTTAACGACTGCAAACTTTTCTACATTGTGGTAATAATTGCTAATGACATGAAAGCAGATAATGTAAAATAGATATGAAGGGAAAATAAATCTGTTTCATTTAATCATAGAAAACAGCTACAGCATTAAGGATGAATCTTATTGTTTTTTTTTCAATAATATCTTACCTTTTACATATATTTCCTTAATTTTGTTTCGTCTTTTACGTACCGTGCGTCTTTGAGACGCGGGCAATCATGGCTCTCCACAACAGTTTACACTTAATAGCTCTCAACAGGGTTTGATCCCTTCCAGTCAATTTTCTGACATTCTTTTACACAATCTGGTTAAATAGGACATTTCTTTCAATACACCCTATGAATGTTAAATTCTCCTAGACCCTTTTCATCATTATCTGGCTCAGATATTTCAACAGTCTCGTTTTGATTCTAAATACAGGTGTTTTAGCAGTTCAAAAATATTGGTGGCTTCCGCGCTTGTTGAAAATTCACATGGCGTTACTGTGTCCCTCGCGCATGACAATTTAGGTGCATTGAGTGGGGAGCTACAACCAATTGATTATTTCAAAGAAAAAGGAAAATCTTGTCATATGTTTGATTCTAATGGCTAGGCCGTGTCATTTGTGGCCATGAGAAAGAATCGTTTTAATCGGTCATTCCTCTTAAGGTTGGCTGAGTAAAACTATGAAATTATGAACCATGACATTAGCAAATTTTTAAAATTTATCACGAGTTGCTTGATGTCGGGGGTTCACAGTTCAAAGTCACATCAGCTAACGCAAGTACAGTTTCTACTTAATGAAGAGAGGGCAGTTCCTATCCCACGAAAGTCGAGGAAACTGTTCCGCTCAAACCACTCGCCGAACAAGTTCAGGCTCCCCAAGAAGGCCAGACTTCCCTGGTTCTTCGTCGCTAAAACTAACCATAACCAAGTTTGTAAGGATTTCGCAGATCTACCTGCGTGATACACGCCAAATTCAATCAGGCAACGTTCATGTTCTAGGATCATGATCAATGAGGTCATTTCAAGCTTCCTCACCTCTTCTCCTAGGGTTAAATGGTCAAGGCCATTACTGTATTGAACACGCTAATCAAATCATAGATCGAGGAGTCGTAAGCTCCATGTGATTCAGAAGAAACTTGCTCCTACTTATATGGTCTACATGTTGCTGACCGAGAATTATATGGTCCACATGGTGCTGAGCAAGAATTTCCACAATCAAGCGAATCAGGAACATGTTGCTTTCTCTCTATCCTAATATGTATCTCATAGACTACCATATCATCATTTGGGGGCTCAAACCAGAGGTGCACAATACAAAGTAATCGCCATCATGGACTTGATCCCTGACATGAATTAGAAACAAATTTTTGCTTCCAAGGCTGAAGGCGTTCATATTGAATAAATTCTTTCTGTATTTCTAAGCTAAACATCTGAGCAAATATGTTTGCAAATATACTGTTTTTTATTGAATACTTTATTTATTTTAAAATATGTTCTCAATTACTTGGCGCACCTCTCATACTATATTATTGGAAAGTTTCGAGCTTGGCTAAATCCCCAAATGCTTTTTTTACCAAATTGCTAACTCCTATCCGTTAAAAAAATCCCCCCAAAAAACAAAACAAAACAAACAAACAAAAAATTTCCAAAATGTCATGCTTAGTTATTTGTAAGTTTCATTAAATATGGAGACTGAATTTCAATCTATGAGTTTCATTTTTAACAGAAAATTGACTATTCTTATCCAATTTTTTCGATCATTGAAAGTAGACTAAAATCGAAATTTTGAATACTGATTTTCAATCTTCCTATATATTTACTAATTAGGGAAATTGTTACAACACTCTTTTTACACCGCATTTTCAATATCTATAGCGTAAGAATATGATTCATTGCTATCAAAGTTCATTTCAATAAGAAAAAAATATTTTTTGTACGCAATAACACCATACCAATGAAGAGTAGTAGGTCACTTCGTATAACTGCTGTATTTTTTTATTTTTAAAACCTAGATTTTGTCGACTATTTGTAAGTGTTTTTTTTTTTTCTTTCATTTTGACAGCGTGTATTGTCAATATGGAAATTTTAATCAAGAGAAAACACGGAGACTTGATAAAAATCATATTTGGCCAACCGAATTACGTTACAAAAATACACCGATGATATCGTCAAAGTGAAATGAGGAAAAAATACAATTATCGTTAATCAGGCGAATGTTTGACTGTTTGTTAAAGGAAGAAATACGGAGAGGTGTGTATGTGAGTCGCTTCGATATTTTGTGTGTGTTTAAAATTGTGTGTCAATTTTTCTAAGCAATATATGTTCACCTAGCGTATATTAATGATACTAAACACACGAAGAAGATGAATGCAAATTGATGATAGACAACTGTTTGAATAGAACTAAATTTGCCTGATCGCGTGCATCTCATTAAAAAGCATAGTGCACAAGGATCTGTAAAAAAAATTGTAATCATTATTAAAAAATGTCGCCTATGTATAGTCAAGTTAGCTACCGATTTTTATAACATAAAAAGACCTACTGGTTCTCCAAATATTACACAAAAATATCTTCTAAATTTGAGATTCAAATCTGTGTTATTTTTTAGGCTAATGCTTAAACAGACAGTTGTAGAAAAATAATTGCAATCCATAAAAACATAATATTCAATGTAAGTTGGGTTGACTGCTAAGTCATGAAATTCACTATTTGCGTCAACATAATACGGAGAAGGAAATTATTTGGATGAGGAAGGACGGAAAATAATTAAAATGTGTTTAGAATCAAAACCATTCCCCCACTCCTACTTGGGGTCTTGTCTCACACCACGATGGGAGAACATCTACAGTTTCTCTGATCATCTCAGCATTTTTCTATTTGAAAAAGAAATTGCTTGGGAAAGTTTGATAACTTTTTAATTGTTGTTTTTCAGTCGAGCCAAACGAATCGGCTTAATATAAAACTTATCGCCAAGCGTTGCCAATCGATTTTCAGCTTATTTTTAGATTGTTGAACTTGTACAACTGAAATATATAACGTTAGAGCATGATACTACTAACTGCATAAATATATATATATATATATATATATATATATATATATATATATATATATATATATATATCCATCTTAAGTAATTATACAAATTGCATAAACCTCAACAACTGTTATTTGCTTTTAGATTAAACCATATAATCTAGATGTTAAGACAACGATTGTGTAGTAAATTTTTTATCTAGATTCAACATGTTTTATTAAAGTTATTTAACTTATTATAAAGACCAGTTGAAACACACACACACACACACATATATATATATATATATATATATATATATATATATATATATATATATGCTTAAACATAATCCTCAGGCCATGTGCGTTGTATTTTTACTGGACTATTTATATATACTAATATATATTGCAGTATATCTTAATAGTCGAGGAAAAACACAACGTATATGGTCTGACGATTGCGTTTAAGCAAGAAACGGCATGTCGTCACCGGATGTTGACTTCAATTTCCATTTTTCATATTTACATACGGTCTCGATTTGAGACTGACCCCTTTAACCCATAAATATAGCATAGCTTGAAACTATATTTTTATCATATATATATATATATATATATATATATATATATATATATATATATATATATATATATATATATATATATCTGTGTTTGTATGTATATATATAAATTATGACTTTACTTTCCATTTAAAAATTGTGCATACAAATGAAACTGACAATAGCGAGAAAATTTTCAAAAAGTACCTATATATATATATATATTATATATATATATATATATATATATATATATATATATATATATATATATATATATATATGTGTGTGTGTGTGTGTGTGTGTTTTGAGTATATCATATAGCTAATTTCATTGGGATTCTTTGCTTTTATGTTTCCATAATTTTTGTTATTGAATAACCTTGTAACCAAATAAGTTGAAACATTGTAAGAACCTGGATGCAAAATTACCATGGATGATCTAGCAATTAAAGCACTCTCTAAACATTTTCGCCTTAGTAACTGATTCATTTGACTGGTTATTATGCAAAAGATCCCTTTTGTATTCATATAATCTTTTATTTAAATTCCTTGAGATTTCTCCTATGTATGCCTTGTGGCAATTATTATGTAAATTTCTTTTAAGTTTAACTTATTGTTTTGTATCAATTACATCTTTTATTGTTTTAGATGTCTTTCCTTTAGTGTTTGCGGGGGTGTATAGGAATCATAACGCACTGTTGATTTCACCGCGTGTTACCAGAAATAACCACCAAACGATCACACCTACCGTTGGTGGAAAGCACTTTGATCCGGTGACAGTTAAAAATGGAGTTAAGCAGGGCAACATTCCGGCTCCAAACCTATTTGCCCAGTACTTCTCTATCGTTTTTGAACAGATCTTTAATAACTGCAATCTTGATATTTACATTCGCTATCGTTCAACAGGAAAGTTGTTTGACATCAGGAAGTTTGATGCAAAGTCGAAGGTTCAATTGGTGTTGATCAGGGATTTGCTATATGTTGATGATTGCAACCTTGTGCCTCATTCGGGGGAGATACGCAGCATCTCATGGATGTTTTTTTCAAATGCATGCACTGCACTGGGACTGAGTTTGAAAAAGACAGTAGTCATGTATCAACCAGCTCCAAGGAGGCCATATCGTGAACCAAGCATCTTTGTCTGTGGTAAAAGATTGAATGTAGTTTGCGCGTTTTTGTAACTTGGGAGCACGTTGAGCATGTTCTGTGATCTTGATGCGGAAATTTCAAACCGCATACAAAAGGCGAGCGATGCATTTGGAAAACTGAATAAACATCTGTGGTCTCAGCACGGAATTTTCAGTGAGTACTATCGTGTATGTATGCTTCTTTATGCCTGCAAGACGTGGGTGGTTTACCGTAGACAAATGAAAAAGCTTGAGAGATTCCACTAGTTCTGCTCACGTCGTATCCTTGGTATTACGTGGGAAATATTTGTTAGTGATGTTGACGTGCTAGAGTGGAGCGGCTGTGATAGCAGTGAGTCGTTGATACTAAAACATTAATTTGAGTGGGCGGGTTACGTCGTCAGAATGGATGACAGCCGTATTCCAAAGCAATTGTTTTATGGTGAGCTGCGAAGATGGAGGAGAAATGCCGTCAAACCTAAGACGCGCTTTAAGGATTGCATCAAAGATGCGCTGAAGAAATGCAATATTCCTTGTGAGCACTAGAAATAGTGAGCATCTAAATAATTGGGATGAGGCTGCTTAGAGTCGAAAGTGCCACTTTTAGGAGGAGAAGAGGAGAAGGAGGTACGCAAGGCTTAAAAGAGATGTGCGTAAAGGCGTCCCCGTTGAATTTCCTGAAGACACCCACAGGTAGCTAGATCTGACGTGTACAGATTGTGGTAGAGTATATTTGTCGATGGCTGGTCTAAGGAGTCACTTGAAAGCGCACCGACGGAGGGTGGCAATTGGCTATATAGTCATAGACGTCCAGCAACTGAAATGTGATATTTGCAGTAAGAAATGCGGGTCCAGAAGTTGTTTCATACGACATATTAAATTGCATGATAATGTAAGACCCGTTGTTTCATCTCATAAGTGTCCTATTTGCGTCAGAGTATGTAGTTCCTTTACTGGGCTAAGAAAACACATTCGTTCATTACATCTGTAGATACTCTCCAAAATGATATGGAGTAATGGCCGTACTCGAACACGTGTTGGCAAGCACCAATATATATATATATATATATATATATATATATATATATATATATATATATATATATATATATATAGATAGATAGATAGATAGATAGATAGATATAAAATATTAAACTCTACAGATCGTACTGAGTGCTGATTTGTTTTTAAATAAAAAATAATATCTAAGAACTCTGAATTATAAATATCACTGTTCATTTCTATTATATATATATATATATATATATATATATATATATATATGTATGCATGCATGCATGTGTATGTATACGTGTTTTGCGTATAATCTAGATTGAAGTATCATTCTTCGTGAGCCAATTTGTTATCAATGGTGGTGATCATCATAAACGTTAATCACGCAATTTCTATTTATGTATATGCGTATATGTAGTATGGCTATGTGCATGTGTGAGTGTCCTCACT
>OZ010593.1:36730410-36880410 GCA_963932145.1 Acanthosepion lycidas | reverse complement strand
AGAGAGACACAGAGAGAGAGAGAGAGAGAGAGAGAGAGAGAGAGAGAGAAAGAGAGAAATTCTATTAGGACATTATAGAAAATAGGTAGTTCTGCTAAACGAAAAAACATGAATTCATTTTTCCCTGCTATCCGTTTCACTGCCTGTCTTATTGATAATGGCAATTATAATGATGACAAAAAAACAAAAAAAAACAAAACAAAACAAACTTTTATCCTAGCATAATTTCCGGTTTAATTATCAGTGAATTCACTTTTTCTATACACTCATGTACCGGCTGTCGACTTGAAAAAAGACGGAGTCCACAAGTAGATTTATATCTCACTGAAGTGCCTTGAAAGCAATTATATTTAGCCTGACACTATAACGATATCAGCCGTGTAAAAAGACTTAGCGAAATCTCTCCGTCTTCTTGTTGATCCCTACAAATAGTTTTAAAAAGTAATTATAATATTATAATTCTGTTTTTTTTGTTTTTTTTTTTCCTTCGGTTCTTATTTAATTAGCGCGTACGTTACACGCTGTAATAAATTGCCTGTCCCTTGCTCGCAAATTCTTGGTATAACAGCAGCGGACAGAGTAACATTTCTAACGTCTTTCCTTTAACTTCTGGCATGCCTCATTTGGATATTTATGCTTAAAGAAATGAAAGAATGAAGGATGGCAGGAAGGCTTAGGACGCGATAACGCCCTCGTTCGTTTAACGTCTGCCTCAGTGAAATGGTATAGTAATATGAAATACGCCATCTTTATATGTTTAGATCCAGTTGTAAAATCAGCAAAACAGAGATATTTCAACGGGCTCAGCCCTACAACATATAGATGCTATGAAAGCCTATTTGAAAAATCATTGGAACGCGACATACAGTCTATGGCTGTAAGGTTAGTGCATGCTTACATTAAAATATGAAGATAATATATATCTAATAATATGGGTTCTTCTAGTCTATATTATTCACTTATGTATATGTAAATATTGTATTTATTTATTCAGATAGGCTATATATATATATATATATATATATATATATATATATATATATATATATATATATATAAAGAAATATAGTCTTAAGGTGTGCTATATTTATGGAATAAAGTGCTCAATATCAGAGATAGAGCGTGTGTAAATATAAAAGTGAACATAGAAGTCAACACTTAGAGGCGACAGTCTGTTTCATGCTATATGCAATCGTCAAGCCACGTGTGCTATATATATATATATATAGTGTGCGATGGGTAAATTGTCGTTATTTTATATTTTAATTTTGGTCATGCGTATTGTTTGTTTTTGACTGCACATTACAATAGGGACAGTTGGGCAATGTCTGTGAGAAAAAGAGCACAATTACGCAATTCACTCGGCCAGAAATTTGGAAACGCAGCGGAAGCTCCAATATGAACGTTTCAGAGTGTTTGGGTGTCAATCTGAGGACAGTGTAGAGGATTCGGAAAGAGTTGAATGAGTCTAGTAGTGATTACGAGGGCAAGGCGGCTCAGAAAATTCACTCTGATCATTCTGATGAGAAAAAATTTTGTTGAGGGCCTCAACATAGAGATCTACAACAAGTGGTTTGAGAAGGTATAGCTACCAAGTGTCAAGAGCGTGGCTGCTGGAAGAATCTATGTCTGGTAACAGGGCCAAGCCCTATGTTCGGCAACACCAGGCCACGCAAACAAGATAAGTCAGTCATGGCTATCAGACAATTTCTGCGACCACGTCACCCCTTACATCTAGCCACCTAACTCCCAAGACAGCATTCCCTTGATTATTGTGCGTGGGGCTCAGTTGAACGAGAGACTAGAAAACTCCTTGTAACACCAAAGGTGAACTGGAGGCAAGGATTATGGCAGCATTCACCAACTTAAACAAGGAGACCGCCCAAAAGAATGGCAAGACATTCCGAAGTCGTCTGGAGGCCGTGGTAGTAGCCAATGTCGATTTTATTTAATAAATTTATTCTTTTTGTATAATTTTAGTAAACATATCTGTGAAAATGCGATGTCAGTGTCATTTTCATTTTTGCGTAATTTACACTGCGTGCACATGCACACACACACACGCACACACATATATATGTGTGTGTTTAGAAGAATATATATATATATATATATATATATATATATATATATGTATGACAAACTGTAAAATTTCTTGAGGAGCGTTTCATCCGTAAGGATTTCATCAGACCGGGCTTTGTTGATACAACAAAGCTTAGTCCGATGAAATCCTAACGGATGAAAAGCGTCATAAGAAATTTTACAGTTTGTCATATTTTTCTAAATAGTGTTTGTTGATATATAAAATTATGCAAAATTATATATCGTTATATCATCGTCTATGCGTCTATCTGAATAATTTCAATATATAATTGAATACTATAAACGAGCAGATACTTGATATTTATATTTATATACGAACATGGATTTCTGTCAACGCAAACAGACTTGGGAATGGATCTCACCCCTAGCAATGGGTTAAATTGTGGGGCAGACTGGGTAATTCTGCCTTGCTTGTCAATCCGTCTAGTAGAAAGACTGTTATGAATTGTTTGGAAACCTTATGGCACATAGTATGCATCAGTTCTCTGTACTTGTTTCTTCCCCAAAATTTGGTTAGTCTGCACAAGTCTTCACCATGAAAATCAATTGATATATGAGGGTGGGTACTCTGGCAGCTCGCTTCTAAACACTGATCTACTGGACCATCATATATCAAAAACTAGAAATTCCAATATATATATATATATATATATATATATATATATATAGATAGATAGAGAGAGAGAGAGAGAGAGAGAGAGAGAGAGAGAGAGAGAGAGAGAGAGTTTGTTGTTTACTTTAATGTATTTTTATCGCCCTGTACAAGTCTATTCTTAGTTGCCTGGTGAGGGCGCTTTGGTCTTGGTTAATGGTTAGCGACGTTCGTGTAATTCTCGATTACAACGGGGTAGTAAGTACAATCATCTATACCAGATTTGGACACAACACCGGTTGACATATCTACAAATCTAACCTTACTAGCTTGGTGAATAATCATGAGTTATATATTGATTATTATATTGAATGGATGTGTACCGACAAAAATTGAAATTGTAAAAATAAAAATAAATTTGTGAGTAGCATAATGTCATTCCGTCTATTTGGAAAAAAAAAACCAAAACAGAAATAGCCATTATTTAAATTGGTTGATGTCATATGTGTTATGATAGGACTTAAAAAGAGTTGTTTTTTTTTAAACAACACTGAACTACAGGCATTGTGTTATAATGAATAATTACATTCTGTCATTAAGCTTAGGGCTAGATCAAGAGGTGATCTTTCAAATCCATACGAATAATAAAAATAATTCGACTTCCGTTATACATCGTGCGAAAACATTCGTAAGTACTATATTTAAATCAAGGATTAATTAAAATTGTGTGAAAATGTCTGTCAAAAATTTAATATAGGAATTGTATTTACCAGTCTGCCAGTCCCTGCAGTTGAATATCTTATCAGGTTGATTTCATAATAAAAGCCGAAGAGGTTTCTTCACATGTTTCGGTTTTCACGATTTAAACGATCGAAAAAATATTCAATTGCATGCTTGTCATAAAACTGATTTGCATATTACAATCGCTTAATAGCATTTTAGATTTATTTTCGACTGTTTTCTTGCTGTGCCACATGTTCAAAAAAAAAAAAAAATAAATAAATAAATAAAAAAAAACATATGAATGAATATTGGGAAGCTCCCATCTGAAAAACGTGAGCTTGAAAAGTTTTATAAGGAAAAGAATTTGATCTGACAGTCGGGTGGTGGCATGTTTTGATTAAGGAGCGACAAGCAATGTTTTTAAAGTAATGATTAGGACATTTAAGTTAATACGTTAATAAAATTATCGTGCAAAAAGTGCACAAATTGTATATTTCTAAAAGAAAATGAAATTGTATCGTCTGGGAAGAGTGCAAATCGAGGTCCTGAAACAGTAAAAGTCGGGACACTGAGTAGTTGGCGATAGAAGCAAGATTCGGAAGCCGAAGATCTTTTGTTTTCTGTCGATTCGACTTCATTAAACTCTCATTCTGAAGACTTAATGATATTTTTTCAGATAACAACTAAATCTTTCTTAAATAATGATATATTATACATATGACGGCCGATGAAAAATGGGATAAAAATAACTATGTACAAGGCAAAGGGAACAAAAATAACTATTAGGTTGGTGCAAAAATAATGACGTAATAATGTCGTTTTTTGACGTATTTTTTAACGTCAAAAAACGACATCATTACGTCATTATTTTTGCACAAACCTAATATGTACATGGCAAAAGGAATAAAAATAACTATCTAAAAGGCAAAAGGAATAAAAATAACTATCTACAGGGCAAAGGGATAAAAATATGTATGTACAAGGCAAAAGGAATACAAATAAGTATGTACAACGCAAAAGGAATAAAAATATGTACACGGCAAAAGGAATAAAAATTCCTATGTACACGGCAAAAGTTAGTGGATTGACAAGGATAAATCTCTACAATCGACAAAAACAATGTTCAATAGATGAAAATCGATGCTGTGCATGTGGTGGGATCGTAGGGCTATTATTCATTTAGAGTCCTTATAAAGCAGTGAAACACTCAAGGCTCATTTATAAGTCCAGCAGTTGCAACGTGTCTATAAACCAAAAGAAAAAAATCACTCTGTGCTCGTCAATAGGAAAAAAGTTGTTCTCCCCCAGTACAACTCAAGTTCGCATCCAGCAAAAATAACACAGGAATAAAATTTGGATTTCGGTTTGTCTGTTTGACCTTAAACTAAACAATTATATATTTTTTCGATCACTATGGAAAACCTTCTTTAATGAAAACCAGTTACCAGTTACCGTTTGCCGATGTGTTTCACATCATAACCTGCGGAATTTTACTCGAGTAGCTGCCTGATTAGTGTCATTAGAAATAATGGTGAATATATGAATGAATAAAATATAATTGTGATTTATTTTTTTAAGAATGACGTTGATTAATTATTCATGACTTAACAGGCACACATATATATGTGTGTGCGTCTGTTGTTTATAATTTGCTATATTTATGAAAGAAGAGTACACAGTATCGTAGATAGAAAATTTACAGATGAAGACAATGTATTCATAGAACTACCATTGTATTATGACCGTCATTTACACGCCTCAAGAGAACTTGAAACCATGTGTCACAACCCCTTTAAGGAATTTGTATATAAGTCAATTGAGGTCTAACGGAAGGAGGCAATCGGCACTTCATGGTGAGCACAAAAACAAGTTTTACTGCACTATCTATTACAACATAATGACTAAAAATACTAAAACCTAACAATCTCATGAAAAAAAATCTAATGAAATTTATTTCAAATGGCGAAACTTAAAACCAAAATAAAATATGAGAAAACAAATACATAAGGAAATATATAAATGAATAAAATAAATAAATTGATTAAAATCATCAATCTGATTGTCATGACTATAAATAATCCAAATCATTAGACAGATGAAAAAAGAATTGGAAAGCGCCAGTGGCCTGTAAATACCTCATTAAACGAGTGACACATTGCATAAAGATTGCTTAAGTCGTGAAAATGACAGTCATTATGTAGTGTTATTTCTTATGTCTGCATCGCCTTACTATCTCTCTCTCTCTCTCTCTCTATATATATATATATATATATATATATATATATATATATATATATATATATAAAGGCTCTCTTTATGTTGAAATATTTCACTTTATATTATGAGATATCTATCAATAGCTAGCACCTGAGTAAAATAATGCAGATTTAGCTCTTAAGTATATCATCCATTTTTATTAATTTTTGTTGACTAATGATTTTAATACAGACCCAACACAACATATATTCGCCCCGAGATGCTGAAGGTAACGACTTTCGACTCCAACCTGATTTACACTAGCCAACCAGAGAGCCATTATCAAAACGATTAGGGTCGTTCTTTTGCATTGAACATGGCCAGGGTGAGAACACCGACGACCTGTCCCATTGATCCTGTGCCATCAAGAAACAGGCCGCCACTATCTTCGGGAAACGTTAACTTTAAAGTAATATAAAGGGATGGGTGAACAAAAACGGTGAGCCACACAGTACAATATTGTTTCAATTCCGTCATGTGTTTATCGTTCATATATGCCGCTGGGGTGGGCATTAATTTAAGAGACATGTTTGCCTCCTCAATCATGCTCCAAATCTGCCGCTTACCCGGTCCCGATCACACAACTGTTAACACCATTTTTGCCTTTTTGAAGTTCTGCGGAACTTCTATATCCTTTCCTCCTACTTGACAAAAATTCCACAGACTCCTCAGATCTTTCAGATTTCGGGTCTGTGATCGAAACCGATCTGCTTGTTCCCGGGATACGTGTCAGACGCCTTCCGCAAGTAAATATGGTTGTTTAAGTTTTTTCCTTTTGTCAGCTACAGCAGGGGCTTCGGGACTTCTCTTCTTTTTTCATCCTTCCAATTTTCTGGGTGATTAAGAAGGCGTGGGTGTAGGAGCAGTTTTAGAAGAAGTTCTTTGTGTATGAACAGGTGTATATTTAAACAAAGATGGCAGTGGCAACAGTATGTCTTGCACTGATGAATTTAAATTGGTAGGTGTGTTAGTCAATGATTTGAGCGGAGGTGGCTATGTAAAAGATTTCTTGGTTGAGGGGGAAGACGGGGCAGAGGATGAGAAGCCCAGTACCCCTAGCGGCTTTTGTTTCTTAGCCCGGTTAGCCTCCAATTCTTCCTTTAGCTTCTTGATTTATTTATTTTAAATTTCTCCAAGTTGGGTTCGTTTAGCTTCTGTACCTCCGAAGCAGTTTTACTATATGAAGCCGGGGCATCTCCTTCAGATCTGGTAGCGGGAATGGTATTGTAGGTGTCCCCGGAGTAATGATGGAACTGGGGCGGCGCTGTACGGCTCTTCCCCCTGCCCGTAACAACGATACGACATTCCTCTTCTCCCTTTTCCTTATTTGCATTTGCGAAAGGCGTCGGGTTTTTTGGGGGGTAATGTGGGACTGTACCGAACCGAAGGCTTTTCCGCATCGGTCCGTGTCGCTGGCATGCATATTACAGGCGCCGCGGAACTAAAAGTATCGGTCAGAGGGGTATTTCGGCTGCCAGCGACCTGAAGTCTAGAGGACTTCTTCTAAGGACAGAAGAAGGGGAGGTGACCAATTTCTTCACAGCTCCAAATAGTAGATCTTCTGCTAGTCACGATGACCGGCATTTTCCGGCCGTAAAAGTGCAAAGAGTTGGGGACAAAGGCTAAACTATCGAGCATGATGTCAAAGTTCAGTTTGTAGGAATTATCACCTAAAATTTGGCCAAACAGCATGAAGAATGCAGCAATGTGTTCTCGACTCAAGGGGAGGGTCCTCGAAGTTTTTAAGTACAGTATGGAATTGGTTAATATTACTCCATGAGGATTTCCAAAAGATGAAACAATGATCTAAGTATCTTTTCCAAGATTTAGTAAATTGGGTTTTTATATTTTCCCCACATATTTGTTCTGTCCTTTCACAGAGGTTTTCTTCTAGTTAAGCTAATGTTAGGCTGACACACACACACACACACACACACATATATATATATATGTATATACATATATAAACACACACACATACATATATTTATATGTATATATATATTATATACATACACACATATATATATATACATATATATATTTTATATACATACACACATATATACATATACATATATATATATATATATATATATATATATATATATACACACACACATATATATATATATATGTGTGTGTGTGTGTATATATATGCATATCATACATGCATACACACATACACACACACATAAATATCTTCTACAAAAGCCAAATGCTGTCGGTTTCCTGGAAGCTGAGCTGCTTGACACTCATACATCGAATTCGACGGGATAGTCGAGTATATATATATATATATATATATATATATATATATATATATATATATATATATGTGTGAAAATATTATAGAAAATAGGAAAGAAACTGTTTTGATAAATAATCCAAAGTTCGTTAGTATTTTTGTTATTATTTTTAAAAAATAGTGCTCGATACGAAAGTAGAGCATAAATATAATTATTTATTTAAAAATATGATTCCAACTCGCTACATATGAGGTCTCATGTTTCAAAACAAGAGCCGACAACTTCAAAATAATATTTGAATTAACTTGAGTTAAAGTAGGCTCTGTTCCATCTTCAAGCGAAATTTTTTGGGGAATAACTTATTTCTGAAATTTACGAGTTTTAATAGTATATTCAGAATTGAAATCAAATATATATATATATATATATATATATGTACTCGACTCTCCCGTCCAGGAAACCGACAGCATTGGGCTTTTGTAGAAGATATTTATACTATTGTTTGGAAAAAAATAGTCTAATCTGGAGCTCGATGAGGTAGTTAGGAAAACCATTGTTAACTAGTGCCTGTTTTGCATTGTTGAGTTCTTAACGAAAAGTAAACGAGAAGATGAATTCTCGTTTGCTCTCTTTAGGAAGTTTTTTTCATCTCTGCTCTTTTGTATCTGAATGGGCATTCACTGTAAAAATTAAGGTGGAAAGTGTTTCTGCTAGTGGGCTTTTTATACAATGCGGTGGTGAAAGTGTTGTTACTCTATTCTACGAGGACGTCTAAGAATGGGAGCATATTCTTCCACTTACTTCGTAGCTACACTTAAGGACAGTTTTTTTTTAATGTGGTTTTGATAGTATATATTTCTTTTGTGTTTTTCGCTAAAATAAAAAAAAATATCTTCAACGTAGCGGACATATATTTTAGGTTTACTGACCTGTTTAAATATCGTTTTATACATGGGACATGTAGTAATTGCAAAAGCACGGGCCGAGTTGCTTTCCCATGCTAACACCATTAGTTTTATTGTAGATGCAACCATTATGATCGTAGAAGGGGACTTTGATTGCGCATGCTTGTAATAAGTTTTTGAGGATATTTGGTTTGATGGATGGAGGTGGGATACAATTGTGTACACGGAGTTAAGGATAATGTCAATGGTTTGATCGACGGGGACATTTATGAAGACATTTCCGACATTGTATGACGCTAAGATACCTTGGGTGGTTTTGTACACACACACGCGCGCGCACACACATACGTGTGTTTGTGTGTGTACATATAACTACTCAATAGTTTTTATCAACACTTAAATTCAAGTCTGTTTTCAAAGTGGTCTGGCAAATACATAGAAGATTCTTAGCATAAAATCCATTCTCCCACATTTTTGCACTTTTTAGCGGACTGAAGGAGACTAGGACAATATCTATCTATCTATCTATCTATCTATCTATCTATCTCATTAGCTATCTGTTAAAGGGTATTATTATATTTCTATATATAGATGTATAGTGCATTCATATATCTATAGGTTTGTATGTATTTCTAGAATTTTTCCAAAACATTATAAGCAAGGCATCTATGCACATAATACTTTTCAATGTTTGCTGTATTGATACAATTTTAATCACACACACACACACACACACATGGCCATACACTGGCTCACACACACACATAGCCACATAAGGGCTCTTTCTTTCTCTCTCTCTCTCTCTCTCAAACACACACTCCCGTACACACACAAAAAGAGAAAAAGAGAAAGATTAAGTTTTTCAATATATTTAATGACGATTCCACACTGTGACGGTTTCTTTGTCCAGAAAAAAGTGTTTTTTATGAAGAAATTATGATAATTTATTGTATGGGACAAAAATAATAATATTAGCTTAAATGTTTTTATAATATTGATACATCTTTCCATACTTGAACTATGGCAGTGAATATTAGTTCATTTAAATGGGTCGCCTTTAGTGACATAATGGAAGTTTTTATTTTGTAATCTAATTAAATATGGTACTATTCTTCGCCCAACTTTCTGGCTTAAAATATAATTTTTAGCATTAAAATGTATTTATTTAATGTTGTTATTAGGTTGGTGCAAAAATAATGTCGTCTTCTAACATATGTTACTATGTGAGAAAACGATATTATTTTTGCACCAACTTAATATTTGAACAGTAATAGAAAGTCTTCTACATGAATACTTCATCAAAACCGTTTAGTAAGCTTCACCAACAAAACTCATTTGAGTGGCAGTATATCAAAACTTAATTGCGATGAGATTTGATATGCTGGGAATAAACTGTTATTATGTTGTCAACTAATCAAAGAATTTACTCGAATTGCAGCATACAAAAGGCAAGATATGTTTTACTCCAGTCGTGCAATATTTCAGGGAAAGTTATACAGAAATTGTCTCTGAGATTCAAATGCTTCATAGATTTCATATAAATATTGCTGATCTTCGCGTAATTCTTGTACCACTACAGATGAAATGACCTCAAAATTTCCCTTATCATGAAGCAAATCAATAATTACTCTTTTTTCCTAAGTCCTCGTATAATTGCCTCCTTATTGGCCCACTCAGTTTTGAAGAGCCCACAATTGCAATAGCAACATTAAACGCAATCTTATACATGTCGAAATCGTAGTTCCTTTGAATGAAACAAGCTAAAAAACAACCATTGAATAATTTGTAGCATTTAACAATGCCACTGATAATTACATTTTTAATTGGTATACTAACAAAAAGAATAGTTGTATCAAAAGTTTAAATTTTCTGCACCATATTTATAGCATTTACAATATCGTGCATGTTTATGTTTCAACCGATGCCTATATTAATATGACTAGATAAACAAGTTTAACTGTAAGAATGAACGTATAACCACGACTAAGTAAACTCATAATAAAACTCAATCGTGAATTTGATAAATAAATACGACATACATTCAGTAATCTGTAATAAATAATGACAACCTATACAATAGCTAAAAAATAACCGCATTTGGAAAATAAATAAAACTTTGCCATATCCAATAATCGTTAGATTAATACAATAACCCGGAAATAGATGCCCTTGCTACCCCTAATGCCCCAGTGACCAGCATATATCAATACTCGAACTACACCCAACACACATAGTCTAAAGATACAGATTGTCGCCAAAAGTGTCCACTCTAATATATATATATATATATATATATATATATATATATATATATATATATATATATATATATATAGTTAAATCATACATTTTAGATGCATCAAGGGTGGTCTTCAGTGATGCACTGTTCTCATCGACGATTTCAGGTTTCGCATCATATCGGCTCCAATAGCAACCCCGACCTGATTCTAGACGAGTCAGGCCGCCTCCTTGAAAGCGTCGTGCTACACTCCGCGACATTGCAAAAAACAGTAATCGTAAAAACTAGTAACGTCGGACCTCGACTGTTCTTATTGACATATGTTAGTCAGCGTCAACCAATGAAAACAGGGCTTTTCACATTTCTCTTCTATATAATGGTGTCTTATTACTACATCCGGTTTTCAATTTCCGGAATCCATACCCAGGTGAGCTGGTATCTTTATTGCATTGTTTAAGTCCATGTTTTATCTTTAAAATACCTATACCATATCAATACTCAATTTTTAAATACATCTTCGCTCATACTCAACTTAAAAATAATCTATACTAGCACTTTCTCAAAAGAAATTCGCTATTTTATTCTACGGTCAACAACCCCCCCCCCCAAAAAAAAAAAACAACATATACCCGTTTTGTCATTTACCGTCTAAACTAATTCGATAGCCTGCGAACAATAAATAACTAAATAATTATGCTATCTACTCCATTAAGTAACCTATTCACATATTTACAATCTAATACATATTCCTCAAAATAAAAGTACTCAACTAGTACTAGTATCAACTCCCTAAATTTACAGACTATTATAACTACGAAACTATATTTTTCTACCCGATTCCATTTCTAATAAAACTACAATTAGGTTTACATAATCAAATAATACCGCGAGTAAGCATCAAATATATATATATATATATATATATATATATATATATATATATATATATATATTTATACATATATATATATATATATATAGTGCAACACGGATATAAGAGAAACCCGGATATAAGAGCGATTTTCTCTGGTCCCAAATTAGAGCCATACTTACCTAAACAAAATAGACCAAACCCGGATATAAGAGAAACCCGGATATAAGAGACTTCGTCTCCGGTCCCGACAACTCTCTTATATCCGTGTTACACTGTATATATATATATATATATATATATATATATATATATATATATATATATATATATATATATATACATACATATATAAAATATACATAATATTCATAATGGCAATCAGTAACCAAGTTAAAAAAAATCCCTCCCCACATATAACAATGATTCTCCACACCTATCCATAACAGTTCGTCTACCCTAGCTTAATATAATGTCTTAATATTCCCTTATAACGTATAACGTATAACGTCTCCTAATTATGATTCTGAGATTTTCCTTAATGTCCTCACTGCTTCTTCCATGGCTCTGATCTCTTAAGCCAAATCCATTTTGACGCAGTGAGAACAGCGTTGGTAATGTCCCTCAGCGCTCTCGTCCTAACTGCCCCTACTATGCCTATTTTTGCTAGGGCTCTGCACAACGACTGTCCCGCAAAGCCCCTGCAACCAACTTCTACGGGGTCATAGTATATCTTCCATGACTTTTGCCAACATTGTTCGACCAGTTCTTGGTATTTAGACCGCTTTCTCTCATTAGCAA
Organism: Acanthosepion lycidas; assembly: GCA_963932145.1. Lineage (NCBI taxonomy): Eukaryota > Metazoa > Mollusca > Cephalopoda > Sepiida > Sepiidae > Acanthosepion > Acanthosepion lycidas. The sequence goes on along the minus strand of OZ010593.1, from coordinate 36,867,671 downwards.
GTGTAATATATTCCTCCCATGACACAGACAGTTTCCAAATAATTCACTGCTTTGTTTTGTTGGAGTGCAATATCAGATCCTGTCTTAGCGTTGTTACGGCTATATGTCTGGGGAACATCAACTGAGTTTCTAGGTCCACTATCAACTGCCAATCGCCTGCGGAAGATAACAGGTTAGTTCTCTCTCTTCTCTGTCTCTGTACCTTCTCTCCAGCTTTTACGAATTTTAATTCGATTCAATTTCTTCCCTGGTTGATGCTTACTAGCACTTATCGCTTTAGTCACTTCGTTCGCAATTGCTTTGAGTGCTTGGTCGTGGCGCCAACGGTACCGACCATCACCCAAAGCTTTTGGGCAACTCCTGCGGATGTGTTGTAAAGATCCTTTCCTTGCACATAGTTGACAATTGGGGGTCTCGCTCTTCCCCCATATATGCAGGTTCGTTGGGCTCGGTAGGACATCATAGACTGATTTGATGAGAAATCGAATCCCACCAAAGTCCGATCGCTAGCAATCTGACCATGTAATTCTTTTCTTTTCTACGTTCTCCCATTTTGTCCAGGCTCCCTGCTGACTTAGACCGACCATTTACAGTAACGCATTTCTTCTACACCCGAACGGACTTCTTCTTGGATGAGTTGGCGTCTTTCATTGCCTTTGGCAATGCTGGTTTGCGGACAGGGGAAAACCCCCAACCCTGCTTTGCCCCTATCTGTTGACTCTAATATAGCTTTGTGCCTAAGTCTCTCCTCCGCCACACGCAACTCTCCTTCAGCGCTCCATTTTCTGCCAGATCTTGTCTGGATTCCTGCTGCTGCTACTTTTGGATCCTTAGATTCTGCATACTGCAGCCGTTCTCTCGTTTTCGTGATTTTGAATTCCTCCACGAGGCTACTAAAGGAGAGGCGCAATGCATTGCTGTTCCCATAGAGAGCCCCACCACTTAAGCATTTCGGCAAACCCAGCCACCTTCTCAACCGATTACTGATTGCTCTCTCTAACGTTTCCACGGTGGTAATTGGAACATCATAGACGAGTAATGGCCACAATATCCGGGGTAAAACTGCATGCTGGAAGAGCCATGCCTTAAAACGTCCTGGCAATCCAGATTTGTCGAACTTCGTCAGCCACTCCTCAAGATCTTTTATAGTCTGCTGGATAACGGCTTTGTCCTTCAGACTGCTGTTGAAAGTCTTGCCCAAGCTCTTAATAGGCTTTTCGCTCAGAGTAGGAATTGTTTCTCCTGCAATTGTAAACCGGACTTTCTCCATGATCTTGCCCTTTTTCAATACTAATGACCTGCATTTTGCTGGCTTAAAATACATTCTAGCCCAAGTCATATAATCCTCAAGACCATTTAAGAGCCACCTACCTCCCGTGACAGACGTCGTTGTCACGGTCAAGTCTTCCATATAACCTCTTATAGGTGCTTGGCGGACACCAGATCTAGAGACAGGGCCTCGACATTCCACCTTGGCTGCCTTTACAAGCATGTTCATGGCCAATGCAAATAGGACAGCTGACAGTGTGCAACCTGTGATGATACCCTTTTCCAGGGTCTGCCATTCTGATGTTGCTGTACTTCAATATGCTCTCAGCCGGAAACTATAATATTATAGTAGTCCACAATGAGATCGCATACTGATGGAGGTACATGATGTTGATTTAGGGCTTCTTCCACCAGTTTGTGTGTCATGGACCTGTAGGCGTTAGCGAGATCCAACCATAAAACAGTCAGATCCCCTTTAGTTTCATTCGCCTCTCTCAAGAGCTGTGTCAGGACTCCTGTATGCTCAAGGCAACATGGCATACCGGCGACTCCGCCCTATGGACTGATGTATCAATGTAACTGTTCCCCAGAATTAAATTCGGAAGGCGTCTTGACAATAAACCGAAAAAGATCTTACTTTCGGTGTTGAGTAAGGAAATCATTCGAAATTGGTCCAACGATTTTGAACCTTCTTCCTTCAGTATCCATACCCCCCTCATCGAATCTCCATTGCTCTACAATCCTGCCTCTTTGCCAAATTACTCTAAATAACTTGTAAAATTCCCTTACACCACTTGTACAGAATGTAGAGTACCCCGCTCAGTCCTGGTGCTGAAGCGGAACTGGTGGCTCTCACAACTTCTTGAATTTCTTTCCAGGTGGGCAAGCGTGTGTCAAATTGAACCACTGGTGGTTCCTGAGGAAATAAGCGGATATTTATACCCATTTCTTGCTCTTTTGCAGGGTCACTCATGGTATTTCGAAGGTGGCAGTTAATTTCTTCCTCCGATACCTCCAATTTCCCATTGCGCCTATCCCTAGCAATGTTCTTGCAAAGCCAAAAGGGTTTGAGAGGAAATGTTCCCGCTTTCTTGATTTTTCTTTCCTCCTCCTCCTATGCCACTCCGCTCGCCGTATATTTTTAATTTTCCTCTGAGTATTTCTCGGAGCTCCTCGAGGGGTCAACGCTCCTCTATTCTTGCCCTTTTATAAAGTTTCTTAAGGGATCTTATCTCTTTCCTTAAGTCTTTAATTTTATTCACCCTACAGTTGGCAGTGTAGGGTATCCTTGGCTACCGTGTCTCGACGCAACGAAATCTCTCTGACGCCATGCTAGTTATTATCGTCGTCATGAAATTTAGTCGCCCATCCACGTCCCCCTTTGAAGCTGACTGTAATATTTCACATATGTCAGTGTCGAAGTCCTGCCAGGCTCCCTTGTTGTTCGCTGGGGGCCATTTAATCTTCTTTCGGGACTCCTTGCCCAGAGTGGGAGGAACTGAGACTTGGAGAGACTGGACGCCGTGGTATGACTCCTGGTCCTGCACCTCCTCCGTTTTACCAGGGCTTGTTGCTCATTGCCCCCGGTTTTCCCCCTCAAGGCATTTCATCCGGCTTTGATGTATCTTTAAGCCGCTCTGATTCTTGCAAGTCTTACGGCATATGCATCTGCTCATATTCGATTGGGCATTTCCGTTCGATTCCTTTAAATCCGGCTCGTTGGGGATCTCTTCCGCCCCCCACTCTCGGGATCCCCCGGGGGTATGATGCACTTGGGTACGTCGTAGCATTTTTGGGTTTATATATATATATATATATATATATATATATGAGGTTGTGATGGATAAATTGTCGTCTAAATTATCCCAAAATGAGAATAATTCTGACATTTCATTGTAATAGAAATATTTACGAAAATTACACAAAAATATTTTGAAATATTAAAGAGAAAATTTATTTAAAATAATCGCCATTGGCTTCAATCACTGCCTTCAGACAACTTCGGAATGCTTAATCGTAGCCTTTCGTCCATGTTTGGTGTTACAAAAAGTTTTTTTTGTCTCTCGCTCAACTACGCCCCACGCATGATCATCAAAGTAGATGCAGTCTAGGAAGTTAGGTGACCAGATATAAGGCGTGATGTGGTCGCAGAAATTGTCTGACTAGGTTTTCCTACTTGTGTGGCATGGTGCAGTGTCCTGTTGCCAGACGTAGGGTCTTCCAGCAGCCACCTTCTTGAACTTGGGTAGCACTACCTCTTCAAGCCATGTGTTGTAAGCCTTCGTGTTGATTTGAGGCCCTCAATAACAAATTCAGGAGTTGTTTTCTCATCAGTACAATCAGAGTGAGTTTTCCAAGATGCCATACCTTCGTAATCACCATTAGACTCATCCAACTCTTTCCGAATCCTTTGCACCATCCTCAGATTGACAACAAGACACTCTGAAATGTTAGCATTGGAGTTTCCGGTGATAATGCCAAGAAGTACAGCGTGCTGTTCCTGGCGGTGTGAATTGTGTCATGGTGGTCTTTTTTTTTTTTCACAGACGGTGCCCAACTTGCCGTGTTATACCGTGTAGCCAACAAAATCAAGAATAAACAAAGTGCATGCACGAATTTAAAAATATAAGCTGCCGAGAATTTACCCATCGCGCCCTATATGTATTTATTTATTTATTATTATTATTATTTAGTAGAAAGTGCTCAATATCGGTAATATCTCTAACATATGCGGTTCCATGGAGAGCTGTTTGTGACCTTAGGCTTCATGACGTGTATGAAGGGAGGGGAAACTTTCTTGTTCTGTTTGTTTGGGATTACACTCACGTATACATAGGCACACATGCATACAGGTGCATACATATTAGTTCATAAATACACACCAATATTCATAATCTTGAGTTAGGCGCAGTTACACTTTGTGAACACGAGTACACGTATGTACGCAAATTCATTCTGTCTATTTCGCTGTTAAGATTTCATAAATGTAGCAATATTCTCTTAGTAGGGGACAGGTCGGGGTGGCTTTAACTTATTCAGATCGGCTGTTTTCGCCGGCAGACATGCTCACAGGCACTCTCACACTTATACGTAGAGGCATATCCACACTCTTTGATTTTGGGTCCACTACCATCACCAGTTGGGATCTGTCTGTAGACATGGCGATGATTGTGTTTTTTTTTAAGAACAACTGCACCTGTTTTATTAACAATTGTAATTATGTTAATGATAATATTGGCTATGATATTATTATTATTGATATATTGATAATAATTAATATGCTATTGGTTATGATGAAAGGTAAAGTTATCACTAATGATGGGAAAATAATAATAATAATAATAATAATAATAATAATAATAATAATAATAATGATGATGATAAAAAACTGTACTTATGGTGCTAGTAATTGTTATAAAGTAATGGTTTTAGAAGTGGTAACAGCATTACTAGTGATAGTAACAACGTTTGAGAGTGACAGAAATTGTAATGGCACGATAGCGGAATGGATAGCAGTTCGGATTAAGGAATTGGAGAACCGACTTCGAATTCCAGTCGAATCCATTACATTCACTTACCTTTAGGAAAGGTATGAATCCTCTTCTTCTCCTGCCATCTATGGGTAAATAGCAGGGTGGCAACTAGTCTATCAGAGAAAGAAATGAAAACCTACTGCGGGAAAAAAATCTACCTCGTCAATGATCGCCTAAGCGAGTATCACGCATGGTACATGACTGAATAGTAATAGGTATAACCATTAACACTTCATAATTAACATTTTGGGACTAGTCACAAAATGTTAATTATGAAGTGTTAATGGTTATACCTATTATAATTTATAATTTATATATATATTATATTATACCACACACACACACACACACACAATCTGCGTTTTATAATAAGTAAGATTATTTTTTAAGTGTTTTTATCACTATTATTATTATATTATTGCTAATACTGTTTTTATCATTGTCATTATTATTATTAGTATTATTATTTTTATTATTTACTAGCAGTAGAGCCCGGCGTTGTCCGTGGATGTAACAGTAAGAGACAGATCAAGTATCGACCATCATAAAGACTGAAAAATAAAATTGACAAAGATTATTGTTTAAGGTTGACGGACACGCATGTCTTAATTATTATTATTTTTTTTATTACGAATTGGTCAAACCCAAACTCAGACAAAAACATTGTTTTCAATCGTTATGAGTCTACCGATTGAATAGAATTTTATTATAAACAATTGTCTTGTAATTGGAATTTTTAAAGCATTCTGAATGTAAAAATAAAGAAAAAACTGTGCAAGACAATAAGAAACAGTATCTGCCAAAAAAAAAGTGAAGTTTTGTTGAAATCATTGGAAAAATGTAGGAAATCCGATCCCATATATAAACGAACACACGCACACAAACAACCTGGGTTTTATAATAAGTATAACTCGATATGAGTTGTCCCCCTTTCATTCTCGTGATGTCTCTTAATCGTGTTTTGAAATTGATTTCGTGCAAAAACAATTGTATTTTTCCAATTTTTGGCGCTTTTAGAACCACCGCAAGGTAATTTTACGTAGTCCTGTGAAGTTTTGTTGAAATCGGTTAAAAAATGTAGGAAATCCGATCCAATATATAAACGTACAGACACACACACACACACACACATAATCTGCGTTTTATAATAAGTAAGATTATTTTTTGAGTGTTTTTATCATTATTATTATTATATTATTATTAATACCATCATCATCAAGAGAACATTACCGTTCATCATAACTAATAACACAGCTAATATTAGCATTTAACATAATTACAGTCGTTAAAATAAAGCTGCAGTTAAAAAAATACAAACATCATCCTTAACCCACGTGGTGGTAGTAGACCCAAATCAAATGAGTGTGGGTATGCGTCTACATATGAGTGTGCGTGAGTGCGTGTGGGCATGTCTGCCAACGCAAAGAGCCGACCTTAAGAAATGTCAAATCGCTCCATCCTGTCCCCTTCGAAGAGAATATTGCTACATTTATGAAACGCTACAATCTTGACACCGGAATCGACATGATGGAATTGCGTACATCTATGTGCTCGGCAATAATGCGCCTAACACAAGATTATGTATATGGGTGTGTATGTATAAAGTAACATGTATACGCCTGTATGTATGTGTGTCTATGTATACGTGAGTGTCATCACAAACAAACACAGAACAAGAAAATTCCCCCATCCCTTCCCACATTTCAGTCATTTCCGCATTTTGTCAGATTCTGGTATATATATATATATATATATATATATATATATATATATATATATATATAATTATTTGTTTAAAAAAAAAAAATTATAACATAAATATGTTATAAAATCACTACAAAAATAGCCATTTTGTTTCAACACCCTCAGTGTCTTATCAAGTGATGACGTTGAATGTAAAATAAATGGTTTTAAAAGTTTCAAATTAATTAACAATCCTTCGCAAGGGGAAAACGTTGTTACAAAGGCTAGATGGACGAATCAAAACACAAGTATAGGAAAATTCAAAAAGCTTGACAACGAAGTCATGTTATAATATCTATTCAGATGTTTAAAATATGGGTAGTATTAAAAAAGAATTTATTCCAACCAATAATTACTAAATTATATAATAAAATTTAATATTAAAATTTAAAACTGCTAATTACAAAATCAAAATTTAAAATTTAATCACTATTAAGTTTACAACTATAAAATTACTGAGAAGAAAAGAAGAAATATATATGTTATTCAATTTATTTCTTCATTGAAGTTACTTTAGCTAATTTTATATATATATATATATATATATATATATATATATATATATATATATATATATATATATATATATATGATAGATAAAAGAACAAATAGGTAACGTTTATCATTTTAAATATTTCATTGTTATTAAAGCACCGTCAGTGAATGAGATGCATTTTGATTTATATCAATATCTCATTCTCGGATGAAGCTTGAATGAAAGTGAAACATGTTAGATAGTAAAACGTTTTCTATTATTAATTATCCTACCATTCTATCGGATTCCGATCAATATTCGATCACAATTCACGCACACACATAGACACAGAACACACACACACACACACACACACACACACACACACACACACACACACACACATATATATATATATATATATATATATATATATATATATTAAGGACCTCCACTGAATTTTTGATGCATAAAATTAATTTAAAAAAAATGAAAAAGCATACTTGAAAATGTCATTTTAGCTTTAATTAAAAGCTAAATGATTAAATTTACTATTTCCAGTAAGTAAAATATCCTGGTGTATTTTAAATAAAAATTATATAGATTGGAATTTCAACTTTTCGGCCGATTTAAGAAAATTTTCTTAAAAGCGGCCATTATCTTTATTTTAAGAAATTTGTAAACAAAACAAAATTATCCATTTTTAAAATCTTCCAAAAACAAAAAATATATTTGTGACACGTTATTTGAGTAAAATTTGCAAATTTAAAGTTAAATTAATCTGATTTGAAACAAATATTACTTACTTATAGCATAAAAAATATACTATACAAGCATTTCTTAAAAACGGGTCTTCTTTTGATCATGTCATTATTGACGTTATCGAGATCACCGATAAGTTACGAGATGATGACAGCTAGTATGGATGACCAGAATTGACATAAATTTACTAAATCTAAGTGAACGCATTATTTTTTTTTATTTTTAACTACCTAGTAATTTTTACTTATTAACATATTTTCAGCAGTTAACAAATATTTTATTGATTTTAGTCACGCTCGAAGATGCTTTACAAAAATTAGATTAATTTAGATTAATTTTAAAATTTAATAACCGACATAAAATACCAGGATAGAAGTAAAAAATCAATAATTTATGAAATTTTACGGTATATTATTTATTATTAATTGTTACCATGAGAGTTATGTTATTATTAAACTTTTATATTACTTTAAACTTACTTTGAAATTTTAAGAGGTGATTTGTAAAGCCGTTAATGATGAACATAACTGAATAAAGAAAGTGTCAGACGACACTTAAGACACGTGACCATTTTTAGGATTATCTCGTCTATGACTTCCCATAGCTAGAAATTGGGAATACTCTATAAACTAAACATTATTTTGTAAAATTCTTTTAAAAATATATTGGCCCAAACGATTGTTACGAGCTTTTAAATTTTCGATTCGTAAAATTAATTTTCATTTAACAATATCACTAAACCGCTACCCTTGAAAGCAATGAAAAATTTTAATCGATTTTTTAATATTATAAATTGCTTAATTGAAATTTTTAAAAAATGAAAACAATTCTTGTAAATATTAATTAGTCACAGAAAAAAATATTCTTAAGACAATAGTGTACTTAATAAATCTTATTTATCAAGGTAATTAAAAGCTTTTCTAATTAAATAATATCATAGTTTTATTATATTTTTTATTTTACAATTTAGAGTAAATTTTTGGTGTATACATATATATACATGTATATATATATATATACATATATGTATATATATATGTACATACATATATATATATATATATATATATATATATATATACATATATATATATATATATATATATATATATATATATATATATATATATATATATATATATAAATAATATGGGATGTATTTAGGCAGCATTTTCTTATTTATACATTTTTTTAAACTAACGAAAATTCTCTGCTAAGAATTTTTCTTAAATTTTTTTTTTGTAATCTGTCCAATATATAGAAAAATAAACTTCGTCGTTCTTTCATCTTACCCTCTTTACTTCGTCTTTTTCACTTTTCTTTTCTTACAAAAGGACACAATATAATCTTAAAGACACTGCATAACACTAATTAAAATACTACTACAATATTCTCCTTTCGCCATTGGCCTAAAGAGGCAGGTATCAATTAGCGACATTAAGAAAGGACAGCCTTCCGTTGCTTTCAAACCATTAACTGATGAGGAATATCTACTGACTTACAGTATATACTGGCAAAGATCATTGCCTTACATCTGTATAAATCAGTGCAGCATTTCGATAGAAGTTGAACTTTTAAATAAAGACATTCGATACGCGTTTTTTTTTGTTTGTTTTTTTTTACGGTAAAGCATACGGGGATGCCGTTTTGCTTGATATGTGCCTCAAGAAATCGAAATTAATGAATTCTTCCATAGAATAATACGAAGTTAAGGCAATACATACATTATAGAAACTTTTAGCGACTTCTTGTAATCTTTCTCTTTTTTTTTTTATCTCCCGCTCATTCTTATTCTCACTCTCTCGCTCGTTCCTATTCGTCTCTCTTGGCCATTTTTATTCTCTTTCTCTCTCACATTCTTAATCTATCTCACTAGATCATTTTATTCTCTCTCTCACTATATATATATATATATATATATATATATATATATAATGCAACCTCGGTTCTCAAACGTCTTACATGCCGGACAAATCGGTTTTCGAACAGAAAATTCGAGATGAAAATGCCTCAATTATCGAACAAAATTACGGTTCTCGAACAACATTGCCGAACTGAGTTAATACGTACGGAATCATTTCTGAGTCGACCGTCGTGTTTATACATTCGTGTGTTGTCTTGTGCTCTTTTTTTCTAATTTTATTGTACTGTCACTTTTTTCTTTAGATTGATTCCTATTGGAAAATTAATTTCGGTTTACGAACATTTCGGGTTACGAACGGCCTTCAGGAAAGAATTAAATTCGTGAACCGAGTTTCCATTATATATGAGATGCAACCGAAAATTTTAATAATTAAAACGGTACGCTATCCTAAATATACTACATATATTTGCCACTATTCTTTGTGAGTAGTACCTGTTGTGAAATCAGAGGACCAGTAAGACTACTTCAGAGCAGATGGTGGGAGCTCTCTATTCGGATAAGACATCATTTAATGATCAAATTCTGAAGTTTTTGCTAGCCTATTGTATTAGATACGTATCATTTGAGTAGACAAAGTAGGAACTGCCAACCTTTGCCAAAATTATAAAAGATTTTTATGAAAGAGACAAAGTAAAATATTTCCAATTCACAAAAGATTTGTAAGTTAATGCAAGAAATTCAACGTATAATTGATTGACTGAATAAGTTAAAACAATTCAGGCAGGTTCCTTCCGATTTCAATATAGAAATTTTCGTAATGGTAATAGTTTTACGGAAAGACGCTAGAATTTCTTCTTTCACTTTCAAAATTGTTGCATATTTTTGTATAGCAAAGTTTAATTTAAAAATATTTTAAATGAATTTCTTGTAATAATCAGGCTTTCCTTGACAATTTACTTTGGCTTTTTCTGATGAATAATTAATAGCAATACATGCTATATATAAGTTATAATAAGTTATTCCAAAAAAAAAAAAATCGCTTGAAGATGGAACAGAGCTTACTTTAATTCAATTTAATTAAAATAATTATATTGAAGTTTTCGGCTCTTGTTTTGAAACATGAGAACTCTTATGTAGCGTGTTGGAATCATATTTTTAAATAAATAATTATATTTATGCTCTACTTTTGTATCGAGCACTACTTTGTAAAAATAATAACAAAAATACTAAAGAACTTTGGATTATTTACCTAACCAGTTCTTCCCTATTTTCTATATATTTTCACACACACACACACACACACACACACACACACACACACACACACACATATATATATATATATATATATATATATATATATATATATATATATATATATTATAAATCAATTGATTTAAAATATGTTTTTTTTTTGCTACACAGTTCTAACCATGTTTCAAAAATGGAAGCTGGAATCTTCGAATTCAATTTTGTAATTAAATTAAAGGCACTAGTTCCATTTCATCCTCAAGCGAATTTTGGAGTAACTTTTAAAATTACTGGGTTTTAAAGACACAGCGAAAAATCATAATTCACGTTTCCAAGGATACAGAGAAATCCATTCAACCAGACAAGGGGTGTTTGCGTGTTCATTATCACTGTATTTTGATGTATTAATTATTAGTTACGTTTTGGTAGGGGTGGCGAAATCGGTAAAAGTACGTCAGGCTATATGACGGTTTCGTATAGGATACAGGTTCGAATCCTGTCGGAGGACGAATATTTTTTATAAAAATTTCTCGGACATTCAGGCCGATAAATGTTATTTAATACTGTTTATTATAAACAGAGCATTTAATTAAATATTTGTATCTATAAAAAGAATGTTAAACATAAAAATGTTTTAAAATAATTGTCGGACTTTGTCCATTTCATAATGTGTGACATCATTTGATTACATTTGATATGCCATGAGCAGACATGAATATACGTGAGAGATACATGCTTAATTGAAGTTTAAAAGCAATAAATTCGACCTTGCTAACCGATCGATCCTGTGTGGCGAAATCGGTAAAAGCACGTCAGGCTATATGACGGTTCCGTATAGGATACAGGTTCGCTTTCTATCGGAGGACGATAATTTTCTATGAAAATTTCTTGGACATTAAGGACAGTAAATGTTATTTAATACTGTTTATTATTAGGTTGGTGCAAAATAATGACGTAATAATGTCGTTTTTTGATTTATTTTTAACGTCAAAAAACGACATTATTACGTCATTATTCTTGCACCAACCTAATATAAACATAGCATTTATTTGAATATTTGTATCTATAAAAAGAATGTTAAACATAAAAATGCCATATATTTTGTGTGTATTTAGGCAGCATCTTTTCATTCAATAATATAGACAAGTGTTATCAAAGATGTCAATTACAACATATTAAGCAATATACGGACACGTTTTCCATACTTCATACTTCTCCAATTCATTCTCGTGTGGTCATGTGTGACGTCATGATATGTGGTGCGATTTTCGCTTCTAGCGTCTTATATGCACATGTTTATCGTTGCTTAGAAATCATCTATGTAAACAATGACAGACTATCATCACTGTCTTGTCCGTATATTGCTTAATATCTTGTAATTGACATTTTTGATAATGGCTTATGTAAGCCGAAAGCTTAGATTGTATTAAAAAAAATATGGATCAATATTGTGAGTTTCTTTCTTTGTTCAACGATAATGTTATTAAACTTATCAGACGTTACGAAAAAAATTTACATAAAATAAATAGACAACACTCATCTATATTATTTAATGAAACGTATTTATATATATATATATATATATATATATATATATACATACATATATATATATATATATATATATATATATATATATACACACTAATGATGACCTAATACAAGAGCCAAGACTCACTCAAGGTAGAAGATTCTTGTATGGTGTCGTATGAGCGTAAGAAAATATAAGAAATGAAGTTCATGGTGTTATGCAAGAAATATAACGGTTAATCCTAGATTGGATTAGGTCGAGATTGTAGAGATTGTGAGAACATCCTGCAGTTCTTGGGAAGAAGCTGTCCGAATGTAACTTACCTCTTACTAATGGAATATAAATGGGGATGATTCAACTCCTGTACGTGGAATGGCAGATCCCAGCTGTAATGGCCAGGGCTGGTGAGACTAATGGTTCGTCAGGACACACGCCATTGGAAATAGAAGTAGAGCAGCGAGAGGCTCGCAACGTTTCGTCTGTGTGAAAAAGGGTTGTAGAGTGGAAAATAATTCATCACCTACAAGGTCGCGTAGACGCTTTTGAACTCTATCAAGACGGGCAAGTAAGAACTGGGCAGTAGATATGGCAACAATACTACATTTCTGGTCTAATGTGGTTCTTGTAAAGATAGAATATAGCAGGGAGAATCAGATACTTTCTTTCGCGGTACAATGAATCGACCATTCTCCTAGCATCCTTAGTAATAGATCTGATATATGAGCTCCACTTGAGACTTGGAGAGAGCTTATAGTACGTTCTAGGCAAGGTGCATCCTTGATTGAAGACCCATTCATCATAATAGGTTAATGTTCAGGGTCTGCTCGTTGGTGACGGAACGCTACAAAGTTGGTTTTGGCCATATTGCATTTTACAAGCCAGTTCTTTCCTCATTGATCAACTTGAAATAATTTAATGATACTAAGGAATGCTGAAAAGTTATCAGTTAGACTAGTGGTTTTCAACCAGGGTTCCGCGGAACCCTAGCGTTCCGCCATTAAAGCCCAGGGGTTCCGCAAGAAGTTACACAAGTACTATGATTTTCTATGATTTTTTATTGCAGGGGTTTCTCGAGCCACTGGAATGTTTCCTTCTGGTTTTACTGCAGCAAAAAGGTTGAAAACCACTGAGTTAAGACCAACTTAACGAAATAAAAAAAAAATGGGAGAAGGGCTTTATAGTCAAGTTGAGGAATTTCCAGCACCAAGTGGTTATGTATTACATTTTTTCTTTCTTTTAATTCGGAGTTAAATAATAAAAATAAAAGCAAACCGGAGAAGAAAGCAGAAGAGAGTAAAGAGAAAAAGAAAAAGCAAGGATGAAAACAAAAACTCATGACATTAAAAAGAAATTGTTTAGGCGCCAAAAGCTAATATCTAATTTTAAAATTCGACTGAAAAAAAAGTCTAATACATTCTCTCGCACAGAGCTCCTGTGTGGAGAGAAATTGGATTTATTTGAAATGGCAACACAAACTGAAACATCTTTTGAACAGAAAAAGAAATATATTTAATGGAATATGTGGTCAATCAAAATTAAATCTAAGATACTATATTTATCATTTCTTCTCTGTTCATTTTATATCTTTCATCGATTATTCTATTTCTTTCATTTTTTTCCTTTATTTCTCTTTACATCTATGATTATTATCTCCCTCTATCCACCAAACTACCACTGTCTCTTCAAATTTATCTATCTATGTATCTATCTCTTTATCTCATAATATTTATATCATTATTTTAAATGGCGTCGAGCGAATGAAGCCTGTAGGTCTTAGAGAGGACCATACTTCCTCATAGAATGGCGCTACAGGATCACAAAGAACTTTATCAAATAACAGAAAAAAAAAACATCATTCGATGACATTCATCAACCACAACAACTAAAACGGTTAACACACATAACTTAAAGAGAAAATAATGACATAATCTAAATAAGTTTCCAGACTACATTAAAAATTGCTGGGAAGAAATATATATATATATATATATATATATATATATATATATATATATATATATATAATTATATATATATATGTGTGTATGTGTGTGTAAAAGGCAGGATGTGCGTGTGTGTGTAACGAATGCACGGCCGCAATTTTCGACAGATTTGCAACAAAATTTACATGCACATGCTCCAAGTTAGCCGAAAGGCCAAGACCGACTTAGCATTTCCCAACTCCCATCGATAGTGGAAATAATCGATTTTTTCATGCTTCTACGGCAGTTTTCATGTAGTTTGCGACCATTTTCTACTGGCCAGAGTGAGAGGCTATAGCTGGCTGCCACGAATAGGCAGGAAAATTCTATTGGTCAGCGTGACAGCCAACAGCAGACTGACACGAATGTTAACTAGCATGCAAATAAAATCGATAGCTGCATTTGTCACAAGTAGGAAAAAATTTAATCTGCATGGCACTTTACTTCAATTGGCTCATTCGCTTGCTTAAACTCAACGTTGATTCTGATTCCGCAGAACTGGGTTGGTTGTGAAAAAGTATTTTTTGTTAACATTCTTTTTTCATTCAGTTTTTCCAGTTACGAGTCCTTTTTAAAGCTGATCGTTTTGTGTTCATTTTATTTAGTTTTTTTTTCGTAACAGATTTAATGTTTAGTATAAAGCTTAGAAAAAATTCGCAGTGTGAGATAGGCAAGTAAGGCATGTAGCAACATCAGCACGGCAAAGGGCATTCCTTTAAAGGCGAGGAAGGGCAAAAATATTTTAAGGCAAGTGATAGCGATTGGTGTATGAGTCGTACAATTTTTGAATCAAGCACGGGTAATGCCGAGCCATGCTGCTAGTATATATATATATATATATATATATATATATATATATATATATATATATGTGTGTGTGTGAGTGATAAAAATGTAATTTTAAGTTATGCTATATTTATTGGTAAAACAGCTCAGTATCAAGGATATTGTTTGTGTACACATGAGAGTGGATACTGTGATCAACGCCAAATGGCGACAGTTTGTTTCATGCTTGAAGGCATGATGGCCTGAAAATTGCGTTCAAACATAAAGCAAACCATCTCCACACGGTGTTGACCTCAGTATACACTTTTATAAGTGTGTGTGTATATATATTAGGTTGGTGCAAAAAATAATGACGTAATAATGTCGTTTTTGACGTATTCTTTAACGTCATAATACGACATTATTACGTCATTATTTTTGCACCAACCTAATATATATGATTCGTCAATTTATAACTATTCATATATCTATTGATATAAATTCTATTGTAGATGCAGACATGTGGAAGTATTTAAACATAGCAATTCTACATCTGTCTTACATCCTTTTGAATCGATAAATCAAGATTTGTACATGAATGACTTCTTGTAATCAATTATTATTTTTGGTACAACTGAACATGAATAAAACAGAAATAAGTATATAAATATAAATTCCAAGACTCTTAAGATTCCTTGTTTTCGTTGTAGTTCTATTTCTGTCAGTTTTCGTCTATATTATGTTAGTTATAGTCATTTGTTTGGACCACCGATGAACTAATAATAACTGGCATCATAAAAGACAGATAAAATGTGCGTACTTAAAACTCAGCTTCTGAAAACAGATGGTTTAGTTTGTGGTATTTTTTTATTTTTTTCTCTCAACCAAATATTAGTATTGAAAATAGCAGTCTACTAGAAAGAGGTATTAAATCAAAATTATTTGTTATGGTTAGCATATGGTTTTTTTCTCTAACTCAATACTTACTAAATATTACCTTCCATAAAATTTTCAGAAAATATCCTACAGGCCGAAAAAAAAAAAAAAAAAAAGAAAAGAAAAGAAAAATCAGTTTACAACAAAAAATTTTTTATCCCCAAAGAAGACATCGCGTTTTTGTCAATTGTGTCTGTTTCGTAACATTCACTTTTGTTATGACTTGGCTTCACGAACGAAGATTTAAGACGTTCTTCCATATGTACTAAAAACCAACAGATTTAAAACTGAAAATATTGCTTTGCCATTCAAGGAATATAAAGAAAGAAATTCGTAAGAAGTCGTAAGCCAAACTAAAGTGCAAATGTTATGTTATTTGCAAAATGGTCCTCTACTGTGTATTCAGTCGTCCTAGTGTAGTAGTTGTTGTCGTGGGAAGTGGGATCGGCGAATAGTGTTCCAATTCCGTCAGAGGCTTTTACATTCGTTTTGACACAAAGGTCCTCGGAAAAGGTATGAAATCAGCGCAAAATTAATATTCTAGCTTTGTTTGACAATCAGTCTAGTAGAAAGAAGCTCTGAATTAAAATACCCCGCTGACTGGAGTTTATACTCAATTGATGGAAAAGCTTCAGCAGTGAATTCCTACAAAAAATCCCGAGCCTTTACTTCAGCTACATCCTCTCAATGATTGCGACGGCGGTAGAGCGATTTGTATCAATATTTGCCTTTCATTTGAACCATTTCAGCGACAGTATATTCACCTACGCAGATCTAGTGCTCTGGAAGAACTGGATGCGGAGAGAAACCGGAAATGGCGTCGTGTCTGAAACATCATCCAGGACACAACCTCTTCGTCACTAGAGACTAACAGATTCCTAAGAAGATTCAATCGACATTTTCGAGCAAGTGAAATTTATTTACTGAAAAATAAGTTTGAACAAAGCAACTATAAATAATTGTTTCTTATCCTCCGCCAGCCACGATGATGGAGAAAGCATTACCTCAAACCATCGCCAGTAAGACACGCTGCAAGAGTCACTCCGTTTCGCGAGGGTCGTCCCTTAATCGAGACTCAATCGCGCCAATCCTCTGAACCCCAGAAGTTTCCACTGCCACAGGAGTAAAAAAAAATCTATCAGTAAGAGAAGAATATTTAACTATTTTTTTTTTCATCTCTGCGTCCCGGGCGACAGACCCCGGCTCACACGCGGACCTGATCAAATTACCGGCCGAAAATGTACCCGCACAGGTCGCATCCCAAATCAACGACTTCCCCATTTTAAAAGGGAATATAGTAATGCCATCCGGCCGCTTTCCTTCATCATGAATGATTATAATAGACAAATAAAAAGAAAAGAAAAAAAGAAGTTTGTTTACATGTATTAGGTTGGTGCAAAAATAATTTCGTTTTCTCACATAGTAACATATGTTAGAAAACGAAATTATTTTTGCACCAACCTAATACTATCCTTCAAATTAGTTTTGTCACTGAAATATCGAAAAGTTTAAATCACACATGACGCGTATCTACGTCATGGTCTATTGAGCGAGTTTTGGACAGAACCTGTCTATGATCTTATGATTCACTTTCATTACATACGTCAGTATAGCTATGCTATTAAAATATTGCTGCAAAAGAAGTGTTACATAGCTAGAAATGTTTTAGGCGAATAACAGGCGTACATAAAAAATGTGTCTAAAAATGAAATGGAGAACCAGTTTTATGTTAAATTAAAATAAGGAATGTTTTCAAATGTGTTGGTACTGCCACTACGCTAAAGAGCATCAAGTACACATATGAGGCTGTGTTAATTGCAGACACAGAAAGAAACCTTCGGATATTCCTAATGAAGTTAGTAAAGGAAAGTGAGAAGAAAGGTCTAAACATCAGTTTTATCAAGATTGTAGCATGAAGGTATACCCAAATAAAGAAATTATTCTATAGCTAAAATCAAATATTTGGCAGAGAAAACTGGAAATAAAATTATGTATTTCTGCAAAAATTATTTGTGTTGCGATAAAAAAAAAATCGAATCTATTTGAACTGAAAGGTTTTAAGTTTTAGAGATCCGTTTTTATTATATATAGTCGGACAAAGTTAATTGAAAACTGTAATCAATCGGTAAATAATAGATGAACTGATCGATTTTGAATAAAGTTTAAATACTAATGAAAGGTTGTACACTCTTAGATGAAGTCTATAAAATTTAATTAACTCCTAATGTAATTTCTTCAGGTTTTACAAAAAATAAGGAATAAATGTCCAAGGTTGCCTTTCTTCTGAGAAACTACGTTGATGCATAGACAGTTTTAATGACATTTAGTAAAAAGATAATGATTTTGCTACAATTAAAAAAATAATACTATTAATTCGATATATGTAAATAGTAAATAATAAACATTTCAAATACTTCGGTATATGATTCAGCTATAATACATTTAATATAGGTAATAGAGAAATGGAACATAGAATAAGGTGTGCTAGGGGTAGTTTCGCCCAACACCACATATTGCTACGCAACCAAACCATTAATCTTAAAAGATGAGGCATGTTCTTGATTAAATTCGTCGTATCGAGACTTTCGTATTGATGTCATACAGAATTGTTGAAAATATCTAAACAGTGAGCAATATACGACCGCTTTGTCAGATCTATGTTTAAAATTAGCTTCGAGTGAATGGAAATTCTACCTCTTAGCGAGAATCATAATTCTTCGAATTTTATGGACTGCTACTACAGACAGAATCACAAGCAAAGGACTGTACCAAATAACAGGAACCACGTTCCTTGAGAACTTGCCAGAAGAGCAACAAATGAAATGGAAAAAAATATGTAATTCGAAGACATAATGATATAATGAAACAAAGGTTTACGGGATTTGAGAAACCTATTTTCCTGTAAAATTTGTTTACAAGAAAGATTTTATAAATTTCAATTGAAAGTAGAACTGGCTGCTCGGTCAATGAATGCCAAATCTTTCTTTATAGGGAAACTACAATTACCATTTATAGACGACAGCTGAGGATAAAAACAATATAGTGTATTGTTTTGTAAAATCATATAGTTGCAAATCTTTATTCACAGAACCCAGGAATAACTTACTCCACTACTTATATCTGAAATTGTTCAGGATGTAAAACTTTGTCGGAATCTAACTTCTAACTCTTGGATGTGTTCTTATTGTGTTGGTAATAGAAGTGGGTGTTAACTCCGAAATTTATTTCTAAGTACATGAGTGGATCTGCGTATATTTATATACAACACATCTGTGTGCAATAAAAGTTTTTTTTTTCTTTAAAAAAAGAAATTATAAAATAATTTAATTTTCGCTTTGATGTAGAAAAGAATGTGATAAAATATTCTATTTTCTTAAATGTTTTGCTCTGCGGTTAACAAAAAAAACAAAAAACAAAAAAAACAAAAACAAAAAACTAACATATGCAAAGAAAAAGATTCATATAGTATTTTCTAGCCAAAATTAATGTACAATCAGAGAGCTTTGCTTTTTAACTGTTTAGTTTGAATCTTAATATCCAGACAACATATGCCAAATGAAATTAGACTGAAATCATCGCATAAAAAATACATTTAGAGAATGGCGCCATTATTGAAGAGATAATCCGTACACCATGCTGGATTCTTATAGCATTTCTATGGCAAGGAAATATTACGTGCCTGTGTTCATATTATATTCATGCAAAACGTCCTAGATCGTACTGAACCTGTTGTAGAGAAGAATCTTCTGTGAACAATTCTCACATGCCAATGACAAAATAGGAAGAAACAAAGGGAAATGTTGATTCTTGTTTTTCTCAAAGGGATTAGCGAGCAGCAAACACACACAGACTAAGCCAGAAATCAGTTATCAAAATTTCGAGCCCTCTGCATCACTATATAATATTTACTAAATCTACTTCAATCTCCTATGACTAAACGTAGAAAAAATTGCAAATATTATTTAACTCAATTTGACGAAAGCCGGTCGTCTTGGAAAAGCATCATTTGAAATACTCAGAATGAGATAGGTTTGAACACTGATCTCAACTACAATATTAAAGTATTCTTATTAGAGCATCCAGTGAAGATTGAACTCAGATGAGTCAGAAAAAATAGGCTATGTCAAAATTTCGCTGCGTTATCATTGCAAATTGATAGGGACCGCAAAGAAAAAGTCTAAAATGTATTTGGGTCATTATTGTTTTATATAAGTATTGTTATTCTAAAAATGTCTATACAATATTCGCACACAGAATAAAGAATTATTCTTACAATATAAAATTTGATTCCGTTCAAAACTCCCAATAAAGGGTTGATAAGCCGTAAAAATATCAACTGATGTTATTTCATATATCGTCCATATATCGCTAATGTAATTCGATGTAAAATTATAAACGATGTTTGGTGTATTTCTTTCACCGACACACAGACAACATAGATTTTTTTTTGTCTAGTCGAATTCATTTAGAGTTTTTTTTTCTTTCCATCACGTTTGTAAGTCGGTATTCCACACTGTGATATTAGAAGATCTGCCAAGAATGGTGAAATGTTGTAAGAGCCAGAACGCAAATTTACTGTAGATGACCTTGCGATTAATTATTTTCTACTTTGATCAGAGTAGCATTTTTTATGTCAAAATTGTGGTCAGTTTAGTTACGATGGTCAACCAACGCATATATATATATATATATATATATATATATATATATATATATATATATATATATATATATATATGATAGACAGCTTCAATAAAAACGTTAGTCTGAAGACGTTTTTTCTACAGAGGAATCTTGTAACTTAAGAGTTTTTCTATTGTGTCATTTGCTTACTCAGTCTTATAGTTTGTGCTGACTGTCACTTGTAATAATTTAGAAGCATTCGGAAAAATTCGCAGGTAAGTAAATGGTTTCTATATGAACTCTTAGAAAAGAATATAAATCTTTTTTCTTTCCTTCTCTTGACTTTGAAAAAGTCATTTTTACTTCAGATACTGTTCAATAGCGTTAAAGATTAGATTTGTTATAGGAATTGAAACAAAACCAATCATGGTAATATTCATGTCTACCTTCTGCATGTCTCACTAAACCCAATCTGTCAGGAGAAAATCTCCTATGTTTGATAGGATTCAAAAGCATTACTTTATTACGTAATACAGGAATATGGGCAAACGGATACTGCGTATAGGTAAACTTGCCGGATAATATGACAAAGACATTGAAGAGAAAAGGACTTTCTTCGGTAAAAAAATACAAAAAACTTGACCAGATTATTTTTCTATTGTACGATGACGTTATTTGCGCTGCCAATTCGATGCAACGAACAATTCCATTACTGGAATGGAAACTTGTTCAGCCAGCAACATACTCTACTAACGTTTATATTGTCACTTGTTCCTCTTCATGCAGGTTTACAGTGCGAGCTTTCAACAACTTCATGATATTGAAAAAGTTTTCTAATCGTCCTTTTATGGTGGAAAGGAAAGTTCATTTAAAAGTGGCTTCAAATCCTAGTAATCCTTGGAACCAACCTGAAAATTGAATACCACAGCATTATATGAGAGAAATATTTTTACCAAGAATGTTGGAAACAATTGAATCCTAATCATCTGCTACAGAATTTAGTTGAAATGGTTTATAAGGTAATAGAAAACCAGGGAAACGTTTTGATGACTGAATAAGGATAACATCACTTCATATAGACAAAAGATGTATCAAAACATGTTAGAAACTTTAATATCACGTTTATAAATAAGGTATATCTTTTCTATCCCCAAAGTAAAATCTCATTATATTTCCACCATTAAGCTTTCCAAATTCATCAATTTTTCAAGTCAAATAAAAGAAAAGAAAGATTTTGAAATATTAATGATGAAATACCACTTCATTAATCACTTGAGTCAAAGAAAAAAAAAAAAAAAAAAAGAAGAAAAATCAACACCTGTCCGCATTTTACTAATGAATTCTTCGTTTAATTAATTCTGTAATACGTTCAATTAATATTTTTTTTTCTTTTCATAATCACATTTCGGTAATCATTCATTTAATAAATACGCATGTAGTGATAGATTACCTATTCGCATTCAAATATTGAACAAAATTTCGATAAATTATTCGGCATTCTTTTGCCGTATTTATACTTGGCGAAGTAGAACGAATTTGGAAGAAAGAAACTTGATATTATTAAAGTAGAAATGTTTTACCGTTGTTTCTTATCTATTACATCGTAAATCCAAAAGGAAGTTGATAATGAAAACCAATCAAATTTAATTAATTCTTTCATTAAGTTAATAATAAAGAAGAGTGCTTACCGTAGAGCCATAACTAGCTTGTCTTGCAAACGTTTGCAAAGTATTTAATTCACTCATGATTGCAGGTTTCTAAAATGTGACTTTGTTTCAGGTACATAAACTTAATATATACCGATGTAATTCTTCACTAGATGCCCTGAATTTATTGCCTTGTGCCTGATGAACATAAATATTGACTGAGGATAGGTTGTTTTGTTTAAGGGATATCAATTTTTCCAGGATATTTAATACTGTTTCCTGTCATATAATAATTAGATTTACATCAAAGTCAAAAAGGTAGAGACAAGTATGGTTTGCACAAGAATAAAAAAAAAAAAAAAATGACGGACACATCTTTGATTAGCACGAAACTCAAAAAGGTTAGACACAAATTTGGTTTTCACGCGATAAGTTTGGTTCACACGATAGCCGAAGGTAGACACAGATTTGGTTTCCCTGAGATTAAAAGAGGTTGATACAGGCTTGATTTGTACGGGGGACATTAAAGAAAAAGAAAAAAAAAAAAAAAGGAAGACATTGGTTTGGTTTGGTTAGGTTTGGTTTGCATGAGATTCAAAAAGTTTGATGCATGTTCGGTTTGCACTAGGTCGACAAAAACGATAAGATTCTTTTTTTTTTTCTCCTCTCCATATAGCTTTTGGGCGTGGTTAACCTTTCTACATAGGGATACGGCTGGCGTATTCTTAACCCCAAACCGATAAAGGGGGCTGACTTTGGTCCCTACTGGATATCTCAGTATTTTGGCTTTATAACTTTTTTGTGATGAGTGTGTGTATGCGCTATAAATGTTTGGGGTAGACCTCATACATCGAAGTGTTAAAACTTTCGAAGGCACTGTTGGCATAAATTTACAATACAGTGTAACCCGGATATAAGAGAGTTGTCGGGACCGGAGAAGAAGCCTCTTATATCCGGGTTTCTCTTATATCAGGGTTTGGTCTCTTTTGTTTAGGTAAGTATGGGAATAATTTGGGACCAGAGAAAATCTCTCTTATATCCGGGTTACACTGTATATTAAAAACAGAGATATTTACTCAAACACTTGTATCCAGTGAATATATTGTTTAAAGTGATTAATACAGTGTAACCCGGATATAAGAGAGTTGTCGGGACCGGAGAAGAAGTTTCTTATATCCGTGTTTCTCTTATATCTGGGTTAGGTCTATTTTGTTTAGGTAAGTATGGCTCTAATTTAGGACCAGAGAAAATCTCTCTTATATTCGGATTTCTCTTATATCCGGGTCTCTTATATCGGGGTTACTCTGTACAATATTCAAAATTCAAGTTTTTAATATACCTTACCTCAAACAGCTCTGAATAGCCAAGCATATATGTGTATGCGCGTATTCCGATGTGTACAGATATACATATACGTTTATAA
This sequence comes from Acanthosepion lycidas, assembly GCA_963932145.1. Lineage (NCBI taxonomy): Eukaryota > Metazoa > Mollusca > Cephalopoda > Sepiida > Sepiidae > Acanthosepion > Acanthosepion lycidas. The sequence goes on along the minus strand of OZ010593.1, from coordinate 36,843,868 downwards.
ACGTACATATAATTATATACGTGTACATGTATACATTCAATTTCTATAAATACGAGGTTCTAATCAAGGCTGAAGGAAGGATGTGTGAATAAATTTAAGAATAAAGGAATAAAAAGTCTCATTTCATAAAATATTAATTTGAAAACCGTTCACATCCTATTTACTGCATTCATTCTCAAACCGTACATGTCGTTTTCGTCTTCTTCCAAAGTGCAATATTTTCTTTTCATTTCGTCTCAGACGGACGAATGCCAACAAACAAAATCTGTTGGTTCAGGATTTTCTACAATAGCAAACTACTTTTCAAGCAAATCGATATTTGAGTGTCACGAGAAAGACTGCCTGTCATATCCGTCATAAATTTTACAGCGAGGTTCACGAAATTCTTCCCACTTATGCAGGATTAATCGGGTAGATAAAAGAAAACAAAAATAAATATTTTGACTTGACGAACTGTTTTTAGTAACTAACCATCTTTATCTGAAAAAAAAAAAAAATCCGATCGTCTTCCCATTTCCAAAAGCAACACCTGTTTCCAATTTATTGTTTTTGAGGGATTTTTTTTTTTTTTTTTTTAGTGGTGGTAGCGGTGGGGAGGGGGCGTTTTATAAAAAATTCTGTTTGATTTTCTCCTGCTAAAGAAAGAGGCTTTCAATTCTCATAAATTCGTTTTCTTGAACCCTATGTTTTTTTTTATACAACTTTACGAGTTTCCTTCGTTGAGCTGTGATTACCGTATTGGTCTCCAGAGCCATCAAAGTCAGTTTCTTTCTCAGTTAGTACATACGCAGCATAAAATTATATTAAAGATCGTAAAAATCATTTTAGCCTTTTTTACTTATACTAAAACTACCATACTTGCAATAGTTTTAATACACGCTATTTTGACATAATAAACCAATATGATTTTACTGTTTAAGATTTTCTAATGAATCTTAATTTTTAAGTTAATTGTAAAAGTTTCTTCTGAATTCGATGACTATAAAAATCCCAGTGGGAATTCTTTTATAGCATCGTTAAATATATCAGCTTAACAACGTAAACAAAATATTGCAATAACAATTATAAATATGAATGAAGGTCATTATTTAAAGGATTTGAAACTGAAAAGTTCTTTACATTTCATGGAAGCAGTCATTAAGCACTTGAATATCATCGCCTACCCTAACTTCCGTTTCTTTCACTGAAACTAAACAATGTTTCTGACATATATTTTCAGTTTACCTCACGATCAAAACGGAATAGTCTATTATTTATTTGTGGTATTGTCAGGGTGTAACTTACATGCTCGCCAACTAAAGAAAAAAAGAATTAAAATATATTACTCTTTCAATTGAGCCCCTTCACATTAACAAGATTATGTTTCTTGATAAGGAAATAATATAATTTAACTGAATAAATAATGTTCATAATTCACTTCCTAGACTATTTCCACTTCAGAGTCATATATAAAAATATAATCACTTTGAGTGTAACGTACTTAAGTCAAGTAGAGACATTAGTTAACATATTAGAAAGTTATGTAATATTTTTCAAGCTCAGCTAATCCGGAATTAGCGATTAATTGTCTGTTTTGCATGTTAGATCTCAGGGTTGCTCGGTACTCCATTGTAAGACACTTTCGTTCCTCTGATTTGACAAGATAGGGCACAAGGCTATATTTGAACTGCTGGGAAAAGTAGATCTATTTGGAAAAGATGTTAGAATAATATAAAATATATACTGGGAGTAAACTGACCGCATACAGATAGGAAAGGAATTGAGTAGCTATACAAAAATAGACATGAGACAAGGATGTGTCTTATACCCAGATTTATTCAACCTCTACAGCAACGCTATTTTAAGGGAACTGGGGACTCAACCAGCATTTATTATCGGTGGGCGTAATCTTAACAATATGAGATACGCAAATGATACCTTGTTGATGGCTAACTTGGAAAGAACCATTACGGACCTCCGAGATAGGAAGAGAGCGAGAAAAAGAAAAGGACTAACCATGATGTGCAAGAAGAAAGAAAATATGGTCATAAGCAAGAGAAAAAGCGCAGGATGCGAGTTACGAATTGAAAATGTCAGCATCAATCAGGTGCAAAAGTTTAAATCTCTGGGAAGGCTTTTTACGGAGGATGAGGTACCGAGATCCGAACACGTATCCGACCAGCGAAGGAAGCATCCCAAAAGCTAAGTAAGATATTGATTGAATTTTCGTTAGAAACAAAGAAAAAAGTGCTGGATTGCTATGTGGTATCGATCTTACATGGCGGTGAATACTGTACAATCTCCCCAGAGATGAGAAGAAAATTGGGAGCAGCAGTATTGTGGTTCTACAGAAAGATACTGAACTTTTTATGGACGGATAGAGTAAGCAACAATGGAGCCTAAAAGAAAATGGTTACAAAAAGAACACTTATAATCAGAACCAGGAAAAGACAACTGAAATTTCTAACGAGAAAGGATTGTTTGGAAAATGTAACCGTCCAGGGACATATTCAGGGAGTGTCAGTGGATGGCGGAACAGGGTGGGCAGCAACCAGGTTAAAACTGCTAAGAACCACAAGAGATAGGAAGTTATTATCCATGATCAATTATACCTTGAAGGAATACGGCACATAGAATGAAAAGAAGATACATTATATGGTCTATATTGGTATAAATAACATTGTAGTTAAGAATGATTCAAGTTATGACAAGTTCGATTGAAAGGGAACATGTTTCCGGACCAACCATAATAGGACGGAAAGCAAAGAGAAAGAGATATTTTCAAGACACATCCAAAGAGATGGCTATAGAATATACAGTGTAACCCGGATATAAGAGAGTTGTCGGGACCGGAGAAGAAGTCTCTTATATCTGGGTTTCTCTTATATCTGGGTTTGCTATATTTTGTTTAGGTAAGTATGGCTCTAATTTGGGACCAGAGAAAATCTCCCTTTTATCCGGGTTTCTTTTTCCGGGTTATACTGTACATACTATTAACTACAAACATATGTTCATAGATCTATCTAAATATATACAAATTAAGCTTAGTTGGTTTCAATGCGGTAATGAGGCTCTATAGTGACTAGTAAACTCAGTACTGGTATACCAGTACATGTGTAGACGTCTAGATGTCTAGCTCACTAATTATCAGTCTACGAGAAACAGCCAATATTTTTCTTTATATCAGAGTAGAAAACTTCAATTAAAGTAAAAATTTTGAAAGACAATGTTAATAATAAAATTTACCGTTTCTAAATAGGAAACATTTGTTATTCCATTAGTTGATGTCAATTTCAGTTAAAATCTTTTTTACGTCCTGGGTATGACGATACATCCGCGTCCTGGGTATGACGATACATCCGCGTCCTGGGTATGACGATACATCCGCGTCCTGGGTATGGCGATAAACTGCATCCAACAGCAAGGTCTCAGATAATGTTTTCAGAAAAATAATGTTGCCAGCTCTGAGTTTTTGAAACAATAATGTTGCCAGCTCTAAGTTTTTTTGTAAAGAAGTAATGTTGCCAGCTCTACGTTTTTTTTGTTTTTTTTTTGAAACAATAATGTTGCCAGCTATACATTTTTTATTCCATACAAAATAGGCATTTAAAATTCATATAAACTGGATTTGGCATTAAATAACCCACAGTGGTTGATATGCCATAAAACCCAAACAAACAAACAAACAAACAAACAATCAAAATTTTTTTTTTATTTTTTTATTAAAACCGTTAAATATTATATCTCTTTCTAGTATTGACAGGCATTTAATAGTGCGTAATTTTAAAATTTGATTAGAACATTATTTCCTCTTCAAGCCATATGTGTCACCTATTTTTGCTGTTGTTGTTGCTGTTTGAAGTGTTCAAGTTATTTGGTTTTTGTTATTTGCGAGTTTATAGGTTTTAACCTTTAAGAATCGTTTGTTCTCTTTACCTACAAAATATTTATTTAATATACTTCCGATGCTTAGCGTTACTTTAAACTTTTACAGGTAATGCATTATAATATAAAAGTAACAATTGCTAGGAAAAATAATTTGAAAAATACAATGCAGAAAACATAATATCCAAAAAACATACAACTATTTACAGATATGTTCATTAAGGCCAAATTGGCAGTAGACATAAAAAAAAATGACCTATGATTTGTTGTTAGCTGGAGCAAGGAATGGATTGTTAATAACAACCCCTCCCCCTCAAAAAAGCAAAAACTGTTCTATATTAATCGTCTGAGATAACCCTAATTGAAGTGGGAAGATTATATTAAATCAATTGCTAGGTCTGCTGTTGCTATTAGTTTACTGCTGGACAATTTTCTCGATAGAATCTATCTTACATATTTATTAGTCTACCATTGCTCCATACATTGGATATTTCTGCCACATTTGGTCTGGTGCTTCTGCTATGTATTTAGAGATTCTTGATTTGTATTGGTCTTGGCTTGGCATTTCGACTTCACTCTGCAACCGTTGTAACGTAGCTTCCACATGTGCTTTTTAATAAATATTTTCAAGGTAATTGTTCTGATGAACACTCCTCTATGGCACCTAGACTTTATAAATTTAAGACTGGACTGACAGCTAGATCTCATCATTTTAAAGTTGAAATATCTAGATGTAACCGCAAGTTCTATGCTAACAGTTTCTTCTCTCGCACTTCTGGCTCTCTTTCGGCTCCTTGCTTTCCAGTCAACTTTGACCTTCAAAAATATAGATGCAAAATTCAATCGTTATCGTCTATCTTCTTAATTCATGTTCATTTATTGTTCTCTCTCCTTAATAATGTTTTATTCTCTCACATTCAGTAACCCCTTGCATCTTAGTGGCTTTATTTCCGTGCTTGGCGAAATGATTAAAAAACACGATCAAAACCAGTCGTATAAAAAAGAACCTTATTCAAACACATTTCTTTTCTATTTTTGATTTAGTTCTATATGTCTGGATTTTAATTACTGCTCGTATAATTTACAGACTTTTCACCGTTTTAAAAAAAAGTCACATATTCTTCCTCTAACGATTAATAAATATAGGGTCCTTTGATCTTCCAAGCCGATCTTCCATGTTTTGCTATGAATTTTCAATTAATTTCAAGTTAGATTGAAATGGCCACTAAACTATATTTCTATTGTTCCTAAAAAAAACATTCGCAAGTTATTTTCGATCGATTCTTCGATTAATTATCTTGTTGAAAGATCAAATCTTCTTCAAGTTTCAACGGTTTTCAACCATTGAAAAGGAAACACCTCTAATTCATCTTCGTGCTTTCTTGTGAAGTCATCATTTTCTACATGTTTCTGGAATTTAGTTATTCTTCCAAAATTTTAAGAAATGCCATCGAGCTAAATCCATCCGAGAATCAAAGGGACATTTTTGTCAACAAACGTGTTATAGAGAATCTGGGATTTTAAAACACTTCTGTGCAGTTTCTTAACAATATTTATTTTACTAAGACATATTCCAGTTGTTCTTTGATCACTTTTGAGTTACCATCGGATTCTCTTTGCTTTTTCTTAGCATTTTTCGAGTTCCTTCTGCTTTCTAATAATCGACCCAGTTTGTGCTGACAAGGATATTTAACATTTTAGTAATGGCCCTGTAAATCTTAAACCTTAATTTCCGCGAATAAGAAGATAATTTTATTTTTTGAATAAGAGCTTCGTGGTAGCAAGGTTAAGTAGTGTATGACAATTATGATGACACCATAATTAAGATTTGTAGAATGATTTCAGACATTGCTTGGCAGTTTCAGAAAGTTTCTGATGTAAATTGCTAAATTTACGATAGTTGTTTACTACGTTCTCTAAATAAGTTTTCTGTCATTTCTATATCTTATTATGCATTGAATATTTGCAATCGTACAAAACTTTATTAGCGCAATAAAATCAAACTTATAAAAAGGCCATTCATAAGAAAAAAGATGGGTAATATATATATACAGAGTGTTTCAAAAAGAATACGCCAAAATCATTACATGATGTGTCAATAACGAAAAAGATTACAAACCTCTAGCATGAACACATGTGTTGTATATACATTCAAGTTTCATTTCATGTTTTATGAGTGGCCACCACCGGCAGCGCAGACAACATCAAGCCGATATGAGAATTCCTCCCAAACGCGCCTCAGCATGTCACAGTCCACTGTGTTGATTGCAGCTGTTATTCGATCTTTCAAGTCATCGATACTTGCTGGAAGTGCTGGAATATATACTTGGTCTTTAACATACCCCCACATGAAAAAGTCACACACAGTGAGGTCCGGGGATCTGGCAGGCCAACCACAAAGAGCAAGGTCTTTAGCACCTCTCCTCCCAATCCATCGCTGAGGCACATTTTCATTCAGATAAGCTCTAACCCCGAGATGCCAATGGGGTGGTGCTCCATCTTGCTGAAAAATGAAGTCATTCGAATCTGCCTGCGCCGTGAAAATGGCGTTTGTTTTCGCGAACTCAAGCACGCAAAACGCCTTCTGCTGAGGAGTCGCCATTTTGATTGATCTTCCCACAATTCAGCTGAACCGGAAGTTATACTAACGACAGCGGTGAAACTGACATTCAATCAAACTTTGATAACTACTCTATCAAATAACCACTGATTGAGTCCACTACAATGCTATAGACCTGAAAAAACAACGTAATGATTTTGGCGTATTCTTTTTGAAACACCGTGTATATATATATATTACCGTAAATTGGGAATACCAAAATATAACGATTAAAATCAATTTAAATTCAATCTCATCAGAGGTAAAAACGAGAGCTAAATACTTCGGACTAATATTATATGCACACAACAAATATAACATTAAATTTTAATTATATTTAAACCTACCAAGCATTCCTGCTTACAGAGAAATGGACTTAATATATAATGTTTCGATTATTTTGAAGTGATAACCGGTCTTAGCCTTACTCAGGTTTGAGAACATGTGGAAAGATTACTCACAATTTCAAATGTAGCATATTTTCTTCTTTTATGTGATGTTCTTTCAGGACCTAGACGATCATGATTCTCCACAGCTGTATATTGTAGTAAGGTATGATTTTAGCTCTTCCTCATAATCTCTGTTCTACAAACAATTTGCAAAAGCTCATTAAATGTGTTATTCAATGTTTTCCTTTGTCCCTCTTGCCGCCAGATATGTCCTGTAAGTTTCAAATTCTCCAAGTCCTGTTTCCTCTCTATGTGTCCTAGAAATTTAAACTGACTGTTTCTGATTAGAAAATATAAGTGTCCTTTTTCTTTCTATTTTCTTTAAAGCATTGTCGTTGCTCATTGTTCAGTTCATGGTATTCTCAGCATCCTCCAGCAGAACCTCATCTCGGTTGATTCATTGTCTTCATCTGTAATGAGATTGTCCATCATTCAGCATTAACTGCCATATAATAAGAGCTATATTGCATAACAGCATTTTATTATTTTTTTCTAACGAAATGTTTCTGTTTCTTAATGTTTTGCTTAGTTTTTGGAAGGCATCTTTTCTACTACAACGCACCTTTAGATTTTGGCATCGTATAGTCTGTCCTCTGTTAAATCGCTTCCTTGATATTTAAATATTTACACTTGCTTTTTTTGGTGTCTCTAATTTGTAGATTACATCTTGTACTATTTCTTTTGCTGATCACCATATATTCTTTCTTCTCATAAATTAATTCATGTTTGGTCCTTGCTTCTAGCTTTTACATTGCCTTCACTTTCCATTTATTTACTTTTCACACTTCAACGTACTAAATATCTTTAATTCATATCCTACTGGCATCAGTTTCAACCAACGATATTTTTCCATATATCGAAATATAATTATAAACCATAATTTTCAAAAGTAAAAATTCCATTGAAATATGTTTAAAGTTTTTAACTGAAATCAAGAAAATAGCAAAATGGTTCGTAAATTATTATTGTTCAGGTATTGCAAGGTTAGTGATTTCAATCAAACATGAAACCCTTCACTGATATTACCTTGTGCCAGACAAGGCAAAGTTAGCATGTCATAAGAAAGTATTATTAATTAGATCAAACCTATAAGTTTGGAAAAGAGAGCCATCTTTAAAAAATGAATACCTACACCCCACCTCCACACCACATACCCCCCCATATATATATATATATATATATATATATATATATATATATATATATATATATATATCTGAAGCCATAAAAATAAAGTTGACCGATCTTGTCGAGGGGAAGTTTTCAGAAGCGTAATAGATTCTTCTAATATCTAATGAAGATGAAAGAAGGCAAGCTCTCCAAACCAAAGAAGAAGTAATTTTTAAATGGCCTCTTCAAGGTTAATTGAATTTATTACAACTTGCTGTTTTTCTTGTTTCTTTGGGTTTTTAATGTATTTTTCTTGAGAAAGTGTTCGATATTTTGAGTGGAGAGTGGACTGTTTGGAGAAAATTCATATTCCCATGAATATGTATCTGTCGAAAAGCAGTTCTATGTTATCAGCATCATGTGCATCTGTATCCTCAACTACTGGCGTAGATTGTATGAATATTTCTATCTGTGAAGTGTTTTCTATATTTAAAGGGGCGTTAAATAAAATCTTTATCATCATTTAATCAGAAAAGTGACTTATACTCATGGCACCCTCTTACGTATTTATCTTACAACATATTCCTTGTCCGTCATACCTAATGAAACATGCATAAAAGAAGTGTGCGTGTGTTTGGGGCGGTGTTATAAAAAGAAAAAAAAAAGCTCTTGTTTACTGAATATGTGTTTTCACGCGTACACAGATACATCTCTCTCTCTCTCTCTATCTATCTGTCTATCTTAATAAATAAATAAATAAATGAATAAATAAACACAGACTACCCATTAACTCTAACGAACATACATTTTTTTTCTTTTACGTTAGGACTTCTTTTCATCATTTTCATTTGTAGAACCGTCGATCGATATATTTTCTAATCTGAGTGTTGTAACCGGTTTCCAAATTATTCTATATATTTCCATTACTCCATATATATATTTTGCGTAATGCTAGCGTGATCATACACTACACATTTATACCTTTACTACACTATTCATTTATATATATATATATATATATATATATATATATATAGGAAGAGAGAGAGAGGGATAGATAGAGAGAGAGAGAGATAGAGAGAGAGAGATAGAGAGAGAGAGATAGAGAGAGAGAGGGAGTCTTCCACAGGCAGATTGTTTCGCTGTATCATAGCTCCTCAGTGTGGCTAGATGTGGCTTCAAGCCGGGATCGAAAACATCAGTCAGATATCCATCCCCCACCGCAAGCCTTCGGTGCACGACTAAAAGGAAGGGAGTTTTAATGTTTTTCTCTATACGAAATACGCCAGCGGCTTGGAGAACTCAATTCAATTTACTTGAAGCATAATGCTTATACATACATACATACATACATATATATATATATATATATATATATATATATATATATATATATATAAGAAATATAGTCTTAAGGTGTGCTATATTTATGGTATAAAGTGTTCAATATCAGAGATAGAGGGTGTGTAAATGTAAAAGTGAACATAGAAGTCAACAATTAGAGGCGACAATCTGTTTCATGCTATATGCAATCGTCAGGCCACATGTGCTGTTATTTATCTCGGCTATTTATATATATACGATAAAATTAGCCACGATAAAATCACCAAATAATGAAGAAAAACTATACATAGGAGTAACTGAAGGACCCTGGAAACAAAGAAATTATACACACAAAACATATTTCACAAATAGTAAATATGCGAACAGTAAAATGCTTTCTAAGTATATCTGGGGAATTAAAAACAAAAAGCATATCACACCAAAAATATCTTGGAAAATAAGGAAAAGATCATCAGCCTACAACAATCAATCAAAAACTTGCAAACTTTGCTTGGAGGAAAAAAATAGCTATCATTACTTTCCCAGACCAAAATAAATTATTAAATAAAAGATCCGAGCTCATCTCAGAATGCAAACATGAAAACAAATTTTTACTACGTTACTTAAAAATTGAAAACGGAAAAAACAAAATAAAAACAAATAATTAAACAAATAAACAAAATAACAATAAAATAAGCAAAATTAATTAACCGAAACAAATTACCAAATCACATCTGTTAGAATAGACGAAATAGAATAATAATAATAATAATAATAATAATAATAATAATAATAATAAAACAACAAAAAACCCTCAAGAAAACGAACCCAAATAATTAAAGTAAATAATAAACAAATTAGCAAACCTTTATGACCAAAATATTAGTTAGACTAAAAAATCGAACCAAAAATCGGACGAAAAAAATACCTATAACTGTTATATAACAATAAAAAAAATAAAAATAAAAAAAATTATAATAATAAAAATAAAAAATAAATAAATACTACGTTACTTAAAAATCGAAAAACCGAAAAGAGAAAATATACAAGTAAAATAAATTGACCTAAATTCATCCAAGTAAATAAATAAACAAACCAATCCCGATAAAGTTACCGTTAGAAAAAACAAATAAAGATAATCAACCCAAATAAACACAAATTAAAAACTGTTCCTGCCAAAATAATAGTTAGAACAAACTAGAACAATCAACCCCAAACTCGAATAAATAGCTTTAATTAAATTCTCAAACCAAAAAAAACAAAGTATTAAATAAGTGATATAAACCAATTTTTACTACCTTAATAAAAGCACCGATTAAAAAAATAAATAAATAAATAAAATAAGAAACAAAAAATAAAAATAAATAAAAACAAGCAAAATAATTTAACCCAAACAAATAAATAAACGACTTCCGGCAAAATAACCGCCATAATAGACTACGCACAATGCACCACTGACCCGTATATATATAAATAGCCGAGATAAATAACAGCCCATGTGGCCTGACGATTGCATATAGCATGAAACAGACTGTCGCCTCTAAGTGTTGACTTCTATGTTCACTTTTATATATATATATATATATATATATATATATATATATATATATATATATATATATGTGTGTGTGTGTGTGTGTGTGTGTGTGTGTATGTGCACCAGGGTGTAAAGCTCTTATAACTCATTACATAAGAATGCAGTATTAAAACAAATACACCACATCACTGTTGTTTTTGCATGTTTTTTTTATATATAAAATAACTTTATGAATGCCACATAACGTAGAGATCACACTTCTGTATTCTGTTCTGTCCTAACTATTTTCTTCGTAGATATTTTCATTCTGTTTAACTGCCAACTTGACTATTTAAGTGGAATAGATTCGCGTTATTAAAATATTATGTTAGTACAAATCTAATTTTTAATCTATGTATGTATACAAAATAAATGTGCCGGACAAATTGCCTCCCCTGACAATAGGCTTGGAATAAAGGAGAATTTGAGGTGTAAAGCGAGAAAGAAAAAAAAAGGAGGGTTAATAAAGAAAATATATGAGGGCTGAAGACAGTTGTTTTGATCATAGTGATCACGCTATACATTTAACAGCCGATTGTGACATTGAGATAAAAAATGGTTGTCCGAAGGAATGCTTATTCAAACGTAATATTTGTGAAGATTTATTTAATCAAAGTTATTTTTCTCTTGTCGTCACCAAAATAGAGTGTTTCTGTTCCCGTGCAATGACGTTACACTATTATTTATTTTAGGTTGACTGTAAATTGAATTTTGTAGTTCAATAGAATAGTCTTTGTAAAACAAGAGGTCTGTGATTTCAAATTGAAGCATCTGTTATTTATAGTGCTCAAATACAAGTACCATCTGAAATATTTGATCCAGTACACTCGCATTAAGTTTAAAATGCTATACCGGCATTAATATTCAAACAGCACTTGTATTTCTAACTGTGAATAACGGAGTCGTTAATTTGAAATCGATGAATGACCGAAAAGGTGAAGTGTAACTATTAGTCAAATAGTAAGCATAACGCAAAGAGGAAAGATGAAAAGCCAACGAGAAACTATAAGACAACGAATAACTAACTATAAGATAATCTGTAACAATGAATAGATAAAGTATAGCAATGAAAAGGTAAAGAGTAACAATGAAAAGGCAAAGAGCAACTATAAGGCAAATAGTAAGCATGAGAAGGCGTAGAGTATTGATGAAAAGACAGTGAGTAACTATAAGGCAAATAGTAAAGATGAAAAGCTAAAGAGTAACTATAAGCTTCAGAAAAATATTCAATAATGACCAAATAAAACTTTTGTTTTACAAATATAATTGTGTCGGCCTTGAAATTCAGTTAGCCGTCAAGCTGGAATGAAGAACTTCCTGACATCATTGCAAGAGATCTCTAGCTCTCTATTTTGGTGACTACAAGAGGAAAAAATGGAAAAAATAGCTTCAAAAACATTATACGTGAATTATAATTCATTTGGGCACGATTTTTTCTTCTATTTTTAAGGATACCCACAACTGTTATATGCACATCATCATCATTATCAGCACCATTGCCTGAAATCATCAAATTCTTTCTTTTTATATTTTTTCTTTAATTTCTTTCTTTTAAATTCTTCTTCACAGCCACCTTAATATCAGGTGAGGTGATTTCGATCGTCGCCGGTATGTTTACTTTACGGCTAGGACTTCTTACAGAATCTAACATGGTGTCTTGAGAATAGGAGTCTTCGGGTACCAATCTATCTTTCGTTTAATAGATTACATTTGAAGATGGATTGGTACCCCAAGATCTTTGTATTGAATATTGTAATACCGGAAACTACCTACACAATAGACTCTTCAAGGCCTATATTAAGTAGGTGACATAGCACTCTACAAAGAGTGATAGAGAGTGAGAAGAGTGATAGAGAGTGACAGTGAGAGTCTCGTACGACTACCAGTGTTGGACACTAACTTATAGTAAGCTCTGCTTACACTATCTCTGTAACCTGTTGTTAATATATCTTTTTTACATCTAATCCGTGTTCCGTGTTTTACTTCTGTGGGCCCAACATTGGCACCCACATCAGTGGCGACGAGGATTCTAGAAAAGCACTCACGGCGAAACTTAAATACCATACCAATCCCACATCTGTGTCGACGAAGAATTCTAGAAACGCATTCACGTCGAAAAACCTCAATACCTTGCCAGTCCCACAACAGTGGCGACAGAGAAGATTCGAGAATTTCGTTCTCACCGTATCAATAGCGACAGTACTCGAAAAATACACAAACTCCACGCGTTCCCACAGCAGTGTTGAACGCGAAATTAAGCTGGTATTAATACATTAGCGATTTAAAAACTAAACACCCAGCGTCTATATATATTCCAATACCAAACGCCATTGACAAACTAGCGATTCGACATCTACGGAATATTTAAGTCTGTCCAATACGAGAAAGATTTCTACACATCCTCACACACAGAAAAAAAAACTGTTGTTCGTAAAAAAAACTGACAACACAAGATCAAGTACTACCATTGTGCTCAAGTTTCGGAAAAAACTATCGAAATTTTGTTTATGTAACTTAGTTGAACTCGGGCATAAAATTATTCTCCCCTCAAATTTACTGAGGTGAGTTTTCTTTTTCTTGTACCTCTATAAAAAAAAAAAAAAACATAAGTGTGGTGAAAAATTATTCAATTACGTTAAAATTAACGGAACCACGGGAAAAAAAGCTAAAAACACATAATTAGTTTAGTTTAACTATCGTCTGTCCATATTTTTTTCTGTAAAAGAAAAAAAAAAGGAACAAAAATCTATCCAATATTTTTTGTGTACCTCCTCATAGTACACGTGTTTCAAAGCAACAAAAAAGCGCTGTTATTTTTAAATATGGCAGATTTGCAAAAAGTAGTTGCCCAAATGTTAAAACTAAATTTGGACCAGCAACAAAAATCAGACGAAAGACAATAACTATTTTTGGATTTACATAAACAGCAAATGGAATTCCAAAAAATTACGCTTCAGAATGCTGAATTACAACAGAAACAACTTAAAGAATTACTCGTAAATGCATTAAAAGGCTCAAACTCTGAAAAAGATACAATATTCTCCCAGAGTATAATCTACAATTCAATGGAAACCTTTGAATACGTACTAGAGGAAGACAAAACGTTCCAGGCTTTTTACAGGCGCTACGAAGATATTTTCAACGTAGACTGTGAACAATGGCCCAGTAAAAAAAAGGTACGTCTACTATTGAGAAAACTGGGAACTACAGAACATAGTAGGTTCGTAGACTTCATACTACCCAAGAAATCGACTGACTTGGATTTTTCAGAGACGATTAAGCTCCTATCGGAATTATTCGGGCATAACACAACCTTGTTCCACAAACGTTGGAAATGCCTGAACACAGTCAAAGACAACCAGCAAGATTTTCTAACGTTTGCAGCATCGGTGAACAAGCTATGTACTGATTTTAAACGAGCCGAACTGACTGCCGATGATTTTAAGTGCTTAATTTTCGCACGAAGTCTAGTATCTGCAGAAGACGCCGAAGTCAGACGACGGGTACAGATTAAGCTTGAGAACGAACAAGGATTGACTATCCAAAAACTGACAGAGGACAGACAAAGAGTAATATCTGTAAAGCGTGACTCAAACACTATCAAAGAATCAGGTGTGACTCAGATTAATAAAATCAGAAGTAAGTCTACCTCCTATTCCCTTCAAAAAGACAAAAGGTAAATCTCATGTCCTAAATTACGCAGTAACCAAAACTCAAATGGGTTAAAGAAACCGCCCGGACCATGTTACCATTGTGGTAAATGGCATTGGATGAAATTCTGTCCAATTAAGAACAAAAAATATTGCAAAAATTGCAATAAAAGTGGTCATACGTTAACTTCGTGCTGGTACGCTAAAAGAACGAGAAAACCCCAAAATAAAATTAGGCAAGCTCAATCTGACAATATTGTTGATAGGAATTTAAGAAAATATGTAACAGTGGATATTTTCAATAAGTCCATTAAATTCCAGCTTGACTCGGGTTCTGATATTTCAACCATTAACTGGTGTACTTGGCGAAAATTGAACAAGCCGACCTTATTAAAAACGGATAAAACAGCAAAATCCGTAACTGGCGAAAATATTAACATTTTAGGCGAGGTAATACTTACAGTAACACTAAATGGAGTTACCAAAAAGCTCAAAGCCTATGTATTAAAAACTTCAGACAACTTATTTGGAACTGATTGGATAGAAAAATTCAATCTTTGGGATTGCCCAATGAGTACATTTTGTCGCAAGATACAAAGTACAACGTCCAATTTGGTGTATCTAAAAAAGGAACTCAAACAATTACCCCAGGTTTTTTTCTGGCGGCCTTGGGAAATGTACTAGAATGAAAGCTAAGTTCAAGGTGAAGGACGGTGCACAACCGGTATTCAAATTGAAACGGAATGTCCTTTTCGCTGCTCTAGAGCAAATCAATAAAAAGTTAGATAGACTCGAACAAGCAGGTATTCTGTCAAAAACAGATTTCAGCAAGTGGGCAGCACCGACGGTCTACGTAAAAAAGAAGTCCAATCAAATACGAGTATGCGCAGATTTTTCCACAAGGTTAA
The DNA here is from genome assembly GCA_963932145.1 of Acanthosepion lycidas. Taxonomy (NCBI): domain Eukaryota; kingdom Metazoa; phylum Mollusca; class Cephalopoda; order Sepiida; family Sepiidae; genus Acanthosepion; species Acanthosepion lycidas. The sequence goes on along the minus strand of OZ010593.1, from coordinate 36,828,389 downwards.
ACGATGCCTTGCAAGATCACCACTATCCTCTCCCAAGCCCTGAAGAAATTTTCAATAAATTCAATGGTGGAAAATTTTTTCTAAAATCGACCTCTCGGACGCATACCTTCCGATAGAGGTGGAAGAACAAAGTTCCAAATTGCTCTGCATAAACACCCATAGCGGGTTGTACAAATACAACAGGCTGGCTTTTGAAGTTAAGTTTTCGCCTGCAGGTCATGGACGCCATGCTGGGCGATCTTGACTACGCAACAGCCTATTTGGATGATATACTAGTTACTAGTAAAACTACGGCAGAGCACCGGAACCATATAATAAACGTATTCGAAAAGATACAAGAATACGAATTTAAGGTTAAGGAGGCAAAGTGTGACTTTTTCTTACAAGAGATTAAATACTTAGGTCACATTATAAATAAAGATGGTCGTCGGCCGGATCCAGAAAGAGCCAACGCGATCAGAAACATGCCGGCCCCAGATAACGTTCAAGCGTTACAAACCTTCCTCGGCCTAGCTAACTTTTACCAAGGGTTCATTAAGAACATGCAAAATTTGAAAGGGCCTCTCAACCAACTTTTAAAAAAGGAAAAACCATGGTCATGGATCCCGGAATGCCAAGACGCATTCGAGAAGTTCAAGAAAACTCTTACTTCAGACCTCTCCGTCGACATCATCGTCGCAAGTAATGCAAGCTCGTACGGCATTGGTGCTTGCATTCTGCATAAAATGCCAGATGGTTCGCGAAAAGCTGTGGTTCACGCATCAAGATCTCTACTTCCAGCTGAGAAACAATAAATCCCAAGAGGAAACAGTATTAAGTTTTATTTTTTTCTCTCCTTTTCAAAAAGAAAACTCTTTGGAAGGTGGGTATTGTGAGACCGGAAACTACCTATACAATAGACTCTTCCAGGCCTATATTAAGTAGGCGACATAGCACTCTACAGAGAGTGACAGAGAGTGTTTTTGACCTATTGTTTGAAATATTTGGAATTTTTTGTCTAACGACGAACCTTTTTTTCTGCTAACGATTTGTTTACTTTCAGTGCTTCAAGGACTTTTTTGACGAACTTCTGAGGATTTTTCTGATAAGTTATTCTTTTAGTTTTATTTTTTTTGATTTTATTCTTCTATTTCTTTTTGTTTGTTTTATTTTTTAGGTTTCGGCCCTCATAATTTTTTTTATTTTAGTCCGGTTTGACAAAGTCTTACCGGACGATTTCTTTTTTATTGTTTATTTCTTTCTAGTTGTTTCTGTAAAAAAAAAAAAAAAAAAAGACCAGCACAGTATTTGAAAAAAAGAAAAGTTATTTTTTCCTTTTTATTAGCGACTTCGGTCGCATTCTCTCGTCTTTTTTGGTTTAACTAGTTTGTTTTTTCTTTTGCTTTTTTATTTTCTTTAGCTACTTCGGCCGCAAACCTTTATTTTTTTCTGGTTGTAAACCAGACTTTTTCTTTTTCTTTTTGTACATTGTCTTGAATTTAAAAAAAAGGAGTTTCTGTTTTTTTTTTGTTTTCGGCTGACTTTGGGCGCCATTTAGATTTTTTTTTCCTGTTTAATTTTTGTTTGTCTTTTTTTTCCCAGTTTATTTATTTTTTAAAAAGTTTATTGTCTTTGTTTCACTTTTTTTTTTTTTTTTTAATTTACTGGTACATCCAGGCTTGTTTTTTAATTGTATAATTTCTTTCCCCCCCCACCAAACTCCTTTTCTGGCGATAATTTTAAAAGACCCGCAGGTGGTAGTCTCCACGTTTCCAATATGGCCGACGGTGCCAGTCGGGCCAATATTAAAAAGGACCTTTTTGGGTCGGCGGCTAAAGCCAACCCCCCTGAAAAAGCTGCCAAGAAGCGGGCTGATGGTAGCCCGAAGTCTGACCGAGTTACTAGCTCCAAGAAAGGAGAAGCTAATGTCGAGGTGCCAAAGGAGGCACAAAGTAAGACAGCCGAGGAATTGCCCTCTTGCTGGAAGTCCCCACCAAGTTGTATTCTGAACATGGCGGATTTCCTGGATAAGGTGAAAGGTTACGCCCATCTTGTAAATAAAGATGGGTTCGTCGATGTTGTCCAGGAGCTCGATGTGTTCAAAAAAAGAATGGTGACCGTTTTTGTGGTGGACAAAAAAAAAAACAAAAAGATTTGTCGCTCCACTAAAGACACAATGATTAAATCACTTTTGTCCCTGGGGATTAAACCCCAAAGAGTAATTAAGGGTACAGGGTTCTTCATGTGGGACATTCTGCTGCCCACACAAGAAGATTGCCTGGCCATGGCAAAGAAAGAGCTGATCAAGAAAGATGTAATACTAAGAACAGAGTACGAAGGCCGAAGGCGGACCAGGGTGGCCGTTTTCGAGGTTCCTCCTCAAATTTCGGGACAGCTCCTGGCTTCATTTTTTATGCAGTACGGCCAAATTTTAGGGGCACTCTCCGACAATTTGAACGGGGGATGGACTTTTGATATTATGCTGGATCAAGAGGCCTTCAAGTCCGTCCCCAACTGTTTGGTGTTTGGTGACCGGAAAATGCCGGTCATAGTGACCGGTAGGAGACCAACTTGCTGGAGGTGTGGAGAGACTGGTCACCTTTCCTCCTCCTGCCCAGGGAAGAAGGCCCCTGGAGTTCCGGTCACAGGCGACCAAAATAACCCCTTGACCGACAAAGTAAAATCCGCGGCGCCTGTAGTGGGCCTAGCTGCGGGGCGGACCGTTGGGGAAAATCCCTCGGTTGGGTCCAGACCCACATTACCCCCGAAACCAACGCCTGCCACAAGTGTGGTTAAGGAGAAGGATGAGGGGGAATGGTGCCTCGTGGTTAGGGGCAAGGGGAAGACCCAAACAGCGGTTCCTCAGTCCCAACATGACCCCGGGGACATTGTCACCTACAGCACCATTCCCTCTACCAGCTCTGAGGGCGACGCCTCGGCGTCTTATGCAGATACAGCTACTGAGACCCAAAAACTCAACGAACCAAGCTGGCAGAAAATACTGAACCTCATAAAATTGAGAGAAAAATTGGAGGCCAAGCGGGCTAAAAATAAAAAATCGCTGGGGTCACCAGGCCCCCTATCCTCTGCCCCGTCTTCCCCTTCATCAAATTTCACAAAACCACCTCCGCCTAAATCTCTGACAAACTTTCCTGCAAAATCTCTTCGTTCCTCCAAACCTTCACCCGTAAAAACACCTTCCGGCATAACACCTTCTACAACACCGAAAGACACACCCATGCAAACTCCCGCTCAGTCTCCGCCAAAGAAACGAAATAGAAGCCCCGATACTCTTCCAGTCTCTGATGAGAAAAAAAAGAAAATAAAACCACCATATCTCCCGGGGGAAGACGTCTGACAGGGTCTTCGGGCAAACAAAAAACCCGATGCCCTTAAAAGTTATTTGGAACTTCCGGCACATCAAGGGCGTAGATGTGGAGGTGCCGGAAAATTTTAAGGCCCGGAATCAGCTAACCGTCGTGAGGACTGGCCCGGGTACGCGGGAGATATGGGGCATGATAGAGGAGGCTAAGGCCTCCTTGAAAGTGGTGCCCCCAGCAGTAGTCCTCCTTGAGGATAATTTAGATGAGACAAAAAAGTGCAAAGAGAGGGTCCCTATTTTCGTTAACCCATCCCTTTATAGAGCTCTTAAGTTAACATATCCCGCGGACATCGGTGGCTTGTCTCAGAGTTATATTCTCGATACTGAGATGATGTCAGGTTCGATGGGACAAGCTGTCGGTGTCCTCACCCCAGCCATGTTATATCCTGAAGGACAACCCTAATCGGCTTCACAATGGCTCTCTGGTTAGCCAGTTTAAATGTCCGGGGCCTGAGATTCGAGTCTCGCAGGGCGAGGCTCACTCGTGACCTTCAGCGCCTCGGGGTGAATGTATGTTGTATACAAGAGACCCGGTTTTCTTCTCATGCTCTGAGGAGATACTGTCTAAGGGGTTCTCCCTTTATTCAGCCTGTTTTGATGGTCGTTCGAGGGGTGTCTCTTGGCTAGTGAGCAGGTCTTTGAAGGCTGCTTGTACCCTTGTCTTCGCGGATCCGGCGGGCAGACTTTGCGTGCTGGATGTTACCATAAAGGATAAGGTTCTACGTCTCATTGGGGTTTATGCGCCCAATACCCATTCCGAGCGGCCTGCTTTGTTTCGGCAGATCGCGCCGTTCTTGACGACGTCTCGTCGGGTAGTTTTAGCGGGGGATTGGTATGCCGTCCTTGACCCCGATATAGATCGTATAGGGCATAAACAAGGTACTAACAACCCGGATGTGAAACCATTTCGGGACTTTATCGATGGGTTTGATCTTGTCGATAAGTTTCGGAATGAACACCCTCGGGAGGTAGCATAGACTTGGACAACTAGTGGCAACTCGGCTCCTGGGACGCTTGCGAGCTACCTGGACCGAGTCTTAGTTAGGATAGTCGATGTAGTCTCTTAGGGTGTCCAAGTTTCCATTACATAGTTTATACCGGTCATAGGCTTGTCCGGGTCCGTGTAAACTTAGATAAGCCTAAGGCTAAGTTAGCTGGTTACTGGAAATTGAACTGTTCACTTTTTGGTGATCAGGGTTTCCGGGACCAGCTGTTACTAACCATCCAAAGGGAATTGAGGGGAGCGGTTGTGGGAAATGCCTGGTGGGGGAATCTTAAATCTAAAATTCGAACGTTTGCTGCCGATTTTAGTCGTCGACTCAATCTAGATAGATTAGCGGCGCAAACTGCTTTAGAAGATAAAGTCGATCGGGCTGTGAAATCCCGTGTTAGTGGGGACATAGCTTTAGCTAAGGCAGAGTTGTCCTCCTTGATTATCAAGAAGGATCAAGCTCTGGTAGTTAGGGCTAGGTTAAAAAGAATGTTTTCTGAGGCAACGAATATGGCCGCTGAACTGCGTGCAGAGGAAAATCGAAGCGCGTCTAGGCGACATATAGCGTGCGTCACGTTGCCGGATAAGCGGACCGTGACTACAAACGCGGGCATATGTGAGGTCTTTCGGGACTACTTTCAGGATCTTTTCACCAGGGAGCCCGGTCTGAGCTCTGCTCAGTTCGACGCCTATTTAGCTGACTTTCCCTGCCTCTCGGCAGCTGAAGCGGCTAGGTGCGAGGGTCCCATAACAGAGTCGGAGATCTGGGAAGCGCTGAAGCAGGTTGGCCTGGATAAGTCTCCGGGACTAGATGGTCTTCCCTACGAAGTTTACTTGAGGTTGTCGCACGTTTTTGTTCCTTTGCTGGAACTGATTTACAACCACTGGATGAAGCAGGGGTCTTTACCCCAACGCTTCACCAGGGGTGTGATCAAGTTGCTGCGTAAGGACAAGAACGGTGGGGATGGATTAGGGAACTTTCGCCCTTTAACGATGTTAAATACGGACTTAAAGATTTTGGCGAAGATCTTAGCCAGCCGTTTGCAGCTTGTCCTGTCTAGACTGATTGGCCCTGAACAGACTTGTGCTGTGAAGGGTAGGACTATTCAGGATAACCTTCACTTGGTACGCTTGATCTTAGAACAAGTCGACAGTGAAGCCGCGCTGATCGATTTAGATCAGTCCAAGGCCTTCGATAGGGTTGACCATCGGTTTCTGGAGGCTGTCCTTTCGGCGGCCGGTTTCGGAGCCGACTTTCGCTCCTGGATCCGACTTTTGTATGCGACCCCCGGTGCGCTGGTGGAAGTGAATGGGGTAAGATCGAAGCCTTTCGTATTGTCTCGCTCCATTCGTCAAGGTTGACCGCTCTCGCCTCTGCTTTACGTTCTTGCGTTGGAACCTTTCCTTCGCAAGTTAAAGGCGAATCCGGTCTTGCGCGGAATTTCTCTGCCTGGGGCTTCCACCTCAGCCAGGTATTCTGCCTATGCTGACGACGTTTCGGTTCTTGTGTCGAGCAGAAAAGAGATCAGTGGGTATGAGATGGTGACAGGGGCCAAGATCAACCGCCATAAGTCTGTAGGCTTGCGGTTGGGTGCGTGGAAGGGAGTTTCTCTTCCCGGACCGTTCCTCTGGACGGATGGGCCGATCAAGATACTCGGCGTCTGGTTCGATCCTGATCTCCAGTTGGAAATGAATTGGTCAGAGGTGCAAGGGAAGGCCGAGATCGCGGTTAATCTGTGGTCTCGGAGGAGACTTTCCCTGAAGGGAAGGGCGGAGGTATGTGTTTCACACATATATCCGATCCTCCTTTACCGATTCTGTGCTTCCACTCCCGTATGCCAGACTAATGTCATTAGTCCGGACCTTGTTCTCTTTCTCGTGGGGAGACAAGGCCCCTATGGTATGTCGCGAGATATGTTGCCTTCATCCCTCTGAGGGCGGTCTGGGTATGCCTAGCATTGAGATTCGTCAATATATGCTTCGCATTACCTTTCTAGACCGAATGTGTCGCGAATTGGATGAGGTGGGCACCTTTTGGAAAGAAGATGTCCGAAAACATTTCCCATCCCTGAGAAGTGTGCACTCGTGCGAGGAGGAGGCCGGCCGTAGACCTCGTGCCGAGTGCTCCTTCTACCGCGAATGTCGTAGTGCTTTGAAGCTCCTCTTACGGACGACGGATGGCCTCTCCGACGCCCAGGCGTTGTCTCGTAAGGCATTGTATCACTTGTTAGTTAGGGGGTCCGTTCAAGATGATCTGATCGACGAGCTCGGTCTTACGAAGCAGGAGGCTCGCTCGATATGGCCTTGGGCGCCTGGGTTGAAATGTCTCAATAATGATGAGGCATCACTCACCTGGCTGATGATTCGTGGGGCCCTCTGTGTCGGTAAAAGACTTTGTTCAGCAGGCTTGGAGAAATATCCAAACTGTCGTCGCTGTACTCGGGAAATCGAGACCATTGGTCACGCCTTTTTTCAGTGCAAGACGGTAGTGCCGTTGTGCAAGTTTGTTGAAGGCCTCATGGTTCGCATGCTGCAGGGAAAGTTCTTTGTCCTGGAAGCCAGTTCTGTTTGTAGCAATGTGGTGCCGCAGTTGACGAAGGCTGAACACTATGTGTTCTGTTGCTTACTAGGGATTATGAGAGTCGTGATTTGGACGACGCATCAGAAGGGATTCCATGAGGGCGAGAAGTTCACCTCTTCCCAACTGATCTTGTTCTTTAAGCATCAGCTTAAAGTCAAGATTAGGACGGAAAGGCGGCGGCTCCCTTCATCGGAATTTGGCAAAAGTTGGGTGAATCTTGCGCGAATGTGTAGATTGAAAGGGGCTGACCTAGAGTGGCATTTAGATGTCGGTTAGGTACAGAATAACAGGGTTGAACATAGGCAACCCACCCAGATTTTAGGTTAGACTAGGTTTTGTATTTTGAATTTTTTCTAGTAAACTTAGCTAGGGTATGCATGCGCATTGGTCCCTTTTATTTCTGCCCCTATTTTTCTTTTGTTTAATTCCCCATCCCCTCCCTTGTAAGGTGGTCAGTGATATCAGTTCTCTGGTGGATGCGGAACGACTTTTGTTTTCGTGTGTGTGGTTTTTCGTATTTGTTGTTGTGTATGAATGTTCGTGTGTCTGTGTGAATGCTTGGAGAAATGAATGTTTTTACTTATTTTCTTAGTCCCGCATTGATTTCGTCTAGTTAACTGACGTTTCTGCCACATTTATGGTTGGTGGGGGGTTTTATTACTAACACAGTTTTGTTTAGTTTTTATTGTAAATATTTCAGTCATATTGTAAATACGCATTTGGGGATCATTTTAAAAGTTGTTGATTTTATGCCCTCCCCCCACGAACAAAATCGTACATAAGGGGTCTAGTTAGGACATCATCGAGAATTTGAGGTATTATGGTGGACGTAGTAAGAAAGGTAGGAGTGAATGTGTTGTTTTGGTGATTGGAATATTGTTGGCGTGTTTGGGTCAGTGTCTGCGACTAGCTAAGTTTAGAATTAAGACAGATGAAGACCGTCCTTCCCCATCCCCCTTTTAGGCCTTGTGCCACATTTTGTATATATTTATACAAATAAATATTGAGTGATAGAGAGTGAGAAGAGTGATAAAGAGTGACAGTGAAAGTCTAGTACGACTACCAATATTGGACACTAACTTATAGTAAGCTCTGCTTACACTATCTCTGTAACCTGTTGTTAATATATCTTTCTTACATCTAATCCGTGTCCCGTGTTTTACTTCTGTGGGCCCAACTTTGGCACCCACATCATTGAATCGCCTTTTGAAAATGAAACTCACGTGACCAGAGAGAAAGGCATGAAGTAACTTACCCATTATAAGTTATATGTTACAAGCTGAACATTTGGAGACCTTTCGCACAGAAAAAAAAATTAATTTGATAGGGGAAGGTACATATTAGGAGTTACAATATCTGGTCCCATGCCTGATTAAGAAACAGAGAGAAATATGAGTTCGAATTACGTTAAAAATGTATGTCTGCTGCTGGGAAAGTTGGTTCACTGTGTCGTGCCAGACAATTTTTCTATCCAGAATCCATCTTGCAAATTTATAAATCTACCATTCATCCGTGCATTGAATATTGTTGCCATATCTGGTACAGTGTTCCTGCTATATATCTCGATATTTTAGAAAAAAAAGATCCAAAGCTGGGTCTAATGTTATCAGTGCTACCCAGTCACTTTCCTATTTGCCGTGACATGACTTCTCTCTATCTTTTCTAGAAATATTTTCATGGCAATTATTCTAATGAACTCTTCTCCTGGATATCTTGACCGCATCAATTTAAATGTACTCCGACATTGGAAACCAGGTGTCATCGTTTTACTGTTGAATTAGTTAGATGTAACCGAAAGTTCCATTCTAATACTTTATTTTCCAGAGATTCTTGCCTGTGGAACTCTCTTCCCTCCCACCTACAATCTTCGAAAATTTAAATGCGACGTCAACCACCATCTTCTGCCTTCATGAGACTTGTTCTTTTATTGGCCTTACTCCTCATTAAAGTCTTCTCATTTTAACTTCCAGTAACTCCTTGCGTCTTAGTGGTATTATCACCTTGCTTGTGATGATATGATAAAAAAAAACTACTTAGTTGAATAATTGCAATGCATTAAACAAGCTGCAAATTTTTATCAAAAATATATAAATATATACACAGAGTGATTGAAAAGTAACTTCCTGTTTTATGCATGAGTAGCCAGACAGAAGTTCTGACTTAACAACTAGTGACTTTTTCTTTAGAGTTGATTAAAGGAGCTAATCTTTCAAACCAAATCAAGTTTTTGAAAGAACTTGAAGGGCGAATACAATAAGTCATGTCTTCCATATCACAAGATTTCCTGGTAAAATCAGTTGACGCGATTCCAAGGCGGCTCGAAAAGCTGACAGCGAAATCTGGTCCCCATATTGAACTTTAAATAAAACTTCATGCTAAATGCTTCCCTCTCATATCCATTTCTTGTAAAAATTATAGTTAATAAAAAAAATTATAAGTATTTTAAAATGGAGAGTTATTTTTCAATCACCCTGCGTGTATATATATATATATATATATATATATATATATATATATATATCACGACAGAAATAGAAATAAAATTACGTACGTATGTATGGACGTTTATATACGGCTGGCCTCGGATTATTTATACGGGTACGTTTGTGTGAACTAAAATGCGTACACATGTATGTATGCATGTATATTTATATATTTCATCCAGTTTTTGAATTTTTATTTATAAATGTGCACAAATATAACATTTTCATTAGATTGTGTATTTTGTATATACAAATAAGAAAAACATCTACATTTTCATCGGATTTTGACTTTTTCATAGAGAAATATATATAAAAAAGTCATATTTTCTTCAGAGGTGTTTCCTATCGTACATAGAAATGTATAAAATTATCCTTTTCATTAGATTTGGTATTTTTTTTCAAAGAGATATAATATAATCCACTATATTTTCTTCTTATCTTCACATTTCATAGAGAAATGAGTAAAATTGACGCATTTTCTTCAGGTTTTGCAGTTTTAGTTCAAAATAGAAAAAAGTAGAAAAATGCAAAAATGTTGATTTTGACATTATATAGAAATAATATTTGTGATTTTTATAAGTAAATATGCAAAAACACATTTTCTGAAGATTTTTATTTATTTTATAGAAATAAAAATCTGCTACATTTCTTTTTTCTGTACATTTTTAACAGCTTTTACGTTTTTGTATGGAAATATATACAGAATGTTGCATTTTCTAAAGATTTCAAATTCTTTATATGGAAATTAGTATATGAGCTGTATTTCCTTTAGAGTTTGACTTTTTCACATAGAAATATGCGAACATGTCATATTTTTTATATATAAATAGGAAATCATATATATTCTTCTGTGATGTGTACTTTTTCATATAGAAATATAAAAATGCTTCCTTTTCTCCAGATTGTGCGGACAGTTAATTAAGATTATATGATTATTTTCTTCAGGTACACCAACCAATACCTACCATGTATGTATGTATGTATGTATGTATGTATGTATGTATGTATGTGTGTGTGTGCATATATACACAAATATAATAGCATCATCTACATGCAAAAAAGGCTAAAAATAATGTAAGCCTTATTAGTAAAAACAAAAAAAAACAACACTCAGTAATATCAACAATGAACATGGACACAATATCTTGACCGTGTTTTAAAAATGAAAACATCATATAAATACATAAATACATAACTACAACAAATTATTTCTTGTTAACAGTTAATATATTTCAACCTTGAAAATTGCCAAATGTATAGCCGAAAGCGCTTTGAAAAAAAAGAATAATTGCACAGCTTTTTTTATAATTTATCTGAACAGAAAAAAGTATTAGATCACGTGAGAAACTGTTTAAAAAACTAAATCAAAGAAGCTTGTCTGTTGTATTCAATGAAATGTGCATGAAAGAAGGATTGCTACCTATATACACAAATATATATATATATATATATATATATATATATATATATATATATATATATATATATATATATATATATGTATGTATGTATGTATGTATGTATGTATGTATGTATGAAGCCATAAAAATTGACCGATATTGTCGAGGGGAAGTTTTCAGAAGCGTAATAGATTCTTCAGATATCTAATAAAAATAAAAGAAGAAACTCCTCCAAACCAAAGACGAAGCAATTTTTAAATGGTCTCTTTAATTTTAATTCAATTTTTTTACAACTCACCGATTTATTTCGGTTTAGTGTATTTTGCTACTGAAATCTTTCGATATTTTGAGTGGATGTTGGCCTGTTTAGACAAAATTCATATTTCTATGTATCTGTCGGAAACATGTACATCTATCTATCTATCTATCTATCTATCTATCTATCTATCTATCTATCTATCTATCTATCTATCTATCTCTCTCTATATATATAGCAGGATCATGTGACGGCATCAAACGATTTCCCAAACGATATTCCTTGTACCTCATATGAAATATACAAGAACATCAATCTTATTGACAACATTGGTTATCATTGTGTTTTATTTCAACATTTCATTAACCGAGAGGCTTATTAAATCTACATATTATAAGAAGAATACGGAGACCATCTTTCGTTTTAATATATATATATATATATTGATGGTCGAAGATTCTTAATGAAGCAAGAAGCACTTGCTTCAAAATTATGATTTTTGGCAGTTTTCAAAAAAACATCGCACAGACACACACACGCACGTACGCAAACACACACACACACAAGTGTGTGTGTGTGTGCGTGTGTGTGTTAGGGTGTAGGGTGGGTGGGTAGGGAAGTATGCAGAGAAAACTAACAGCTTCTGTTTGCTGAATATACTGTAGGTTTCCACGCGAACACAGGTCTCTCTCTCTCTCTGTCTATATATCTAAATAAATAAAAACTCGATAATTACTGCCCAATGAATTTAATGCAGGCACATGTACATACAAAAAAATACTTTATTCCATATACTTTAGTTAATTGTCCTTTAGTTAAAATATGTTCCATTGATATAATTTACGATCTGAATGTCGATGATTTGCCATTGCTGCATGGTAGGTCCTCGCCGTGTAGATACTAAGATTTGTTAGAATATTTGCCATAGTAATCGTGATCGATTTAAGAGACCCTAGCAACATTTTCTTCTAAGGGATAAGGGCTGCTGTTCTGCTCTCATTTCTAAAGCCGTCTACTTTATTCCTGGACTATTTATCATGCTTTACAAGATGTCCGATAACATCCCTGTCAAGAAAGGTGGTACACCTGTTTTACAGGTCCAAGAGGATTATCATAGTGTATTGAAAGATGCTACAGGGTGAAAAACTAAAAGTGCATATATAGATTATTAATATCGCTTTCAGCATATTGTTCATAAACCTTTTATTTTGGAAACAGTTCATTATATATTATTATGATTGCCTCTAGTCTCTCTGTATATATTATGATTGTATTCAACCTTGAATAAAATGAAACACATATACAGAACTTAACCACAAAACCTATTCAGTCGTTTCTAACGAAACGTGCATAAAAGAAGGTATGCACTGTTTCAACACTTTTATATATATATATATATATATATATATATATATATATAGAGAGAGAGAGAGAGAGAGAGAGAGAGACAGAATCTATAGATTTATGCTTAAAGAAATGAAAGAATGAAGGTTGGCAGGAAGGCTTAGGACGCGATAACGCCCTCGTTCGTTTAACGTCTGCCTCATTGAAATGGTATAGTAATATGAAATACGCCATCTTTATATGTTTAGATCCAGTTGTAAAATCAGCAAAACAGAGATATTTCAACGGGCTCAGCCCTACAAGATTAAGCGAAATAGATGTTATGAAAACCTATTTGAAAAATCATTGTAACGTGACATACAGTATACGGCTGTATGGGTATTTAATGCATGCTTACATAAAATATGAAGATATGTTACGTATCAACGATAGAGTGTTTAAGGGTCCTTCTGGTCTATATTATTGACATATATTTGTGAATATTGCATTTACTTATTCAGATAGGCGCTATATATATATATATATATATATATATATTTGGTTGGATTGATGTGAGTTTGTGACCCTGCGTTTCACGCTTTTGCGATCGTCAGAGAAACTGATTAATTTGTTAAAATTTTGGTTTTATGTAGATTGCGTGTATTGGTGTTATTATGTAAGTGGGGTGGGCGTTTTCTAATAAGTACCGCACATATAATATATAAATAATTATATATATATATATTTATTTATATTTATATACACACACTTTTCATACATATATACATGCATACATACATATATATATATTCGTTTCATTTCATTTTTGGAAGTGCTATCTGATGATCCGGCGTCCTTTAAATGGGTTCTGGTAAAATAAATTATTATAATGGTACCTTAAAGTAATCTGTTTTTCTTTAATATATATATATATATATATATATATATATATATATATATATATATATATACTTTGCCTGAAGTTTGTTCTATTTTTGAATCTCCACAAGTTCAGAAATGTTCATTAAGACATGAATCAAACTGAACACAGATTGCATTAACTAAAACAACATTTTAATCGTTGTGTGTGTATATCTGCCATAGTTTTGATTTTGTACGGGTGGCTGATGTGATCAATATCATTATGTTATTAAAAGCTCTTTCATTCATCAACAGATCGATAATTTCAAGTATTTTTTGATTGCCTCTCTATTTAATATCGATTGGGAACCAGAAATATTGATCACTTACTGTTTATTCTTGTATTTTTATTTTTGGTAATGTGCATGTTTGTATTTTAAAGTGCCACGTCATCATCAACCTCGTTTTGCAAATCAAATTGAGTGAATGAATGACATTTTCGGCTTGCTGAATATGTTATTTTATTCTGATTTTTTTTTTTTTTAGAACAAATGATGGAAAATATTCTGCTGAAAAGTAGTATTGTCATTAAAGAAATTTACGGACTCGTAAAGCAAAAGAGAATAAGAAAAAAAATGATGAGGCCAAAGAGTTTAAGTAGAGAAAAAAAGAACGGAAAATAGAACAGACAGAACGAATAAGCATTTGAGATTTCCGAGCAGTGGAGAAAAATGTGGTTAAAGTCAATTAAAGAAAACAACGAAAGGTTTAATTATCTATTAAATTTTGAAAGTGTGAGTGGTTAGGTGCTAGAAATGAGAAATCGATATGCCGTGTTCGAATTCCAGCCGAATTTGTTACATTCACTTTCACACAAATATCTTTAGTAAAAGATAAGAATTAATCTCTTCTCACAGCTGTGGCTTAAATAGTAGGGCAGTCTTGATTGGAAGTCTAGGTGAAGTAACACTCTGAATTCCCAAACCCGGGTAGATTGAACTTGTTATCATGGGAACACGTGGTTTTCTAAGGGAGAGAAAACCCCGACTTTCCTCAGAATACAAAGGGTGGGCGTGGGGCAATTCATGGATTAATTCTATCATAAAAATTATCAGTAGAATCTATGTGTGTTTTGAAGCACCACACAGCTTAAATTTAGGTTAGTTTGGTAAAAACCACAAATATCAAACACCGTATGAGTATCGGATTTATTATAATCTTTATGAATAGCTTAGATTACTTTTAATTTTCGCGCCGCCTCCTACCACATCAATAAACATGTTGACACTTTTAGTTGGGCAAAGGATAGGGGAGATAACTCCAAGCAAATCCGTGCTGCATCTACATAGAGGTAGATCCCAACCGGTAGATACTGTCTAGCTAATTACTGCAATCGAATCAGCTGTTGGTCGTCTCGGGTTTTCCGTGCCACTGGTTTTCAACTGTTCAGATCAAGATAGTGCTGCTACTGGTCTGTGCATTCACCCTACTCGGCACTAATCTCTTCTGCGCAGGTTGCTATATTTATTCTTCTTAACAATGTTGAAGTGGAAATGTTATTGACCATACGAGTTTGACGAACTCCCCTCCCACGCGACTGACTGATTAATGATCTACAAAACTTGATTGCTGGATTCCAAATCGCCGCGTCCGTGTTGATTTATGGCGCGCGAAACTAGCTTACCAATCCTTGCTCTATGATGAAACATCCAAGACAGGAAAAGTGATATCTCAGGCAAAATATAAAACGCCTAGGAATATTTGATGATCTAAGATGTAAGCCATAGAAAATATATCTTGGCTAATAGAAATTCATTCGTTGCCTAAATAAAACAGACATTTTATAAATTATCTTTGAGAAAAAATTGTATCATAGATCAACTAGTGTTATTATTATTACATAGAACTATCGCACCCGACCGAAAGTTACTGCCGGCTACTCAAACGTTTGAAAACGTCACCACGGAAAACAGAACGAATCTTATGCGATAGTCCTTCTACCAAGCCGAACTTAGCAGCAGCAGCAGCCCGCGCCGAGGCTAGCCGAATCTTATGCGATAGTCCTTCTAAGGACTACCAAGCCACATCTTATGCGATCGTCCTTCTAAGGACTAACTAACCGTCTTACATGAGATAGTCCTTCTAAGGACTACCAAGCTGCATCTTATGCGACCGTCATTCTAAGGACGAACAGGCTACCTCAGCACTGCCAAGGCCGATCGTCTCTCTTCGTGAACGCCGACGCGGTCCTCTTAAGAGCGAACATCCGAAGATCGACTGGACCTCGAATACAGCTGTTCCATCTCCCTGCCACTGGGCTGCCGCCCTGAATCAAAACGATCCTTCGACTGGCACTCCCTGACTTCACGATTGAACTACACCAAACAGTTCCTGTACATACTTTCGCCAGAGTGATGGGTATATTGGACTTTGCATATTTGCAAATAAACGTCACATTGTTAGGGTGATGCCCTCTTACTCAATAATAATAATAATAATAATAATAATAATAATAATAAATAAATAAATAAATAAATATAATAATACTAACAACAACAATAATATTCAAGCCATATAATAATGATCAATGTCTATTTATATATTTATTGTCCTATCTGTAGTGGGAAGGGAGGTAAATAAACTTGTTAGTAAATTTTTGAGTGAGTAAATCAAATTGTGAGTAAATTCATCACTTAGTCCTTTTAAAATCTATAAATATAAAATATTTATCTGCATTTATACAAAATTAATTTCCGAACAAAATGAACCATTTAGATTATAAGTTCCTTTATTCTTATATTTTCTAGATTACAGTCTTATTTGTTCATATCTTTCATACAAGGTACTTTTTATCTATAAAGTGATCATCTTGCTTCAACTTATTCTTGAAAAAGGCTTTTGTCATCACCGTGTCTTAGTCGTTCTATTGCTAATCTTTTACTTTCGAGACGTATTTTCTATTTCACTCTTATATTAAATACATAAAACTATAAACATAAACAAGTTATGGAGCTAAAAGTGAATTATATAATACCGGAAATAATCAATGAATCATATATAGCATTGAACATCTGGAAAATATAAAGGGAACAGATTAATTAAATGATTTATTGGCCTCTATTTTGGTTGTGAATTCTTTATCTACGCTTTATTGAATCTCAGTACATTGTTTCAAAACTGTTGTTTCATTGCGTCTAGCTATTAAAACTTTTAAAGAAATGCCATCATTTTTTACGGCACGGATACACTAGTCATAATTAATTTATTTTACCTTATCAAATCATTATTATTGTTATATTTTTAATGCACAGAATGACAACTTCAGGTAAATTTATCAGAATATATTTGCATTAATATCTACGGATATATTTTCAGCATTCTATATAATAATATATACATAACATTTTTTAATACTGTTATTATTTAAAATAGTCTTGCAATTATCAAACTTTTGCTAAATAGGTACAGAAAAATACAACGCTATCAACTTACTTAACTGATAAAAACATATCCTCTCTTACCGCTTCCCATACCTGTATCTTCTTTTTCATTCCTTATTAAATCTCATTGCAATTCTTTAAACAAACACTGTGCATATAATTAAACTTCATACTATTTACATAATTTCACCATAGAGTATTTTACAGACTGCACCAGATGTGATACAAGGTTGAAATATTTACACCATAAGTATCTCGTCGTTATCAATGAAGATATAATGACAGCAAATCTGTTTACATCACCAAGTCTTTTTCTTGAATTCACTTCTTGTGATTGCTGTTTTGAATCACCGTATGAGTATTTTTACAGACAGTTATTATGCTATATTTTTTTTACTTCTAAGAGTCTCATTTTCTCCTTCCGCAGGTGATTCCTTTTTTTTCAAGAAATATTTTAGTATTTCTATTGTTTTTCACTCTCAATTAAAAACCGTTTGGAGAGCCACTTTTTGTTTGCAATATTCTAGATGCGCAAGCCTGGATAATGTATGAATTAATAAATCTAAAAATTGTATTGGTTTCTCTTGATGCAATTTTCAAATTTATTAATGCGAGAACCTACTGAAAAGAGACGTCGATCAACGATGGCTGCACATGCTGACAACTTCGTATGCATTTATCAGAATATATTTGCATTAATACTGACGTATATATATTCAGTGTTCAGTTTTCTCCCTTTCAAACTAATCTAGAACGAAATAATAAAAATGAAGATACCTAAAATTAATCAAATAAATTTTACTGCTATGGCCCTTCAGGATGTAAATAGATAACTACTCTCCACAACTTCGTTTTATCTGTAAATTGTCAAGACGTTCTTGCAAAATGTAGTGGAGTGATTTCTTATTCTTTTCTACATGATGTTGAATTCAGAGTATCTTTTTTCTAGACAGGCAGCCACCCATGGCTAAAGTGTCCCGTCTATTTAACTCATAGCTGGGGCAAGGGAAGAGAGTTGGATTGATATATTTCCTAAGAATATTAGAGCAAAAGAAATTCAACAGACTCACTACCTCTATTTTTTTTTTACCAATAACCACATATACTTGTCAAATAATAGCACTCAAAATATCAGAACTTGAGACATTTAAATGTTTCAGTAGATGAACAGACACTTGATAAAACTGAAGGAAATGTTCAAACAAAAGTGAAGAAGTTACTACGCATTCGTGCAATATAGAAATTCCTTGTCAAGAAGAGACAGAAAAATATATGGAAAAATAGATGTGTAATATTTAGAAATATAAAACGCACACGTAAATGCATATAAATATGCATGAACGCAGAAAAATGATATTCTAATATGTATATATTTCCACACAGATTTGTGCATGTATTTGCTTTAACGTCTATGTTTATTTGTAAATCTACTATTAATAGTGTTTGGGCATTTAAATATTTACATGTCCATAGCCAAAAGCTGATTAGAGAAAATCCACAAAAATTGAAGTCAACCATAGTTTGCTTCAAAAACATCGAAATCATTCGAACAATTAACGAACAGATAAAATAGGAAGGAACTAGTAATAAAAGTTATGAAAGAAAAAAAAGACCAAAAAAAAAAGACCACAAAAAAGACCCCCACCTAAAAAAAAAAGAAATCGAAAAAAAAAAGGAAAAGAAACAAAAGAAAATAAAAATGAACTATTAGAATTTTATAACGAGTAAACTAACAAAAAAGATAGAAAAAAAAAGAATAAGAAAACTCCAGAAAATTATAAGGAATGATACGAAAAAGAAAAAATAGAAACAGAGTGAAAGAAATGAAATTAAAAGAAAGGCAAGAAGGAAGAAAAGAAATGATAAAATGAGAAAAAGGAAAATGTCAGGAAAAGTAAAGAAGTAAAGAAAAGGAAAGAAAAAGATTAATAAATGAAAGAATCGATAAAGAAAAGAAGAGAAAATGTAGAAAGAAGGAAAGAGAATAGACAAAGAACAGATAAAGAAAGAAAAAAGTAGGAAAACAGGGAAAAAAAGAAGTGTAAAGAAAGATATTAAAAAAGAAAACATTGAAATATGAATGAAAAAATCGAAAGAAAATTAGATCAGCAAAGAATAAAAAGGAAAGTAGAAAAGATGGGGTAAAAGAAAAAAGAGAAGGAATAAACAAGGCAAATACCAAGGGGGAAAAACTACTATAGTAAGAAAAACAGAGAGAAGAAAAAAGAAAGATCGCCATAGTAAAAGAGAAAAGAAAAAGAAAAGGAAATAAAAAAGGAAGGAGAAACGAGATAAAAAAGCTACAATAAGAAGAAAAAAGAAGAACATAGTAATAAATATTGAATGAGAAAGAGGGCGAGAAAGAGAGAGAGAGAGTGAGAGAGAGAGAGGGGGAAAGAAAGAAAAAAGAGAAAAAGGAAATAAAAAAAGAAATCAAAAGGCTTTTATCTTCTCTGCTCTTCGTGGGCATTTGCCTTGGCTCTGACGTTGGCCTCGAGAATACATGACGGCATCCCTGATCGTTCAGCAATTGCTTCTCCTCTCTCGAGTTTGTTTGGTCGGCATGCAATGCAGTGACACCTCGAACACGTATTATTCGACCAGAGGAACCCCACGAGCATTTGCAACCTGTCAGCCGATTGCAAAAGCTAAAATGGTTCTGGCAGACGAACACGGCAGAGACACACCAACAGAAAATAAGTTAAAAAAAGAAAAAAAAAAAAAGGGAAAAATGAAAAAAAAAGTTCGTCTGAAGCGAATGTTCTCTGCTCCATAAAATGTTCACTGAAACAGAAGAGACTAAATATAGAAATAAACTAAAAAAAGAAACGAATAACCACACAAGATGAATTTGACGTGTGCAGTTGTAATACTACTACTACTACTACCACCACCACCACCACCACTACTACTACTACTACTACTACTACTACTAACAATAATAATAATGATAATAATAATTAATAATACTGATAATAATAGTGATAACGAATTGAGTAACTTAACCCACAAACAGTAGAAAAATGTCATGATTGGATGGGAAGGGGCTCCATCGGGGAATGTGCAAAAGTCTATACAGACAAATATACGCAAACTATAATGGAAGTTATACAGTTGGTGTACTATAGGCTAGGAACAAGAAATAGGCAAGCCTGCTTTGAATTCCAGTCGTTACATTTCGTTTTGCGCAAATGCCCTTGGGAAATATATGAATCAATGTCTTCATTCGCCAGCTATGGGTTAAATAGTAGCGCAGACTGGGCCCTTCAGCCTTGGTTGGCAATCAGTCTAGGAAGAGGAGAACTCTGAATTAAAAACCGGTTTGGGTATTGGGCTAGCAACTCTCCATCTCTTGAAAACCTCCATGCTGTGTGAACAAGAGCAGCAATGCCGGTTAAGGCTATGACCTGATACACCACAGTGTAGAGCGAGTGTGTATGAGAGAGGGAGAGAGAGAAAGTGAGGGAGAGAGATTGAGAGATATCATATACAAATCAATATCATACTAATAGTGGGTAATCAAAAGACAATTTCTGAAAGAAAAACACAAAATTAACGAGTTTCGTCCTTAGAAGGGACTTCAAAGTAATCATAGATTTATTGAGGATTATATATATATATATATATATATATATATATATATATATGTGTGTGTGTGTGTGTGTGTGTGTGTGTGTGTGAGAGAGAGAGAGAGAGAGTATGTGTGTACTGTGTGTGTGTATGCGTGTTGTTAGGTCATCTAGCAAGAAAAAAAGATAACCGATAGAGCAAAAGGTTGGGTGATTGGTACTCAATTAGTTCAAAACACAGTCGAAAGAAAAAAAGGCGGATATAAATTGCAGAGATGCGATAAAAGGGAGTTGACGACTGAGATAAGCAGTCAAGGTCATCATAGAAAGGCATGGAATTTTCCCTTCTTCACAATGAAAGTTTAGATGAGAATATGAGGAATTAGTAAATATATAAAATAGTTTCGGAAACTTCGATTTTAGAATGCTAATTAGGTGAAAAATAATTTTATTTGAACAAAATATACATTAGAAGAACAAAACCTGATTTCATTTTTATATATTTATTTTCAAGTGTATAGATGACGTAAAGAGTTCATATGCTTAACGAGAATCACGATTTGTCTCGCTCATGTCATTTCACTGAAATTAATTTTTTTCCAGTGACGCCAATTCATTGGAAAAATATGTCAAAATAAAAGTTTTTCAAATTATATATATATATATATATATATATATATATATATGCAGTATCCTAGAATCAGGCATGGATAGATGGTTCTTCAATTTTATTGATAAAAAGTTGGAGTGTAGGATTATAACTTTGGTGTTTTTTTTAGTGTTTTTTGTTTTTCTCGTGGATTTCGCCTACTGGATTCCGGAGCATTGAGGATGAAATGACGCCGTCATTGAAGAAGTCTCAATGTTTTTTCAATGTATTTCGCTTCTTCCTCAAGGTTTTCTGGTCTGCATATTGTAAGGGCTCTGAGGTAAAAAAAAAAAAAAAAAAAAAAAAAAAAAAAGATTATTAGCCTTGATTTCATGTTTTGGCTCTGGTGGAAATAGAAATTTTTGCTTGTAAGTATCCGGTAAAATTTAAAATGTAATTTGTTTTTGTTTCACATTAGTAGGATGTGGAGGAAGAGGAGCGTTTTATTTATTTCATGTTCATGTGTGAATTTGAGGGTTGTTCTACATTATTCAGGTTATTTAGGAAGTGTGATAGATTTAAGTTCTGGGGATATATTAAAAGCACGTTATCTACGTTTCTAAGGTAAGTAGAGTTTTTAGATATGACTGGTTAAATGGGTCAGATTATGGAAATTCTAAGAAAAGACATGGAATTATACTGCTTATATATATATATATATATATATATATATATATATATATATATATATATATATATATGTGTGTGTGTGTGTCAATAAAAAAAAGTCTGTGGTTAAGTAATCCAAGTAGATTCTATTAATATAAAATATTAAAACGGATCCACAAAAGAGAGCTCAATTTAATTATTTTTATAGAGCATATAAGTGAATTACAATTAATGACATCCAAACGATTTACCTCATACAGATGATCATTTCGTCCATTTTTTTAGTAAATGTATTTGCATTGCTAAGTCCAGGAAAAAAACTCTTTTCCGATGGACGAAATGACCATCTGTATTAGGTAAATCGTTTGGATCTCATTAACTGTAATCCACACACACACACACACACACACATATATATATGTGTGTGTGTATGTGCGTGTGTGTCAGTGGTTGTATTGATATAATAGGAAAGAACTGTTTGATTGATGAACTCGAGTTCTTTTGTATTTTTTTATTTAAAAAACAACTCTCGATACAGAAGTATATATATATATATATATATATATATATATATATATATATATATATATATATATATATACTTTCTCTTGAAACTTGTAAAAAGCAATAATTTCACAGAGGATACATAATAAATTCGGAGCTTGGATTTTACGGTATTTCAATATATAATATTAAATTTATTGATTAATATCCTTCGCAATTAAGTTCGTTGACAAGGAAGGTGATTATGTTTAAAATCAAACATTTCTTGTGTAAACTATATATTATTTGATAATTCGTCTTATTACATACGTAACTACATGCCACATACACGCACACGCCTACACACACACACACACACACACACACATATATATATATATATATATATATATATATATATATATATATATATATTATATATATATTATATATATATTAAAGAACCTATCAAATAATTGGATTCTATCTGTGCAGCGTTTGTTTCGAGTAGTGAAATGATAAGGGCACGGCCGTAATTCCCTGAATCACAATGATATGACTTCCTCGTTCCATATCTAATTACAAACCAAGTTCGATGTTGCTTGACGGTGAGCGAACGAAAGTTGGTGCGTTTAGTGTAGCTTAAGTGTAAGTTGCATGCTACTCAGAGTTCACATACAGTCGCACTAGCTTTGAATCCCTACAAACAATGGCGCTGACAACATCGGGTTTCTAGCGGTTGGCAAGGACCAACCCATCTGACGCAGTATGTTTGATCAAGTGTCGAATTTTCAAATATTGAACTGTCATAACAAAAAAAAAAACGACGTGACAAATTTTATATGGAGACCCCACCACTGCCTGACAAACCTTTAAAGATTTTAGTAAATTGACTAGAAATATTCAGAGAACGCATTGGATTTATAATTCATGAGTAGTTGGGCATTTAGAAGCTGTCAGCCAAGTAGGTGCCAAAATACCTGAATGCCAACAGAAACAATATTGATTGGACACACATCCATCTTCGTTTTACAACCTTTTCAAAAATCTAATGATAATATTTTGGAACCATTTGTCAATCCATGAAACATGGAGTAACAAAGGTGATGTGACGACAGTTGAGGTCTCCATGGCTGAAGAAAAGGACAAACGTCTGTAAAAAAGTTATGGCTGTGTTTTCTATTTTTTGATCACTTAAGCATTTTCATACACGAAACTTGTGAAAGGCCAAAGATTTGTCACAGAATTCTGTGACGGTTAAATGAAGAATTTAAGCAAAAACAACGATAGAAGCTAAGGAAATGCGTTTTCTTTTTGAAAGACAATGCGCCAATTTCAAAATTGGAAGATGACGGATATTTATTATAAGTTTAGTGTTTCAGTGTGCAGACCATCTACCTTATTTACTAGATCTTGTTTCATATGATTATTTCCTGTTTCGAAAGCATAACACGTATTTGAAAAGGGAGGAAATGTTTGAATGATTCAGGGACGATAGCTGCAACTGAACAGTGTTTTATTAACCAATCGTTAAATAGTTTATGAATCTTAAGCAACAATCGACGAGGTGTGTTGAACAGCAGAAAGAATTTATGGAATTTCACGTGTTTCATGTTTCTAAGTCATTTCTTTCTTGGGGTCGGGCTGAGAACCTTTCAGTATACCTAAGAAATATTAATTTGGTGTAGATATTTCCAGCGTTGTCTAGATTAAATTTATTTTTCATATAAATCATTCCACTTTTTGTTTGATTATTGATCTTCATTTTTTCGTTGATGCTATTAAAACATCGTTACCACCGATCAATGTCCTTCATGTGTATAATTTGTCTTGAAAGAGAGGTTTTGATTTTCTCTCTTTTTTTTTTTTTTTTTTGAAAAATTATGCATTTGAAGAAAGAGCTAGAATTGATAGACCGAAACATTATGTAAGATCAAACATAAAGAGAGATTTCAATTGCCCAAAAGTTTAGAAGTTTTATAATATCTTTTCAAGATTTATAGTATAAATATTATTAATGATTTTCTTAGCTTTTTAACCTAAGAATGAAGTCCAATGGTTAATTCATACGGACCATTTACTCTTTTAGTGTTGCATTGGAGTAACTTTTTTTCCCCACTTTCTAATATTTTTGATGAAGAATCTTTTTAAACCCTACAAAGAAGATTTTTACCCAAGTAGATTACATTTCTGTTGAAATGTTGCAAAACGACCAGCATCTAGCAAATATATTTTTCTTCCTTTTCAATATTGCTCAACGGGCATAGTTTTCATAACCAGTGGCCATTTTTTGCAAAATCTATCGTACAGCTACACACCCATACACACACAAATATAAAAATGCATATACATTCATGCACGCGGTGAATCGTTGTTCTTAAATACCGAAAATATTCATGTAGAATATGCACGTTTTCCAATTTTAAGCCTAATAATTAGGAGGGCGTATTATACACAAGGACTAATTAATAACATTTTTCAAACCTCGAGTGTCGCCACACTCGGTACAATATAAATTTACTTATATGCACGGCCCAAATTAACTTCTGTGAAACAAAGCGTTTAAATCACGAACAAAAGATTGCATTTGTTTTTTGCAGTTACCTACATAGATATGAAACACATTATAGTCGGCTTCGTTACTTTCCGTGTCAGATATGGTCAGAACAGTTTCATCTTGGTTTTCAGCATATAGTAACTGTACTACGTCATAAGCGTAGATTACTAAGTTCATATTATTTACTACGTACGTTTAGAAGAGACATTGAAATAGTTAAATATGCCTCCCAGAAACTAAACAAAATATTAAGAAATAGAAAACATTTTGTTAGAAACAAAGATAAGTGTGCTCAACTATTGTGTAATATTAATCCTCATACAATGCCGGATAAAGATGAGACTTAAGGGAACAGAGATTGGGTTCTACAGAAGAATAATGAGAATTAGAAAGACCAAGGAAAAAATTACGATTTTCCTTTTTTAATATTCTCTTGAATCTTAATTTTAAGTTAATGATTGAAGAAGCTCATAGCGAATTTTACAACAATAGAATATCCGTAGAAATTACCGTATCGCATCATTAAATATTTGACGTTAACAATTCTAACAAAATATTACAAGAATAATCATAAATATGAAAGCTGGTTGTTATTTTAAGAAGTAAATGTCTACAAATAAAAAGAGGTATTGGCTTGGCGTAACGGTCGTGCGAACTAACTAAAGACCTAAGTAACGAAGGGAGAAGGAAACATAATAATAATAGAGTTGCTATGGAGAGACCATGTGAATAACGAGGAAGTTTTAATGAGGATGAGAACGAAAAGGAGACTCTTATTTAGGACCAGAAAGAGACAGTTGACACTTCTGGGACATTATGAGGAAACATGGTTTGGAGAATTTGACACTCACATGACATATTGAAAGCAAGAAGAAGATAGAGAATCAGTGAGATAACGAGATTGGGCAAATGAATGACAGAGTATGAGCAGGGAGGGATAGTTATGTGACAGATATTGCTTCGTGTTACAAGCGATAGGAAGTCGTAGAGAGCAGTGATCGCAAATGACGTGAAGTAAGACTGTAGATAAAAGAACAAGTTGCTTAATTTTCCAGAAATCGATCTCACTGCCGTGTTTGCTCAACACACATTACTGTAAATACTTTCAATCGTTATTTACGAAGTTTGCTTTAGTTTGATGCAACGTATCTGTAAGGGAGCACTTGGGATTTGAATTCACAACACTTGCTAATTATCCATGAGATTAGTTTATTCTCCATTGTGCAAGAATTCATTTATGAATATTTCTTCTTGATCTTAGAAAACGACAAAAAAAAAAAGAAAAAAAAACAAAGAAGAAAATCCGATTTTATTTCGGCGCTTCTCCTTCGTGTAATAACGGCTCAGTGACTCCCCAGCGCAAACAGAGAATCTGCCCGCCATACCATGGATACACCACCGGATTATCAATGTTGTAGTTTCCATTTAACGGCCGGCTGGGTTATTTTTTTCTTTTTAGAACTTGCTTTTCAATTCGATTAAATATCAAAGTTTCCATTCGACCTTTAATTTATTTCTTGAAATATTTTAATAACAAAAATTGGGAAAAAAAAATCAGCACATGTTAAAGATTACGACTTGTTTTAATGGATAGAATTTCACTTGGTTTAATTTTAATTAGTGTCTGGCCCAATTTTTTTTCCATTTAATTATTATTTTAATTAACTTCCAATTGATGGATAGACAAATTTAAGCTTGAAGTTTAATTAAGTGATGAATTTATTTTTCAAGTAGATTTCATTCTGTAAACAAATATCTCATTAACGCTAGCTTATCAATTATACGATAACCACCAATATCCAGTCTCTGTTTTTGAAAGCAAGTATTAGTATACAGACGAGTTTCAACAAAGACAGTGAAAAACATTTTGTGATACATTTGTAAAATTGAAGTTTTATGTTTTATGAGACTATGCTGAAAAGTTCTCGGCCTAACCTAATTGCCAAAATCTGACTAAATGTCGGAATTTTCTTTTTGAATTTCCTTCGTGGTGGGGCCGAGGAATTTTAACGTTCTTCGTATTCATCAGTAAAGCATAATTTAAAATTTATCAGCTTTAGAGTTGAAAATAATATATTCAATCATTCAACAAATTCAGGCTTGTTTCGTTTCTAAGAAATTTCCTTTATTCCCAATGGTCAGTGAAACACGTTACACTTGTCTATCCTATTCGGCTTTACCAAAGAAAGGAATTAACATCTTTTGACTATAAGGCAGTCATAATAAAGAACTTTCGTTTATCTTGTGTATTTCCAACTGATGTCAGTGATTAAAGATCAAACCCTAGGAAAATGCAGGAAACGAAATGCAGAATTAAAAGCTAAGAACGCTGTCATTCTTCACCTGTATCAATTAATTATGTTCCTTACGTTTTTTTCTGGTTCTATACACCCCACCCAATTACACTGAGTTTATATCCATTCAACCTGCAAAGCTTTTAAATAAAAAATCTCTTTCTTTATTAGGTCTACATTTGAAATAAAAATCAGTTCGGATAACCCTTTGCAGTTTGAATGTTTCTAATTTTGATCAAGTAAACAAATTCAATTTATGGCATAACAGTTAAACCCTCCAAGCAACATATATTCTGAATTAAGGTTAAATATTTTTACACGTGAAAATCTGCTTTGGAGCAATTCTAAAGAAATTGAATACAAATATCCATATGGTTTTTAACTGGCCACATCTTACAGGTCCGTCTATATAGGATTAATTGTTTAGTAGAGTTTTGTGCTTATTAAAAAAAAAAAAAAAAAAAAAAAAAAAAAAATGGTGATTTAAATTCTCTGGTGACTTGTTATCAAAATTAATATAAATATTAAGCAATAAAAACAGAATTTCTCGAAATTTCATAAAATTAAATGAGTGGAGATAACAGATGCAATTTTTTTTTTTTTTTTACCAAGATCTAAATGAGAAACTTTTCAATAATTTAATTCATGTCTGCATAAGTTTTGAAAGTTTCATTAAAATTTGGCAATTATCTGATTTTTGCATGAATTTCTAAATCAATATTTTTACCGTAAAATTCCCCGTGCAAATTTATGGTCCCGCGTTGAGGCCAGAACACCAAGATTTCCAAGGTTGTAGAAACATAAAAAACAAAAAAAATCCTTTGATGAACGGATTTGACGATAAAATTTTCATTTTAATATGTTTTGTGCATTTTTTCCTCATGTATCTTCATTTTTAGCGAATCTTTAGAGGTAACTACCTAACTATTTGATTATATTAAGAACTCAGTGGACTACATGCACTCCGAGAGTATTTTGAAGGGTAATAGTCAAGGCATATAACATTTCACACTTGGAAAATTATCGCAACATTTTTTTTACTATTTAGCTTATTGGCAAGGTTATTAAATAATAGTTTCACTAAAAAAATCGAATCTTTGATAGTTGAATTTGAAATCTCTTTTCTCGTTCTTGTTATAGTTTGAAATAAATATGAATACGACAAGGCTGCTCCGGAATTAGTGCGAGGCACGCAAATATAAAATAGACGTGACTTACAATTGTTTGTTAAATGTTACTAATTCGGACCTCTTGTTTTCGCAAACAGCGAAATAATCTTATTTTAAACTTAAATCGTTTATAAACTTCTGAGAAAATATATCGAATTTAAATACAGGAAAAGTTATAAAAATTCAAATTCTGTCTATGTACATTTGCCTGTGCGCATATATACAGTAGCGGCCATAATATACGGAACGGGAACAAATACATAAATATGTGTATTACTTAAAAAGTAATGCATGATTAGCAATGGAATTTTTACCGAATAAAGATTAGGGTGTAATGCATAAATATTATACAAAGTTACAAAAATTTACATAATATTTTTTTTTTAAATAAAGATTAAATGGAACAAAGGAAATAAGCTACTGGACAAAAGTTTTCTGCATCGTTGACCACATAATCTAATTAATTTCTTGCAAAAATCAGCAGTAATTCCCTCCCATTCGTCTTTCAATAACTCCCATAGGTGATCCTGGTTTTTCGGGTTTCTTTTCTGAGCCCTTTCTCCAATTATCTTCCAAACATTTTCTATTTGATTCAGGTCGGGGCTCCGGGCTGGCCACTTCATTAGGGCGATTGCTTCTTCTTCAAATAAAACCATAACCTTCTGAGCCTTGTGGCAAGGTGCATTGTCCTGCATGAAAATAAGAGATTCATAAAGATTATGGTGCAATCTTGGTACCACATGCTGCTGAAGAAGCCTTTAGTAAATTTCAGCATTGATGTTTCCATGTACGCGGATGATAGGGCCAACTCCTGCAGATGAAATCATTCCCCACACTATCACACTGCTGCCACCAAACTTAACGGTTTTCTTGACACATTGAGAAGACAGTCTTTCGCCTGTTCTACGGCGTACATAAGTTTTGCCCTCAGAACCAAATATAGTAAACTTGGACTAGTCATTGAAATGAACTGTATTCCATTGTGCGTCAATCCAAACATGTTCTCTCGCATACTCTAGGCGTGCCCTTTGGTTCCGCTTTGAAATGAGAGGCTTCGAAGCTGGGATACGGGCATGCAATCCTGCATTTTTTAACCTGCGAGCAACCGTTTTCCTTGAGATCTTATCTGTCTCTTCATTAAGTTTACGGGCAATTGATGTAGCAGTTTCAAAAGGTTTTCGATCTCTTTGCGATGTATTTGGAGGTCTGCCGGTTTTGGGTTTTGCATCTAACGTTTTATCGGTTTTATACCTGCTAATTACACGATGAACGACACTTTTAGACCTATGAACAATATCAGAAATTTCTGAAATTGACTTTTTTTATTCATAGCGATAATGTTTTTTTTTCTTCACCAGAGAGCGTTTTGCGTGTAGAATATGCCATATTGCTTAGAAATAAAGTCCTAATGTGTTGTGGAGTTGTTTTCACAGTGGAGGCTTGTATTTCACTAAGTCGGTCCTAAAAGGGTCCGACGTACCAAACGTTAGGTACTTGAAATAATAGTTAATGACGCAGCAATCTAGTTGTGGTGGTTGATACTTCAATGTCCGTCATCGACTGACTCACTCAACTCACTGAGCGGTATTTAGTCACCCCCCACGAGGGCATCATGTGGCACAAGGCCGGTTTAACGTAGGATCTCCGAGCCCGTGGACTCCGCCCAAAAATATGCCCATTGAACCCGTATACACGGGTTCAGGGCCGGTTTACCTCCTCGAAAGAGAGTCCGCCCTTCGGCGTAGCCTCGTTCGGATTCCTCCTCGCCCGAAGGCAGAGAGTTCAACCGGTCAGCCGGTCGACAGACTTCATACTGAAATCAGACCAACTCACTAAGCAATATTTATTCATACAAAATGTATAAAATGTGGCACAAGGCCTAAAAGGGGGTTGGGGAATGGCGGTCTTCTTCTGTCTTACATCTAAACTTAGCTAGTCTCAGACACGGACCCAAATATACCAACAATAAACCAATCACCAAAACACCACATTCACTCCTACCTTTCTTACTGCGTACACCATAATACCTCAGATTCTCTATGAAGTCCTAACTAGTCCCCTTATGTACAGATATTGTTCGTGGGGGGAGGGTCATAAAATAACAATTTTTTTTAAAAAGAACCCCAAATGACTATGTACAATATGACTTCAAATATTTACAATAAAACTAAACAAAACTGTGTTAGTAATAAAAACCCCCACAAACCATAAATGTGGCAGAAACATCAGTTAACTAGACGAAATCAATGCGGGACTAAGAAAAATAAGAAAAAACATTAATTCCTCCAAGCATTCACACAGACACACAAACATTCATACACAACAACAAATACGAAAATCACACACACGAAACGAAAGGCGCCCCGCGTCCACCAGAGAACTGACGTCACTGACCGCCTAACGAGGGAGGGGATGGGGAATTAAACAAAAGAAAAATAGGGACAGAAATAAAAGGGACCAATGCGCATGCATACCCTAGCTAAGTTAACCAGAAAACGGAAAAAACTAAAGAATCAAAAAATATAAAGCCTAGTCTAACCTAATATCTGGGTGGGTTGCCTATGTTCAACCCTGTTAGGACAAAATCCTGTACCTAACCGACATCCAAGTGCCACTCTAGGTCAGCTCCTTTCACTCTACACATTCGCGCAAGATTCACCCACCGTTTGCCAAATTCCGATGAGGTGAGCCGCCGCCTTTCCGTCCTAATCTTGACTTTAAGCTGATGCTTAAAGTACAAGATCAGTTGGGAAGAGGTGAACTTCTCGCCCTCATGGAATCCCTTCTGACGCGTCGTCTAAATCACGACTCTCATAATCCCTAGTAAGCAACAGAACACATAGTGTTCAGCCTTCGTCAATTGCGGCACCACATTGCTACAAACAGAACCGGCTTCCAGGACAAAGAACTTTCCTTTCAGCATGCGAACCATGAGGCTTTCAACAAACCTGCACAACGGCACTACCGTCTTGCACTGAAAAAAGGCGTGACCAATGGTCTCGACTTCCCCAGTACAGCGACGACAGTTTGGATATTTCTCCAAGCCTGCTGAACAAAGTCTCTTGCCGGCCCAGAGGGCCCCACAAATCATCAGCCAGTGAGTGATGCCTCATCATTATTGAAACATTTCAACCCAGGCGCCCAAGGCCATATCGAACGAGCCTCCTGCTTCGTAAGACCGAGCTCGTCGATCAGATCATCTTGAACGGACCCCCTAACTAACAATTGATACAATGCCTTACGAGACAACGCCTGGGCGTCGGAGAAGCCATCCGTCGTCCGTAAGAGGAGCTTCAAAGCACGACATTCGCGGTAGAAGGAGCACTTGGCACGAGGTCTACGGCCGGCCTCCTCCTCGCACGAGTGCACACTTCTCAGGATGGGAAATGTTTTCGGACATCTTCTTTCCAAAAGGTGCCCACCTCATCCATTCGGTCTAGAAAGGTAATGCGAAGCATATATTGACGAATCTCAATGCTAGGCATACCCAGACCGCCCTCAGAGGGATGAAGGCAACAGATCTCGCGAGATACCAAAGGGGCCTTGTCTCTCCACAAGAAAGAGAACAAGGTCCGGACTAATGACATTAGTCTGGCATACGGCAGTGGAAGCACAGAGAGTCGGTAAAGGAGGATTGGATATATGTGTGAAACACATACCTCCGCCCTTCCCTTCAGGGAAAGTCTCCTCCGAGACCACAGATTAACCGCGATCTCGGCCTTCCCTTGTACATCCGACCAATTCATTTCCAACTGGAGATCAGGACTGAACCAGACGCCGACAATAGAATAGGTATGTTCCGGTATAACATAATGATAAATGAACTTTTACTTATTGTTGAAAAGCTCCATCGAGTATTTGTTTGTTTGTTTGTTTGTTTGGGTTTTATGGCATATCAACCACTGTGGGTTATTTAGTGCCAAATCCAGTTTATATGAATTTTAAATGCCTCTTTTGTATGAAATAAAAAATGTATAGCTGGCAACATTATTGTTTCAAAAAAAAATGTATAGCTGGCAACATTATTGTTTCAAAAAAAATGTATAGCTGGCAACATTATTGTTTAAAAAAAACATATACCTGGCAACATTATTCCTTTACACACAAACGTATACCTGGCAACATTATTCCTTTACACACAAACGTATACCTGGCAATATTATTCCTTTACACAAAAACGTATAGCTGGCAACATTACTTTTTTACAAAAAAACGTATAGCTGGCAACATTACTTTTTTTTACAAAAAAACGTATAGCTGGCAACATTACTTTTTACAAAAAAACGTATAGCTGGCAACATTACTTTTTTACAAAAAAACTTAGAGCTGGCAACATTATTGTTTCAAAAACATAGAGCTGGCAACATTATTTTTCTGAAAACATTATCTAAGACCTTGCTGTTGAATGCAGTTTATCGCCGTACCCAGGACGCGGATGTAGTTTACCGTCATACCCAGGACGCGGATGTAGTTTACCGTCATACCCAGGACGTGAGTAAAACTTGGAAAACTAGGAGTTCACTATTTGCCCATAGCTGGGACCCTAACCGGTGCTACCACCCCGGGTCAAGGTGACCTGGGAACACCAGCAATTAAGAGGTGGTTCCACGCTCCTCAAAACCTCCAGATCAGAGGCCTTGCTGTTGGATGCAATTTAACGTCATACCCAGGACGCCTCATTGGTGGGGTCTTACCCCTCTACAGAGGTGCAGTCGGCGTATTCTAAAGCCCCAGCCGACAGGGCCGCGAGTTTTTTTAACAATGTAAATTAAAAGTTTATGCAAATTATTAACATCGTTCCTTAACTTTTGTCCAGTAGCTTATTTCCTTTGTTCCATTTAATCTTTTTAAAAAAAACAAAACAAAAAAAAACAAAAAACTATTATGTAAATTTTGGTAACTTTGTATAATATTTATGCATTATACCCTAATCTTTATTCGGTAAATATTTCATTGCTAATCATGAATTACTTTTTAAGTAATACACATATTTATGTCTTTGTTGTTTCCGTTCCTTATATTATGACTGCTACTGTATTTTACTTCAATGACAGACCTAAAAAATATTTACAAAATTCAAAAAAAAACATTAAAAAATGAATTTCTTATTACCGAATAATTTCCGGAAAGTACAATAAAATCTCATAGAGCCGTTCCTGGTGGTTTCGAAGCATCTAGTCTTAATGGGGGATTGGAATGAAGTCCTGTACCCCAGGTTAGACAGAGAGCGGAGAGCTAGCTGGTGGTCGGGAGATTGTAAGTTTGTTGATCTGATCGGTCAGGCTATTAACTGGATACGTTAATCGGACCACAGATTTGTCTGTGCCCGCGTTAGGCCTAGAATGACTGGATACTGGAAGTTCAATCTGTCTTTCTGGACAGGCGGGACTTCCAGCCACAGCTAATTACCTTAGTGAAGCGGCAACTAAGGTCAGGTAATTAGGCATAAGATATCTTCCGAAGCTGTGAATATGGGCGCAGAATTGCGGAAGGAAATTCGTCGAGGTTCCGGTCAATACATTCAGGAGTTCAAGACCCCGGAGGGGCGTATTCAGAGATCGGCCGACAGCATATGTGGGGCGTTACAAGAGACGGTTTATCAAGGAGCCTAGTCTCTGTAACGAAGAGTTTCACAGCTACTTGGCTGACTTTCCTCGGCTTTCGCCGACTGAAGCGGCTAGCTGTGAGGAGGAGATCACATAGGGCGAAGTCTACTTGGCATTGAAGAATATAGGCAGTGACAAATCTCCGGGACTTCATGATATGCCCTATCAATTGTATTTGAGGGTGTCGCACATTTTTGTTGCGATTTTGACTGTCGTGTTCAACAACTAGTTCTGTCAGGGATCCGTCCCCGGAAGTATCTCCAGAGGCATGATCTCGGCGTTGAAAAAGGTTACTTTTCTTGGACGGGTTTTAGATGATTACAGGCCCATAAGTCTGCAAAAATTAGATTTGGGCCAAGATCCTGTCGGAGCGTTTGCAGTCAGTTACTGAGAAACAGTTGGGACATGAACACTAGAGGGTTTAAAAGACGACGAGCAAGCGGCGCTGAACAATTTGGATCAGTCCAAGGCATTTGATAGAGTAGACAATCGATACATGGCTGCTGTTCTGCAGGCCACTGGATTCGAACTCAACTTCTGTAAGTTGAATAGCCTCCTGTATCACTCCCCCAGTGCTGTGGTAGTGGTGAACGGAAACTCGGTCGGTTCATCGGGGTTGTGTGCTGCGTCCTCTACTTTACTCTTTCGCATTGCAGCCTCTCCTTCACCGTCTGAAGGATAGGGTATTCAGTCCAGCCCGAAGTGGAATCGTTGTCCCTGGTCGGGCTCCAGCTAGGGTTTCTGCGTACGTATGACGTATCTGCTTTCGTATCGTCCCGCAGCGACATTGAGGTGGTACCGAAGGCGCTTGAACGGCACGAAAAGACCACGGGAGCCAAGATTAACTGCGACAAGTCTTCCGGCTTGCAGTTAGATGTATGGAAGAGGAACAATCTTCCGGGGCCCTTTGGTTGGACGGACGTGCCCGTCCGCATTCTCGGAGTGTGGTTTGAGCCTGGATTCCATCTGGAGAAAAAATTGGTCAGAACGCCTCGAGCTTGGCTTTCCTACGCCGCAAATTGACAAGAGGACTCGATTTTGAAGTGGGTGCGACGTCCGCCTTCCCTCGCCTTACCATCACACCTCCTGTTTCGAGGGCTGAGCGCATTCGTAAGACCCGGTATCAATCGAATTTTCTCCTCGAGTGTCGATCGGTCTTGAGGATCATTCCTCGGTCCAGTGACCTTTCTCGGCCTAGGAGAGTATTTATGGGGAATTAGTAGAGTGGATTGCGAAGGAACCATTCTGCGAACAGCTCGGCTTGTCGGCGGACGAGTTACGCTCTTTTTGGTTTTGGGCAGAAGAAGCGGATTACCTCAGTAACCCTGGAAATTGGTTCGGAATAGGCTGCCTCTTAATGAGATGGTGCTTGGAGGATTTGCTAGAATGTCATCGGCGTGACATTGGTTTAGAGGGAAAGAATTCGCACAACTTATAACATTGTCCTCGGGTGCGCCCCCTCTGGGACTATATCGGCGAGTTGACGGCTCGTATCTCTGCTAAAAGTCCGTGATCATTGATCGTGCATACGCGTGTGACAATGGGGTGAAA
This sequence comes from Acanthosepion lycidas, assembly GCA_963932145.1. Taxonomy (NCBI): domain Eukaryota; kingdom Metazoa; phylum Mollusca; class Cephalopoda; order Sepiida; family Sepiidae; genus Acanthosepion; species Acanthosepion lycidas. Next base: position 36,793,206 of record OZ010593.1, on the reverse strand, counting down.
CGAATGGTGTTTCTGTCGCTACTGGACACGGCTAGAATGGTGATCTGGAAAACGCGGATGAAGAAAATCTTGCGATGTAAATATTTTTTGATCTGATTCTTTGAGCATTATCTCAGGTTGAAGATTAGAACTGATACAAAGCGTTTGTTATCGAGAGATTTCAGCAAAAGGTGGGCAATTGTGGCGAGCTTCTTCTTTTTTAGCTTTCCCTAAGTCACAGCGGTTTCGTGTGGAACCCTCCCTTGGTCATGATAGACTTCTCTTTTGTACCTGAGTTAATGTAAGTGTCATTTGTAGCCTGTTTCTGACTTCCTCTTTGGTTATGATCCAAGTCGAGATTCCCAACCTCACCAGTTTGTTTTTTGGCCCCTTTTTCATCTCGACTATGTCAGTTTTTTTTCCCCATGTCTGTATTTATTTTATCCTTCCATCTAACTTAGCGAGAGAGCCTCTTGATTTTGTCTGAAGACAGAATGCAGTGGACTCTCTTATTATTTTTTGAAGGATCGCAGTTTATTTGATTTGTCATATTTTAGTTTGTTTTAATGTTTATCTCCGTCTCCTTCATTTCTTACCATCGATAAATTTTTATATATTATTTTATACTGAAGGAAAATTTTATGTTATGGAGTGTTTTTTAGGTTCCCTGTGTATTGTGATATATGTAGGATTGAATGATGACGGATGAGTTTTTTGGTGAATATATAAATTGTAATGAATGAATGGGTTGTGAATCTGATTATCTAGGTTATAAGATCGATAGTGTCAATCAATCTCAACCCATTAACTCCGTTATGACTTTTGTCACAATTGTTGTATTTTATGCACAATAAATAATAAAGACAATAAAATCTCATAATTATTTGATTTCTCGCGTTTAAAAAAATTAACTTGTTTTTCGCCAAGAAATTAATCGTACCATTTTTCCTCTTCTAATATCACTTGCGTTATTTTTTATTTCGATTCAATTTTTTGGTAATTAATTAAAAAACATAATAAGCTAAATGCATCTAATCGTCATAAATAATAAAATGGACCTTTACTTTAAGGTTATCTCTATGCTGTCGGGTTTTAGGTACCAATAAATACACAGGAATGACTGAAGTTGATATGTTATCCAGTGGTTTTCGTTAAGAATATTAAACCGGGGTTACCCCGATCTTAGCTAAATAATTTAACCGTTCCTTGAAGGAGAAATACTTCCCAAATTTGTGGAAGCGGTCAAGTGTATGCCCTGTTTTCAAGAATTCGGGTGATCGCCTACCACCACTGTACAGACACATCATTCTCAGTGTCATTAGTAAACGTTTTGAAGCTATAATCAACAAAGTTGTTAATGACAAATAGGAAGAACTCTTGAGTGAAAAACAGTACGGGTTTCGATTTCCACGGCCCACTGCTGATTGCATTATATATTTCAAAGGCTTTTGACAAGGGTTACTGTACAAACTCTCTACCTGTGGAATCATTCGAAGAGTGTTCTCAGTTATAAGTCCTTCCGAATGGGTAGGTCCTTGAAAGTAATTGTTAATGGACAAGGCACAGGCGATCAAAGCAGGTTCACTTCTCGGTCTATCAATCTGTCTACTTTATATAAATGATCTACCGAAGAGTATACTCTAATATTTTAGGGATATTTATCTTGATAATATGTATAATACGTATAACTGTAGATAAGACCTTGGTAGCTAAATTGTCCTTTGACCTAGCTCTAACAACTGATGGAAAATTGGCTGGTCACCTTCAATAGATCGAAAAGCAAACTAATAACTCACCGAGTGAACCCTGAACTATCACCAATCACGAATGAATGAATGTTCCCCCAGGGAGGCCTCGTGCCTTGATCGCCTATTGAGACTTAGTCTCAACCCAAACCTGAAGTGAAACTCGTATATACAATCCATCGCTAAAGATATTGGGAAAATGATTTGTTCCCTGTACCGCTCCAGAAAGTGCCTGATTGCTACTGATATCGTTTACCTTTACAAGAATCAGATCAGGCCGAAAATAGAGTACTGCTGCTATATATGCGCAGGCGCTACACAGTCTTCATTTTCCAATGTCAACAGAGTCCAAAAACGTCTCAATGTCCTTGTGGATGACGAATTATTTTCTATTTTGCTGTTCTTTTCACACGGACGTATCATCCCAAGTGCTCTATTGTTATTTTCATGGAAAGTGTTTAACGAACTACATTGCTTAGTTCCACTAGTTGTAACCTTCACAGCTAAGACTCGCTATGGCACACAAATTGTAGCAAATCGCCATCATTCCCTTCCCTTGGTGAGATGTAAGCTCGACTCGGGTAACTTCTTCCCACGAATCGCTGTTTTATGGAACCTACTCCCAAGAGGATGCTTCCCCGATTATTAGAATCTTAACCTGTTTAAGTCTAAGGTCAACGAATACCTTCCCCAGATATACCCTTAAACTGTCCTCTTACTCTGTAACGTTCTACCTCGCGTGGTTCTTGGGCCTTGTCCAGAGTGAATATCATTGTAAAAAAATAAATATACTGTTATAGATAGAAACAGAGTGACATGATTATTCGTATGATATTAAAGCTCTAGGTAAAAGAAAGAAAACCTTATTAGTCGGTTTGACCACATATAAATAAACTTTTTAGGAATTTTTAAAACATTGGCACATTTTTTCATCACTTATCGAACCACCAAACAAAAAAATATAAAAATCTCTTTAAAATCCAATATTTATCCGAGGGATTTATTTCGAAATCTGTTATTAAATGTAAGAATTAATTAATTGGATTTTGTAAAAATACTGCTTACCTTTTATTTAAAACAATAAAAAATAACGTTTTATTTAAGTACGGTAACTTGGGAAGTCAAAGGACAAAATAAAACTACCGTAACCACTTGTAGAAAAAAGCGCGTATAAAAGTAAAAATAAAGCCTAAAGGAATATGGAAGACTGGAAGTACAATAATAAAAAAAAATGTTATTTACATTTTAAAATATATTTCCTTTAACCATAAAAAATAGTTTAAGAATATTTTTTTATTCTATACTTTTTATTAAACATTAAACATTAAACATAATGAATAAATTCGAAGACATTAAAGGGTAACTTAAAAAAATATAGCATAATCATAATTTGCATTTAAATTGGTAAAACAAAAGAAAAACATTTATTTTAAGAGGAAATTTGAGAAAAATTACTGTATAAACTAAGATATTCTTTTATGCGAATGAAATAGTTTCGTCGTAATTCTGAAAATCTGTTCGGTGGCGAGAGAAACAAATTATTCAGTAAAAAAAACATGACAAAAATTTGTTTTAAAACAAGAAATTAAAATAACAACTTTAACAACTTGTTTAATTGCAGAAGTAAGTATTTGTCATTCTTGTATACAATAATCTGTAAATAAATGCATAAAAACAGAGACATATGACCTTCCCCATAAAAAGAACAACAACAAAATATCACTCGTACCGACGGATCGGAAAACTGCTTTCAAGTCACATAACATAAGAAATTCTATTAATACTATACTCCTTCATCAGTTAAAGCGAGATATCATAATAATGTCCTTTTTGTACATCCATACTAAAAATAATCTAACAGTTGCTAAATGAAAGTTCTTTTTAAAAGTTCGCATTCGAAAATGGTATGAACAGGATGAATAATATTTAAAAAATAAATATTAAGTGTGGAGTTTTTTCTGCCCAATACGAAAGAAAACATGTTATATTAAATTATGCAAACACCATCTCTACACAATTTTTTGAGTTTCATTGAATTATTATTGGCAAGATGTGGTGCGAATTTTCCGTCTGTTTATACTTTTTGATACCTCATACATTTTTTACTGAAATAATATCTCCAGGGATTTTTCTTTATATATCTATAAAAAATTGGACGAAAACCTTCAAATTAAAAAGTACACAGGTGATAAAAAAATGTAAGCGAAACATATCTACTCCAAAATGTTAATCCCATTTTTTTTAATAGCATAACCTATTCAGGATACAATTCATTCATTAATAAAAATTTCGTTTGAATCGGTTACGTCGCCGACTTTTAGAAAATACAGGGTGTAGCGATGTTTTGCTTTTATTTCGGAAAATGCATCCGTTTTGGTGGGAACTAGTATTATTCCAATTTCTTCAAAATATTTCAAATTTGGTCAGATTGTAAGTGTATGTGTGTGTTTATATGTGTGTGTTTGTGTGTATTCTTGTGTGTATGCTCGTGTGTGTGTCCTTGTGTACATTAAATGGCCCAGACCCAAGTCACTCACACACAACCCAGACGTATACATAGACATTATATATTCGCACTGAAAATCATACGTAGACAGAGACGGAACGGAGGGAGAATAGTGCTTCTTTTATAATATAGATAAGACGTAAAAATGTAACTCTTGTTTGTTTCTATATTAATGAAATTCTCCCAGTAATGTTGTCAAAAAGTTAATAAAAATCTATCATCGTCAAAATATTTTCCTACTAAATTAGATAGTACATATATATATATATATATATATATATATATATATATATATATATATATATATATATATATATATATATATATATATATATATATATGGGTGGGGGACAAATATTCGTACATGTACAAATCTTTAATTTATTGTATTTCCAGCGAATGAATGAACATACTTTACATATAATTAACTGTACACATGCGCAGAAGACAAAAAATGATTTAAGAGAAATAGAAATAAATCTCATTTATCGATTTTAATGGATGAAAAAATATTCATACAATACAAAAAAAGAATACATCATCTTCATTTAATACTTTGTATAATAGACATTATTCGCTTCTACAGCAACCGATCTCTTCTTGTAGTTCTCAATTACTGATTTGCAAATTTTAGTTGATATTTTGTTCCATTCTTCTTCGCATATGGTCTTCAGATCCGGGATGTTTTTTTTTTTTTTTTTTTTTTTTTTTTGAGCTCTCGATTAGATTTGAATTTTCAAATAACGCCAAAAATTCTTGATTGGTTTTAAATCTGGATATTGTCTTGGCCATTTCAGGATATTTACATTATTTTCAGCAAGTTATTTCTCCGTAGATATTGAAGTGTGCTAGGGATCATTATCTTGTTGGAAGATCCAACCAGGAGAAACTTCAAGATTAAATTTGCTTCCAAAATATTTTGATATGCTGCGGCATTCATTCTACCATCTATTACTGATATGTTCTCCAGTAACTTTTGCAGAAAAACATCCCCAAGCCATGATGCTTCCACCACCAAATTTCACCGTTAGAACTGTGTTCTTTTGTTTGAAGGCATCGCCATTTTCCCTCTATACATGATTTCTGTACCACATCCAAACAACTCAATTTTGATTTCTTCTGTCCATAATGTTCTTTCCCAATTTCCTTATCCTTATGTTCACGAACGGATTTCAACCGAGCATGAATGGACTAATAGTAGTAAATATAATATTCAGGTTGTCTGAGATTTTCTTGTAACTTTAACCTTCTTTCCAAAGGTTAACAATCAGTTCTTTGCTATGATGATAACCTTCTTGTACGAATATCAATTACAGAATGTTCTGTTTGTATATTTTAGGTTAAAAATAACTACAGATAACATTACTGGAACATTCTAGAATATTCTACTTGACTAATCTAGAGTATTAAAGTTATTTAAATGTTTTAAATTCTGAAATTTGCATTGTACGAATATTTTTTCACTCATTAAAATGGATTTATTTCTATTTATTTTTTTTTCTGTTTTCCATGAATATTTAGTTATTATGAATCTATGTACGGTTAATTAATTGAAAATTATGTTTATTCATTTGGATGTATATACAACAAATTAAATATATATATGTGCATGAATATTTCACTGTATATATTTATTTATTTATTTCTCTTAGTTTCATGCCGAAGCAATTTTCAAGTGCTGGAAATATATCTGTGTTTTATTTTTGGGTTGACACCGTTTTTATTTATTTATTTATTTTTTTTGACTTTGTTATTTAAGCTCAGATTGACATTTAAGATTGAAAATATCGCTGGAAATAAGAAATATAAATTCTAAATTAGAGAGACGCTGGTTTTGAAAACGTGAGTAAGGACAGACACACACAGATACACACACACGCACGCACGCGCGAGCGCACACACACACACATATATATATATGTGTATATATATAAAGGGTTATTAAAAAAGAATGAATCGATTTTATTATGAGGCATTGCTTCAGTTCTCAAGCATCTTCATGGAATGAGCCAGTGACCATTTGAAAGAGGAGTTTTCTAAGTTTTGAAGGCTGCCAGAGGAACGCTGTAGTCGTGTCGTATCTTCGGCAAGGTTCACTTGTTTGTTTACCCCTGCAAAAGTCATTCTGTGTTCTCGAGTTCGCGAAAAAAATATGATTGTCCATGAACAATCGACTGTGGTTTAAACAGTTTCAAGAGAGTGGGTATCTGTGTAAAGATAAAAATTACAGGACGACCACGAGTTCCGGAGAAACAAGTGGCAAGAATGCTGGTTTGAGAGGGAGTTCACGGAAGTCCACGATTCGAGCTAGCCGTGAGCTTGCAATCTCTCAATCCACTATCTGGCGTGTGTTAAGAAGATATCTACATTTGAAACCTTACAGACTGCACCTCGTTCAGGCACTTACCATGACCTTGCTCTTTGTGCTTGGCCTGCGAGATCCCCAGACTTCACCTTGTGTGATTTTCTTTTTCTTTTGGGGACACGTAAAAGATCGCGTTTATGTTACACCGCCCCCACCCCCACCAACTAACCTCGATGATCTTAAATATTGAATAACAATAGCGATCAACTCAGTGGATCGTGATATGCTGATACGCATCTGGGAGGAATTCTCTTATCACATTGATATTGCCCATGTCGCAGTAGTGATCACATTGAACACTTGTAAGACAGAAAATAAAAGTTGATTGTGAATCGAATACTTGTGACTTGGCTGGAGTTTTCTGTTGCTTTTCCTTATTAAAATATTGCGTAATGAAATCGGTTCATTCTTTTTTGAATAATCCTGTATATATTTTTTTGAAATATAACTAATACAGCTATTATACAGTTTGCCGTTAAAGCATTCTGCAAGTGTCATAAATTAAATTCATGCTCTGGCAGACACCATTTCCTAGAGATAAAGATACGTCAGGGAGTTATTGGTTCTGATGTGTTGTTTTGAATTATCACATTGTATAAAAATGCGGTAAACGTGAGGTAAATAAATATATCTGAAGTTTCGGTTTATTTGGAAAAAAGCCTAAAATCTTTAAATTTCAAGTGAATACATACTTTAGAGTCGAGAACGTAGTCGATTGGAAGGAAGGATATATAACTTCAATCCTTTTGGCTGACGAGGGTGATAAACTGATTTTTGAAACAACATCAAGGTGAAGACATTCTTGATTTTCTTAGGCTAGATATTTTTATTCCCAATGCCTAATAAATATAATATATAATGCCTAGCTGTTCGTTTCCGTGTTTGCCAGATTGTTCGTGTAGCTAAGAATCATTCTCAGGCATATTTGTGCTTCTTCAACACACAGCCAACTTGTGTTTCATACAATAACTATCATGAGCAATTCTTAGTTTCATTTTCTAGAAGAGATCACAGATCCAGGCGTGTTAATACAGACCAACGGTCAACCCATCGGCCACGATGACTTGGGACTTTTTGCTTGCATAGTCATTAATGGCTTCTGAACAGGCTTTTCGACACAGTTTCCCACAGAAAATTTTGGTCAACCCATGGTATGGTTTTTTAGGCAATTCGCAACAGTGATCAGACTCGAACCCAAGTCTCTTGGTCTGAACGCTAACGTCCTAACCACGCACCCATTATGTCTTTTGGTGCACTGTCAAATTACAACAGACATATGTGGGTAAGGATTTTTAATATTTTTCAAATGTTTGTTAGAGACAATGAATTTTAAAAAGGATGAAGTTCCTTATTCATTTAAGGAAAGAGAGCATTTCATTTTACCTTTTTCGAACCATTCTCGGGTACTTCTTCAATATATATATATATCGACATATGGATATATATCGACATATGGATATATATCGACATATGGATATATGAATCTCATGACCAAATTACTTGCTCTACCTTCATTATTACGTTATCTTATGTTACTGTGACCTTCAGTCAAGACAAACTATCGAATGAATTTCTTGTTTGTTTAATATTCGTAAATATAATGAAATCTCTAGATACCTAATGTACGTGATATAACCATTACAGATTGATCGATAAGCTATAACATTTTATCTTCAGATAATTCGAGAAAAATAAATCAATCACACCGCGTACACCAAATTTGATCCCCATTGGGTACTCCAACATTTATGCTCTATAATTAATATTAATCGATATAAACGTGATCATTGTTTTCGATTTCTACAACTTGATAAAAACAAATCAGAAATATTATTCTGAAGACTTGACTATTGTATAGGAATCGGGGAATATGATTGTTATATACCGTATCTATGAACACAAATGGGTATGTCCCAATCTTCATAAATACGTTGGACACTAATGTAACTGGGGGTAATATGTTGTCTAAGTAGTCCATCACCAGAAGTGGTTTACCTACTTCACGGCGTTGGCGAGTATTGTATTTTGTTGATATTATAAAGATTACCATTTGATTTCCAACCTCCGTTTTGGTTATTCCTCATTCAGTAAACATTTTCTAAGTTACAACAATGGTTTTCCTTGTTGGGAAGATATTTTGATATTCTCTCCGAGCACACCAGTCGTTCGTTTTTCAGTCAAAGACTAGAACAGAGTTTCGAATAATGTCGTTTTTTGACGTTACAAAATACGTCAAAAAACGACATTATTACGTCATTATTTTTGCACCAACCTAATACATTTAAGTACTTTCTACCTTCAATCTTTTCTATCCATCTGGTCTTGTACCAGGCTAAGCTAAACGTAGTTCCTATTCAAGGCTAAGCGTGTTGCAAATGTTTTTATGCGTTTGTGTTTATTGAGCTGCCGACCTTTGAATGAGAGCGTGCCGATCTGAAAGTACCTGCACACTGTGCATGCTAAACGATTAGCGGTCTCTCTCCACATCTTTCCGGGCCTCTCCTAACATCGTCTCTTCTAGAAACAACACCGGCCCACATCCACCAACACGTCTCTTGTACTTTGCGTGTTTTAGTGTGCTTAATTGCATTCTCACGTGAGGTCAAAACATCCGTAATTTTGAAAATGTCCGACGAAAACCTCTTATAACAGAGGGTGGGATGGATGTGAAAGAAGCAAATAGAGAGAGATGTATTTCAAGGAGCATTAAGGGTGGGTGAGAGAAATAACGGGATGAGAAGTAGAAGAACGTGTCTACTTCTTGATGGGGCAGAGGAAGCAGTGAGAGAGCTTTTTAGACAAGGAGATAGGAGATCAATCAGTGATTTGGAGAGAGGGCAGGGACGGAAGGTTAGGGCCTGGATCTTTTTTTACAAGAAATGAGAAGGAAGTGTTCGTTTAGACTAATAAGACAGAAAAGAGCGGAAAAGAGAGATATCACTTTGGCTATTTGTAATGCGGGCAAACTGCAGAAGAAAGAGAAATAAAAATAAAATGCTTTGAATAAAAGCGTAAGTAAACAGAAAAAAAAAACAACCATTACTAGTTGGTCCTAAACTCTAAGAAGATTATGGAGTTTCAGTAATGGACATCTCTTTGGTGGAATTTTAAGATTTATACCATCATTTACCTGGCCGTACCCACCTTTTCTAAACAAGGAGATATGAAATCAGAAGCAAGGAAAAAATTTATTTTCAGTCAAGAAAATGACAAAACATGCTCAAGATTTTATGAGATAATTCTGATACCAACTGTACACCTAAAAGAATAAGAGACAAAACAAAATAATCAGAGCCTAAAATCTGAAGGAAGAAATTAAACTATAGCTGTAATAACTGCCACATGGAATATATAGGCGAAACCTCGAGGAATTTAAATAAAAGTTTATATAAACACAAAAGATACCGTTCAGAAACAATACATTAAATGCATTAGTCGCTCACCATAGTGAGTCTGACCATAATTTCGATTTAAAAGTGATACTTTAATTAAAAGAGAAATCAATTTACTTCGGTTAAAATGTATAGAAATTGCTTTGGTTGCTAACTCATCCACGGTAGATTTGAGTCGATGTTGTACCAAAATTTAACCTTTCTTAGAAGATCTTTTAAAATCACAATGTGAGATTCTTAAAAACAAAAGCGATAAAAACAGAAACAACATCGTCGGATAACTGAATATAATTGCCTAGCCTATATGTCCAGAAAAGGCTAAAAAAATAAATTTAAATTTCAGCGCTCCCACATCTTCAGCGGTTCCTCTCTGCACATTATTATAGCTGACACTAGCGTTTTTCATCCCCTCCTACACATATACAGTTTCATCAATAAAATCATGACTTTAGTCCGATGAAGTCCTTATTGTGAACGAAACACGTTGCAGATAATTTCTTTCCACTTTGTCATTCATTTCTATAATATATATGTATATATATATATATATATATATATATATATATATATATATATATATATATATATATGAGATAACGTTATATATTTTTATATATCAAGAGCAATATTTGGGAAAATGTAAGACAAGGTGGAAAATGATACTTGTGACGCGTTTTGTCTTTCAAGACTTCATCGGACTAAATTTATGTTGATACGACTGCACATGCGCACAAACGAGGGATGCTGGGGATTTTAGAATATTTTTTCTTTATTTTATACCTAACCGAATTCATTTACAGTCATTTTTTACTTTCTATCACTTTTGTAGGCATCCCACATTTTTATGTCAAAATTGTGGTCAGTCTCATTACGGTGGGTAACCAACGGATTTGACGTATTATTTAAAAAAAATATCTACTCTGATCAAAAGATAAAAATTCACAATGGCTTAAATGTCTAGAGAGTGCCTCAATCGTAAGGTCATCTACTGTAAATCTGCGCCCTGGCTCTTAAAATATTTCACCATTCCTGGCACTGTGTAGTATACCTACTAACAAAGTGTTGGAAAGGAAAATAGAAAGGCTATGAATGGATTCGATTATATGTATATAAAAGAAATCTAAAAAATTCTAAAATCCCCAGCACCATTCGTTCATGAGCATATGTAGTCGTAGCAATATAACAAATTTTGTCCATCGAAGTCTTGAAGGACGAAATGCTCCACAAGTAACATTTTCTGCTTTGACTTACATTTAAACCAATACATATATATATATATATATATATATATATATATATATATATATATATATATATATATATATATATATATATATATATATATATATATATATATATATGGTGAGAGTAGTCGTGGCTCCAGGAGGCTCAGTCCTATGGTCAGAGAGAATCTCAGTTGAGTTCCACCACGGAATATGGGAGTGAGCGGCGCTACATTGAGTCTGATTTGCAATCTCTTCGTCACCGGTGGAGCAGTTGGTATGGTGTTCGCTTGCCAACCTAACTGTCGGGGTTTCGATTCCCTCGGTAGTGGATGCGCACTGCTGATGAGTCCCAAATATAGGACGAAATGGCCGTCCAGTGCTTCCTGAGGTTTCTATCAGACTATCAGACTCGATGAATCAATATATATATATATATATATATATATATATATATATATATATATATATGTGTGTATGTGTGTGTGTGTGTATGTATGTATGTATGTATATAAGCAATCTCCATTGCTCTAGAACGCACAAATCATTCTGGAATGTTTGTTACATGTAACCTCAAGTGAACTTTGCTTGATCATATATAATGAAACTCCATTTAAATTTACGAGCATCTCATGGGACGGCTGAAGAGTTGATGACACAAAAAAGTAAAACCTGATATTACATACGCAGAAGCGCAAACTTATATATTATCCGCATACATATGATATTCCATTGGCAAAATTTATATTTCCAACATTAAAATCCCGCCATGTGACAGGCTAGACTCTGGTTGGCTTAATAACACTTCTTTGTGGTAGAATCGCAACTAATAATAAAATCATTAATGCGTTTCCAAATGAAAGAAATACAAATAAAATTTTTGTAGATCTAATGATTAAGCTCTGCACGTATCTTCTTACCATATCATTTGAACTTGGTAAGATTAAAAGCAAATAAAATAGAATCGGCAATGTTTTTGAAACTATCTTTTCATAAGACCATTTAAATTTAAAGAGACAAAACTTTATCATTAGTAAATATAGCAAATTATCAGGTCATCCCATAAGTTCTGTACGAATTTTTAATAAAGAAAACAAGTGACCAAATATTACATTTAATTACAGATTCAATCAACAATGTATTTTCCCTGATTATCTATGACTTCCTTCCATCTATTAACAAGCTTACTAATTCCATTACTGTAAAATTCTTTTGGCTTTGATTCGAAGAACTCACAAATGTCAGTTTTAACCTCTTCCTGTGTTACAAACGCTGTTTCTTCCAAATGATTCTGTAAGCTACGAAACAAATGGTAGTCTGAAGGAGCAAGATCGGGAGAATAAGGTGGATGAGGAATTTTTCCCAACGAAGTTCTTCGATCTTTTGTGACGTGATTCTTGCTGCGTCGGGTCGCGCATTGTCCTGATGAAACATCACCCCTTTTCGATTCACTAGAGCAGGTCTTTTTTTCTTCAAGCTTGGTTCAAACGCTCTAATTGCTGACAGTATATTTGAGCATTAATTGTTGCATTAGGTGGTAAGAATTCAAACTGGATTATTCCTTGGCGATCCCACCAGATTGAAAGAAGAACCTTTTGCCCATGAAGTTCCCTTCTCGGCTGTGGCTGGTGTCCTTCCCCTTTACCAAGCCACTGTCTACGACGCTTAACATTTCGATAAAAGTTCCATTTTTCGTCGCCACTCACAAGTCTATCCAAAAAAGGTGAAACAAGTCGGCGAGAATGGAGAGAAGAGCAACTCGGGATTTGAGGTTGTTTTCAGACAATTCATGAGGCACCCATTTTCCAAGTTTAGGAACTTTTCCAAGATGACGATGAACAGTTGTATGGTTTGAACTGAGAACCACTGCCAATTTCTCAATTGATAAAGCAGGATTTTCTTCAAGGGCTGCTTCAAGAAGCTTTTCATCAAACTCAACTGGACATCCGGTTCGATCTTCATCTTCAAGTGTGAAATCTCCACCACTGAATTTTGCAAACCATCTTCTGCAAGTTCTTTCATTCACACATTCCTCTCCATAAACTGTGTGTTTCTAGCCGCTTCGGCTGCTGAGTTTCCTTTCTTGAACTCATAAAGCATTATGTGCCTCAAATGATTCTTGGGTACTTCCATGTTAGCAGTGTTTTAATCAAACAGAATTTAATTTTATTATTCTCTGAAATAAAATTTGATCAGTTTAAATGCATCTAAACATAAAAATAATGTTCAGCTCCATTAGACATTATAAAATACTCTTTAAATTTCATTCATTTTAACAAAAAGTTAAAATTTGTACAGAACTTATGGGGTGACCTGATAGTTTAAAAAGAGTGTAAAAATAGAGGAATTATAAAAAAAAAAACAACAACTGTATTTTTATCTGCAAACAAATAGTAAAAGTGAATGCATATAGCTTAGGATACAATGCTTGATATGTTCAGAAATGTGCCAGCAATTTAGTATTAATAAAATAACCTATCGTGGGCAATGTTAATGTAATAGTATTCAATGTCTTCCTCACACACTTATTCCGATATTCTTAAAAAAAAAAAACAGGTACAAAATCCTCCTTTGGGATCGTATTCTCCTTCCTTTCAACTGTAGAGAAGCTGACAAGCTGAATGATGCCAATGTATCGTTGTACGAGTCTGATCTATTCTCTCGGTCATGTGACGATAACCACATACACAATCAAGCATCTATCTCTGCCGACTGAGTGATCCAACTTAAGAGTACCTGCTTTTCACAGGCGCAATAAGGTCCTCTTTCAGTTGATCGTTCGTTATCCCATGACAGTGTAACTGCTTTGCGAGTTACTGGAAAAGACGAGATACTTTCTAGGCAAATTAAGACTTGATAAATGTGAGATTAAATTTTCATCGAATCACCCAATCTAGGCCTTAAGATCAGATCTTGTCATTCTGAAGAGAAAGAAATCTTTAAGTTATTGCCGTTGTACAACCGTTAAATCAGAGTGACATTAAAAATGGGTAATTAGTTTCATAAATGACGGGATTTTGATAGACGTCTTTAAAGTATTTCTAACATAGGATGTTGGATATATAAAAGAATCAGTCAGGAATGTTCTTGCAAAATTTTGGAAGAATTATAAATGCTCATACGAAACTTGTGTTTTTCAATTTCTCAGATTGTTTCCATCAAATGAAAAGCAAGATTAAAATCAGCAAAAATCCTGATGATGCTTGCTTGTGTATCGGAGATATTTTTGTCACTTGATCTTCACTGAAAGCCATGCATTTTTACTTATGCGGAATCTCAGTCAATACGAATTATTACACGAAGTAAATTTTAACAATAACTAAAAAGAAATTGAAACAAAACTCGGACATTTTTTAAAATACTTATATTTCTGTTCAAATTTATCAAATTTTTACTTTTATCTGTTTATTTTTTTTCCTTTACGAAGACACAAACGAAAATTGTTTCTGATCATTTTTGTCCCGAGTATCCGACAATATTCTCCTCACAAGAAACAACTAATGACAGGTAGCGGATTTCGTTAGTAAAAACAAGGAAACCTAATTTGTTTTTGTTTTATTTTTTTTTTTAAAGGAAAGTAGTAAATTCTGACAGTGAAATACGAAGAAAAATATGCACGTGCCAATTTATTTCTATCAAACCGACACGAGTTATTTTTCTTGTTCATCGAATTTACTTTTCTCTCCATATTTATTTTTCACTATTCGTGTGTTTGACTTTTTATGTGTATTTTTTTCTTTAAAAAATTATTTAATGTGCTTAAAATGCGACACAGGCTCTCTCCATCGGAAAATATTTTGCAGTATTATATCAAGGCTTGCATTGCAATAATGTTATTAAGCAGCTAACAGTGACAAGCTGGGAAAATGACGTTTTCAAACGAGTAAAATAAAACATACTTGCTTGATTTATGAAATTGATAAAACTATGAACAAAAATGAATAGAATTTGTATTCCTGTCACGAGAGGGATTTTTTTCAGTACAACTTTAATGTACTTGATTTCGTTGCATAATAATAATAATAATAATAGTAATAATAATAATAATAGTAATTAGTGTTGTTGTCAATAATAATAATAATAATAATAATAATAATAATAATTATTGTTGTTGTCAATAATAATAATAATAATAATAATAATAATAATAATAATAATAATAACAGAGCATCGACTACATTAATCTAAGCGTGCTATTGAATTGGCAAGAAGGTCTCTCCGTTTTATTAGCTAGATGCAACCGTCACTTCCATTTTAACAGATTCTATTCTCGCATTCCTCACTTGTGAAACTCCCTATTTCCTGCTTTCCTGATCACTACAATATTCAGAGATTCAAATGCCACGTAAATCGCCATCTTCTGTCTCCTTGAACCTTGTTCCTTTATTGTCCTCGCCACGAAATTCTTCTCATTCATTTTCATTCCCTGTAATCTCCTACGTTCTACCATCATGTCACCTTCTTTGGAGTGAAACGATTAAAAAAAATATACTGATCCTATTAACTATGACTTTCATATTTTCTGACCTTAATTGATTAGAGGAGTGAACTAGTACATGTTTTGTCTTGGTTAATTAAAGTCAAACAAGGCAGCTTAGGAGTCACCTCAAGTTAGTTGAGGACACTTTCAATTGAAAACCGTCTAAGCAGACTGGTTCACTCAACCTGATGATATTTCTATCTGGACCCCAACTGAAAGATTATGCGCTGCTTTTATCAAAACCTGTCACCACACGAAGCACATTTTGCTGGGATGGATGTACCCATATCAGATTCAGTGTCATGTCGTATATATTCGGTTTCATATACTTGTCTCCGTTCAAATATACAAAGCTCAACATACTCATTAAAACACCGTCTGATAATAGTATATTAGGAACATGCGTCACGTTATTATTATTATTATTATTATTATTATTATTATTATTATTATTATTTGTGTATGTTATGTTTCCTGCGTTGTATCCTGTAGAGTCGGGTTCAATCTAGGGTCCTTAGGCCCTACAGGACAATTGTCATTTAATTGATAACACCTTTCTTTTACACTGTAAAACGGTCTATTCCTTTTCCCATGAGGCCCAGTGCTCCGATTACTACTGGTACAGTCTCAGTCTTCATTCCACACATCTTGTTAATCTCGATCTCCAGGTCCTTGTATTTGGACAAATTCCCGATAATTTTCACGGAGGCGTTTCTCTCAAATGGTACTGCTATGTCAATAAGCATACACTTCCCGAATTTCTTATTTTTATAATAATATCAGATCTGTTGGCTTTTATTTTTCTGGCAGTTTGAATTGGCATGTCCCAGAGGATAGTTACATTGTTACTTTGGGTAAATGTGTCTGGTTGGTGTTTATATCATCTCTCAGTGGTTTCGATTTTGCGCTTCTTGCATATCTTCCAGTGCGCATATTTCGCACACTTGTCATCTCTGTGGGTTTATTCATTTTTTGGCTAGTTCCGGACATCCTGAGAAAATATGGTCGACAGTTTCATTATATTTTCCGCATATTCTGCATTTCGTGTTCGTTCCATCCTTGATTATGTGACTGTGATAGGATCTGGTTGTGAGGCTTTGGTCCTGTGCTGCAATAATTAGGCCTTCTGCCTCAGTTTTCAACCCGATGTGCCTCGGCCACTGATGTGTTTTCTCTTGATCCACATCTGCTTCTTACGTTCTTTTTCGGTATTTGCAATGCAACGCCTTATCTCAAATATTTTGTAATTTCATTTGGCCTAGTTGTTTTGCTTTCTGAATTACTAGTTTTGCGCAGATGATATTCGCTTCGTTTTTGTTTTTTTTTGTTGGTAGTGTTTCAAGTATATTAAGCTATTTTTTGAAGAGTGTAGCTTCTTTGTTGATTGGGTTGAATTGGGTTTTTACTATTTCTAGGAAAGGATCATTGCTGTTTATGAGGCATACTTTCAATCCGTTTGTTGTAAAGTTAGTTCGAGTTGGATTACACTTCAGCCTCCTAAAGCTCTTGGTACGTACAGCCTATCAACATCTGATTTCGGGTGGTGCATCCTCATTTGGGTAAGCATTTTTCTGGTGTTGTGGTCCATCAAAATCTAAATCTGTAGTTTTCGTGAGTGCACCACGTTTGAAAGTCGCTTTGACACATTTGTCGATTTCGAACTCCATCCTAATGTCTTTGCTAACGGTTTTGACAATGGTGAATAGGTTTTTCTGCTGGTTTTCATCCCTGGTAAACGTTTTAAGATCATCAATATAGAATAGGTGATTCACTTTGCCATTCTGTGATTTGTATCCGTAGCTACTGTTGTTCAGTAGGTAGCTGAGTGGCGCAGCTGAGTGCAAGGCTTAAGAGTGACAATGAGTCTGCTTGGAAAATCCCGCTTTTGATCTTGATTTGTCTCGATGTTTATAATCCATTAGAATGGCTTATGTTTGGTGTAGTCTTCCAGTTTTTCGTGCATTCCTTTATGAATTTGACTATTGTAGGGCATACTCTGTATATCTTTAGTCTCTTCTCTATCCATGAGTGTTGTACACTGTCGAACGCCTTTCTGTAGTCGATCCATGCTGTCGATAAGTTTCTTTTCCTTGTTTTCACCTCTTCCAATATTGTTTCATTTATAATTAGTTGGTCCTTTCATCCATAACTTCCTCTTTTATCTCCCTTCTGATTTGCTGGAAGTAAGCAGGTTTTCTCGAGAAAGTTGTACGTCCTCTCGCTTATGACAGAAGTAAGCATCTTGTACATTGTTGGTAGGCAAGTGATAGGCCTATAATTCTTCGGATTCTGCGTCTCTACTCTTTTTGGGAGTAGGTATGTTACTCCCCACGTGAGCATTTTGGGATATGTTTTGGGGTTTATGATTATATCATTGTATGCCCGTTCGATGTCTTGTTGTGTGCTAGATAGGTTTCTCATCCACAAATTGGCTATTTGGTTTATTCCTGTTGCTTCCCAGTTTTTGGTTTTACAGATGACAGCGGTTGCTTCAGTAATATTGATATCCGTCCATTTATTTATGTGTGTTTTTCCTGTTGTTGCTTGATACATGTAGCTCTTTCATTTTGTATTTTACAGTTTTCCCACATCTTACACGAGCACTCCTTGACTTCCTGGATATTAAATGGATCATTTATCTCTATTTTATTTTTCTCCAGTTCTCGATATAGGTTCTTGGCATCTTCTTTGAAGATCTTGTTTTGTCAGAACAATCTGTTTCTTTTCTTCATAACACATGATTCTCTGTTCCTTCGCTTGAATTTGTTGTTTCAGCTTCTCTTTAATTTTTGATACGCCAGTCTTTATGTCAAAGCTTCGTTTTAGTTGTTTTCTTTTTCTTTCTTTAATTTTGGAACCCTTCTTGTCTACTTCACTTAGAAGTGACAATTGTTTCCCTACTTTATTTATTTCGGTTTCTATTATTTCTTTCATGGCTGAAATTTTTCTTTTTCGTTTACGTTCTGTTTTACTATTTCACCTATTTTTTCTGTGATTGTTGCCGAGGCTGCGTATATAAGATATTTAATTTCTGTCAGATCCATCGGTCTTTCCATTTCGTCCCTTATTTTTCTAATTGCTTGGTTAGCGAGATTGATGGTTTCCTTCACGTGACGTTTCTTTCTTACTTTTTGAATTGTTGGCTTTTCCTCGAAAGACATTTCTTTTACATTGTCTCATTTATATTGGATTTTTTCTCATCTCTGTTTCTCACGCATATTCGTCATTATTTTCCTCTATTTGCTTGTGTATCTCAAATGGATTATTACAACTGGTTTCTATTTCTTACCTTGCATGTCTTTCCACTTGGTTGTTGACATTTAGCCCCTAGATTTTAACGTTTAACCTATTTTTGATGTTATCTCGGATGTTTTCGAGTTCGATGTCAGTTATTCTTTTTTCCTGATGATGTCACGCCTGACATTGGCTAGTTTGTTGACATCGATGTTTAGTCTGTTTGAGAGGTGTTTCTCTCGCCAGATATTATAAGCGGCTTTGGTCATTGTTGTCGTCGTCGGATTTATCGTAAAAGTTTAAAATGCTATCATTACTCCAATATACTCTTCCCTAGAACATGAATTTGTTTTCGTTTTGTGGAATTATCTTTTATTATCTTTTAATGAATATAGATTGCTTTTGTGAGAACTGTCCTCGGCGTCGTTTTTCTCTAGTTCTCGTTGGGTAGACTTTGTTTCAGTTGCAGACTTTTCGATCCCATTTTGGTTCCTCATTGGGGATCGCGGTCCTTGTTGACACGCTTGACGACCGATGCAGAATTTTCGATTATTATTATTAGTAGTAGTATTTTTAGTAGCTGATGGTTTACATAGATATTCAGTGACAGCAAGTCCAACTCTCTTCATAGTTTCCCGGATGTTTTCAACAACGTTGTCGGATGGATAGTTCTCTCACTCTTCACTTGACTTGTAACTCTTTCAGTCTTTTTTCAAGGCCGTTTCCATTGTTCCGATAATGACCGTCGGGTGTGTCATGTTCATATTCCTCCAATTTCTCAGTTGTCTAGGAATGACGAAATGCTTCAGATCTACTATGTGGTCAATGGAGTAACAAAATCATTCTTCATCTTTGATTACTAATACCAAATGCAGTCTTCTGTTTTGGATTGGGCGATCCATTTAAATCTCAAAGTTCCAGAGAATTTTATGTCTCATTCTTTCGCAATTGTCCAAAAGTAATCATTTGTACAGTTCCCGGTGGCTTACTTCTCACAGCCAGTCATGCGAATTCTTGTATTGTTTCAAGTTAAATTAATTACATTTTTCGATTATGTGCTTCTGTTTGATCTTTATTTCCATACATTTACTATTTTCGGGCGTTATAGCAATTTATTCTTTACATAGGTGCTTTCTGTGAGAGTGCGACTTGATTTCTTAAGCGTTCATGCAACCGGAATTCAAAGTTTCCCTTCATACATACATACATACACACACACACACACACACATATATATATATATATATATATATATATTAAAGAGTATAAACATTTTGTTTTGGCTATGATGCTGCGTGCTTCACTGAATGCCACTCTTACTTTGATCTGTCTATGGCGAGCGAGATCGGCATCAATATTGCGTCCCCACGTTGTGTTTCAGTATCCCCAGGAATATTGATCAAGAATTGTCAAAGATCAGAATTGCTTCTTCTATGTCCTGGCTATGCTTGTGAAAGACTAAAGTTATCGGTATCGCCGGCAAACTTAATTAACTTCAACAATACTCGTTAACAGGTATAAAAATAATAACTTTTATTTATGCTATTATGCTTGCTTAAGATCATGAATAAACAAAAGGGATTTGAAGAAGTTTTCCTCGTATGAGGAATTCTTGAGTTGGGAGAAAGAGGTTGACTGGCGTTTGCAGTTATGGCTAAACAGCCCAGAGTTGTTCAGCTATTTAAATGAAAACAGCTGACCAAGAACGTTCAAAACGGCGTAGAGAACAGGAACCTAGGTCACCCGACAGGGAGATTGCCGGTCTACTCGCGGCGAAACTAGTTCGATCTTACTTCTTCTCTTTCGGCGACTGCTTTCATGGGAGTGCAAACCCCAATTGAATTGTTCTTATTGGCTAGCCAATAATAATGCTTGACCAATAGTCTTGTATCATACGCATCGACGGGGAGGAAGGAAAACCTCTAAGAACCCAGTATGCTGGCCTTTTGTCGTAAGTATCGGAGAGGGAGTCGAGAGACTTCGTACCAGCCGTTATCTCATTGGCGGACCAATCAAAATTGTAAACTTGTATCGCACATATCAACCTTCAGTGGAACATCTTCCATGTTCCGGAATGTCACCCTCATTTGACCTGATTATGACAGGTGTCATCTTTATCTCCATCTGACAGTGTGTCATATCCCTGATCAAAATAAATCTGACCTGTAAAGATTTACAACGAATAATTCCTTTATCAGATGAAAACAACACTGAAGTTCAACAGACCTAAGACTGTACCTGAAAGCCAATCTCACTCAAGTTCACAATTTCATCTCGCACACTACTACAAAAGTAACACGAACCTGAGAATTAACGTTATCGCATTTTTTAACATGAAAATATTTTTCTATCCCTAGAAATAAAAAAAAAATATATATATCGCCAATCAACCTTTGACACCAGTCATGGTGTTATATTGTGTCTATTAAATTTGTCTATATTCTTCCCCAAATTAAGAAATAGCGTATCACAAAAACGGCATTTGTTGATGTAAAAAAATTCTAAATTTTTTTAATGGCTGTATCCAAGCTTTCGACTCACTTGATTCAGCCTAAGTGGTGTGTAACTAGTATATTATGTAAAAAACTGTAATAGTCGTAGGTAACGCATTTAATCTAACATTATATTTAAATTTAATAGAACAAATCTAAAAAAGGAAGTTCGCCCCACTGTGTGTCATGACAATGGGCGTAGAACATATGTAATAATGATGTTTTTTTATAATATATACAATGGAGATGAAGATGTACACAAAATGTCTATATTCTTTAAAAAGACAAGTTTGAAGTAATAAGTACAATATAATATATATATATATATATATATATATATATATATATATATATATATATATATGTATATATATATATATATATATGTATGTATGTATGTATAAAAGGCAAAAGTTTAGGGCTACCATGAATTTCACCATAAAATAAAATATTTCTGTATTTTTTATAATAAAAAGCTAAAATATCAGTAATTTCAGTGTATTCGCTTCATATTTTGACAAAATAAACACTTAACTATTAAAATGCCTTACAAAGCATCATATTTTGTTTTCGTCAATAAAACCAACACCTGCCTCAATAACTGTTTTACAAATTCTTCACTTTCTTTCCAACACTTTTTGAAAAAAAGTAGATTGCAAACCGTCCTAAGCATTCTTCAAGCAAAAATAAAGCAACATTTTTATTTCGTATTGCAATAATCTTATCCCTTGACTCCATAAACCTTAACGGATCCCTATTAAACTTACTGTTAATATCTTAGTTTATATATATATATATATATATATATATATATATATATATATATATATATATATATATATTGAACTCTTCTTTGATTTCGACATGAAAGCTTACCTCCACACACAATTCGATTACAGTAGTGCAGGTTTGTGTAGAAGGAATCACGCATTTCGGAATGAATGATAACAGAGGCATGCTGCACAGTGTGCCGCGAAATTTAAAAACATCCCACGTCAGTTTTCCTTCTTCTAATATTAGTTCCAATCAACGACAGAGCCATTCATATTCTGCGAACTAGCTCATAGCTGGTGTGTGAAGAAATCAATTAATACTTTTCCTAAGGGTATTTTTAGAAAAGTAAACGAAACGATCTCCGTTGAAATTTGGAAAGCCGATCCCACATTCTGCGCTTTGTAGTTATTTCCTAGACAAATATATGCAATAAGAATTATTCAAAATTATTATTAAAATGCATTCAATTATATTTCTTTTGTATTTTTTGTCTCGAAATAATGGCCAGTTGCTGACTAAAAAAGAATAAACGTTTACACCAAATTCTCTTTCTAAAATCTTTAACCGTATATATTCTCCTCCGGTCCGATTATCAGTTTGTTGGTTATTAATATGTGAAATAAAATAATATGCTAATTTTACTATCTTTCTTTGCAATATAACAACTAAAAATATATACACATAGTATTTTTATTGTTTTCTCAGAGAGGACGAGAAGAAAACAGAAAATACAATTGTCAGTTTTAATCTTCTGAATCACTAAACACTGGTGTAGATTTCGAATATTTTAAGACGGTATAATTATTTTGTGATAAGGATGTGGCTTAAATTTCATAGGCAAACCAAATAATGGACTACATATCTGATATATATATATATATATATATATATATATATATATATATATATATATATATATATATATATATATATATACTTCCCAAGTTACATGGATGGTCGCAAAACCAGAAACACGTGGAGTAATAAAATAAAAAATTTAAAAAAAATCCACATTACAACCAAAATCGTTTGCGGCACCTCTCTTCTCTTCTTTTTAATATACACACTTTTCTCTCGTTGGAACCACTATAATATCTTTCTTTTATATATATATATATATATATATATATATATATATATATATATATATATACACTCCGTGCCTAATTATTATCGAGATATTATATTTCAAAAATCTATAATATTTCAAAATCCGTCAAATCAATTCACACAAAATTTTCACACAATATTGGCAACACTGACCTGCGCAATTACTGAGATTTTTGTACTGATCTGCGCAATATAAACAAAATGGCGCCATATCTGTTATCAGCACGGTGATTTGAGCGTGCCAAATTATTAGAAAAGTGTAAGAATTTAGTGAAAAGGTGGGCCGGAAAAGCAGTTTAATTAATGCTGAAAAGAAAACAATCACCCCAGAACTCTCAAAAGGTAAATCTACCCTAGAAATTTCTAAAATGATAGGGAGGTGTCATAATCAGTTAAAAAGTTCACCGCCGACCCTACACAAGTACGCAAAAGGGCAGATAAAGGCAAGCCGTGGGTTATTTCACGTCATCTCATGTCACGACTTAAACGAGAGGCCACGAAGAACACTGGACTTACCAGCCAAGAGCTTTTCAGTCGCATTGGGGATACTACTGTGTCCAAAAGTACTCGGTGTTGGTATCTGAGGGAAATAGCAACAACAGTCAAACCTGTATCGAAGCCTACGTTGACGAGAATCACGTTCAAAATCGATTGAACTGGGCCGAGGACAATATGAAGATTGACTTCTCTAAAGTTTTGTTCACAGACGAAACTCGATCAACACTTGATGGGCCAGATAGATGGTGCAAAGGCTGGGTAATGAACGGACAGAATCGCCATCAGCATTTGAGACGCCAACAAGGCGGTGGAGGTATAATGATCTGGGGTGGTATTATTGGAAAAACATTAGTGGCCCCATGGAAAGTATCAGATGGCGTCAAAATGACTGCTGATGCATACATAGCGTTTATGAAGGAGCATCTTGAACTGTGGATGAAAAGGCAAAGAGTTGCCTTCAGAAGGGCCATTGTTTTTATGCAAGATAATGCTCCCTCACATGCTGCTCACAAGACTACTGAATTTTTGAAACAGTTAGGTTTCGATGGACATCGGAAAATGAAGTAGCCAGCAAATTCTCCGGATTTGAACCCAATCGAAAACTGTACGCCAACGGACGACAATTGAGGAGCAACGCTGAGTTGTGGGAAGCAATTCTTGACATATTACAGCAGATGACATCCTACAATTAACAAATTCTATGGATCGTCGACTTCTTCAAGTGATTTCAAAACAGGGAAAGCACATTCCCTATTAATTTGTTTAAAACTGTGCCTTTGTTTGTATCTGTTATTTTTTGATTATCTTATTTATTAGCTTCTTTTGATCATAAACATTTACGTGCAACATTAATAAACGTTTTGTTTGATCAATTCTGGGAATTTTACTAAACCTTTCTAATAATTTGGCACGCTCAAATCACCGTGCTGATGACAAATATGGCGCCAGTTTGTTTACTTTGCACAGATCAGTACAATAATTTCTGTGATTGCGCAGGTCAGCGTTGCCAACATTTTGTGAAAATTTTGTGTGAATTGATTGGATGACTTTTGAAATATTATAAAAAAGTTATCTCGATAATAATTTGGCACGCAGTGTATATATATATATATATATATATATATATATATACACTGAGTGCCAAATTATTATCGATATAACATATATATATATATATATATATACATATATATATACATATATATATTTATATATATATATATATATACTGCGTGCCAAATTATTATCGAGATAACTTATATATATATATATATATATATATATATATATATATGCGTGTTAGTAGGTTATAGAATCATAACCGAACAAAAGATAATCAGACAAAGAAAAAATCTTTTTGCAGACAACGCGTTTCGCCTCAGTACGCTTCAGACTGGAAATGAAAGACAGAATTCTGTACAAGGAAAGTGCATTGGCATTTTTAAATAAAGGAAACAATAAATTTACTTTATCACATCTGAAAAGTGCTTCTCTTTATAGTATTGAAGACATTAAGATTTGTCGAATTTTAAATTAGCCCACTCCGAATGTACTATGTTCCATTTCTCTATTAGTTCGTACACCGCATTGTGCTACTGTTGTTTTACGATGATCGATGATATTATGTACGAGCCTGGTCCGAGGTTTTTTTTATCGAGAATTGTGGGATCAGCTCGCATTCAATGGATTTTCTTCTTAGTAAATACTTTTCTTTTCTCGCCAGAATGGCATTTATCAGTGAGTTTAATGTGTTGTTATGTATCATACTCCTTTGATGATCATATTACAGTTTTTGAGATTTCAAGATTAAGCTGATGTATTGGGCACATTGTTATGTACATGGGTAGATCGTCGAAACATGTAGAAATCTAAAAGAGTTTAATAATACAACTATCCCAACTCTTTGCAAATATCTCGGACTATATAATGTCTTTTAGAGCCAATTTTTGACTTCACGGTAACACCGACATTGTTTCAATCCAAAACAAAAATGCTTAACACAGTAATCTGTCCCTCAAAGACTATTTTGCATTGGACTCGAGTTTTGTTATTTCGTTAATTACGTCATCTCATAGTGTCATCGATAAATTTTCCAATTAAGAACAAAGCTGCAGATTTCCAAGCTGTATGGAAAGGCAAACATCAAGAGCCTTCAATCATTCTTAGCTATTTTCCTTTTATTTGATTCGCCCGTGTTTAGCAAACACCAGTTTTAGTATTCTTTGGTAATATTTATGGAGCGTGAAGCCACCTATTAAGAAGCTTGATATACAGATGTAGATATTGTAGGGCATGATGCAAGACTTTGCCATTTATAGAATTAGCAAGATAAAACCATCTACTTCGCCAGAAGCCAGTTCTTTTTTCTGGCTGTAGATTTTATCATTTTAATTCTTATTTTTAACACTTTTAAGCAAGAACAACAATTTTTTCTCAGAGCAGAACCTGCAGCAGCAAGTTGTAATCCATATAAATGAAATTCAAACACAATTCATGTCATTTAATCAAGCAGTAGGAGATCTTAGGGCATTCACAGGTGGCAAATTAAATCCAAGGAAATTATTTTTATATCTATCATCATGGATGAACACTTCACAAAAGGATATAAGAATTGCAATGACATAGGCAGTACTATCAAAAATGCATGTCACCTAGAAGTGAAAAAAAGAAAAATATATGAAAATTCAAAACTTTAGGTCAACAGTAAAGATAGCCTTTTTACAAGCAGTTGGAGATTAATTAAATCCCTGACAAAAATATACTGCGAGCAATCGATTAGTGAGAACAGTCCTAACTATCAGCTGGAAACAACATATGACCAATTAAAATTTCCGAAGATTGCGGACACGCTTGATGAATGCAGCTTACTCGCCATTTCTGGAGAAGTAAACAAGTTGTTGTCGATCATATTATAATATGGGGTCCAAATTTTGGGAAAAAATCTAAAGGTAAACCAGCAAGATCTTATATTGTTAAAACAGAATACACCTCAATCAGAAAGAAAGAATTGGGTAGAGATATGAATAACAGAAATGGATGGAAAGAATTTGACTGCACCAGAAAAAGAATGTATCATATATTTTATACGTATTATTATTATTATTATTATATTTGCTTTGATTTCTGATGTGTATTCATTTCTTTTCGGGTCCTGCCCAGGGACCTAAGGTTAGAAATGGCATCATGGCACTTTCCACTGAATAAAAAAAAAATTACATAGAAAAAGCCCTTCGTAAAGTGTGGGCTTTACTAGTCAGAACAATTTTTTGTATCTCCTTGAGGCATGGACTTCCAGGAATCCCTTCAATTAGTCTACTGCAATCTTTTCCAACCAGTCCTAGGGCCCCAACTACAACAGCGATCGTTGATATTCCCATATGCCACATTTTTGAGATTACTATTTCAAGGTCATTGTATTTTGACAGCTTTTTGAATATCTTCAAAGATACATTGCAGTCAGCAGGGACTGCCATATAAACAAGGAGGTACTGTTTTTGTTTGTGGTCTTTAATAACAATATCTGGGCGGTTGGCTTTGATTGTTTTGTCAGTGTGTATTGTGTAGTCCCATAGAATTGTAACAGGTCGTATCTCCGTAACCGGGTCTGGGTGGTGTTCATACCAGTTTCTTTCAGTTTCCTTCCTGTAGAAGTTGCAGATTTTCCAGTGCAGATATTGGCCCACTCTGTCATGCCGGGTTTTATATTCATACATGTATGATCAATCGTTTCTGGATATTTATCACAGAATCTGCATTTTGGGCTAACACAATATTTTAGTATATGTTCTTGATAATTCCTAGTTAGCAAGCATTGGTCCTGTGCAGCAAGGATAAAACCTTCAGTTTCAGCTTTCAACCCTGCACTACGTAGCCACTGATGGGTACGGGTTTTGTTTACGTCAGCTTGTTTGGTACGGGCAGAGTATTGGCCATGAAGCGGTTTATCTTGCCATCGCTTCTGTATCTGGTCGGTTGCATTCGTCTTTGCTGTCTTTTTCAAGTATTTTGCAGTTTCAGCCGGTGTATTGTGCTGTAGTTGCATCTCTACGCCCATTTGAAATTCCATTTTGAATTTGTTGGTTTCTTTTATTACGGAGTAAAGACGCTTACTACTTTCATGTTCCTTGACGCATACCATCATCCAGTCTTCTGTAGTTTCCACGTATCTTTGGAGGCCAATTGTTGTAGTTTTGTAGGACAGTTCTAGTTGAACTAATCCTCTGCCTCTTTCGGGTTTGGGCACATACAGACGATCAACATCAGGTTTGGGATGATGCATGCGGTAGCAAGTGAGAAGCTTTCTCGTTTTGGCGTCCATTTGCTTAATTTCAGCTATGGTCCAGTTAAGGACATTAAAGCTGTATTGCATCACAGGGACAGCCAATGTGTTTATGGCTGATATTCTGTTTTTTGAGTTTAGCTCGGTATTTAGTACACGCCTGTAGTACTCCTTTTTTTATTTTTTCCTTCATTTAGAGGTGCCATCTCCTTTGCTAATTCCTAGGTACTTATAAGCTTATTATTATTATTATTATTATTATTATTATTAATTTCTTTGATTACTGTTGTACTCACGTTTCCTTCTGGGTCCCAACTAGAGATGTAAGGTCAGAAATAGCTTCATGACATTTTTCACTAATCGTTTTTGCAAAAATAACAAAACAAAAAAGAATCCATAAGGTCACACGCATTTTACATAGACAAATCTCTTTGTAATGTGCGATTATTATTACTATTATTATTATTATTATTATTATTATTATTATTACATACGCACATTAAACATTTGACACACTTTAAAATATCCTCTCTTTTGGTGGATGACATTTTATTTCATGCGAGTTGTTTCATGTGCGCATAAATGGGACGTGCGGGTGGTTTAATGGATAGAAGTTCGGAATAAGAAATCGGAGTGTCACGTTCGAATTCCATTTGGATTCGCTATATTCGCATATGCGCAAATACTTTTGAAAATGTTATGATCCCCCTATTCTCTTTCTCCCGATATCCTGTCCCAAATTGAAAGACATCTAGCTGGAAAAATCTTTGTTATTCTCAAAAAAAAAAAAAAAAAAAAAAATTGTTAAATTCACTAGCAAAAAGTAATTATTCGGTACAATCAAAAATATGTTTCGGCTTTAAATGACTGCATGGGTTGATAAGCCATAAAAATTAAAACAGTTGTATAATAATAGTTTCCATTGTTCTTACTTTTTATTCGTAGTGGGCGCTATATATTATTTTATTATTATCTACTTATATTTCAAAGAGATAGACAGATAGGCAGGTAGATATTTCAAATACATACAAAAACTCACAAATTAGTGCAGTAATGTTTGACAAAGCAAAAAAAAAAAAAATTCTAATTTGAAGTGTAGATTCCAATAAATCGAACTTTTTCTAACAACACACTGCATCAACTGAGAGGCATGAACACAACATTCCTTATTTTCCATCCCGTATTCCCGACAAATTTCAAGATCATTTCTGAAAAAGTGAATGCACTTATATTATAAGGCACTGAGCGATCATCAAGTATCCAGCTAAGGATCTATTTATAAACAATTCTCACAGCAGGCATATTCGTAGACATTTATTGGAAATCCTTTCGATTGCACTGACTTTGATTTGTTTCTACTGGAGAAATATTTCGTCGTTTGCTAAATGAAGAGGTGAAAAGAAACTTTGTTCAACGCGAAAATAAATTTCATTGTGAAAGACAGCGTCATGGAAATGAGGAAAATGATTATATTTTTCAATTTGATTGACTTCCATGAATTTCAGAAGAAAATCTATTTTCTATTAATTATAAAAGCAGGTGACCCAGCAAATTAGGATTAAATCAAAATTTTGAATTTGAGATGGGAAAATAACGATTTTGTTTTTCCAGTCCACATTTTTATTCTTCAATGGGATTTATTTTTCTTTCTTTTCCCACTTCATTTAAATTTTTAAAAAAATCTTTTTTTAATTTTCATTCAACTCTATTTTTATTGTTTTTTTCTTTCTTTCCTCTTTCA
Source organism: Acanthosepion lycidas (assembly GCA_963932145.1). NCBI lineage: Eukaryota > Metazoa > Mollusca > Cephalopoda > Sepiida > Sepiidae > Acanthosepion > Acanthosepion lycidas. The sequence goes on along the minus strand of OZ010593.1, from coordinate 36,763,388 downwards.
TCTTGCCTGTTTTTTTTTTGTTTTTGTCCAGCTTTTTCCGTCTATATTTTTTGATTCGATTACACTTTTTCATTCGATTAGACATTTTTTCGTTTTTCCTTTATTTAGCGATTGTGTATGCTTCATTTGCTTTTTTGATTAGAGTTCATTCTTTCGTTTATATCCTTTTTACTTTTTCATTCAAATAAATATCATCATTCCCTCTTTCTCATTTGTCTACTTCCTTATATATATATATATATATTAGTTTCAATTAGGAAACTTTCCCCCTTTGTTTCATTCATCCCACGCAAGAAGACGTTATTCACATCTTATTAAACTAGATTTCCTTTTATTCCCGATGAGACAGCTTATCTTTTTCTTTCAATCTTTATTCATTCTTTTTATTTATGCGATTAAACATTTTGATTTATTTATTTGATTTAATGAATCTTCCCATTTTTAATTCTTTCTTCTTTCATATTTATGCAACTAAACTTTTCTAATTTATTCAGTCAGTTTTCCTTCTATAGATTTCGCTATTTTTCCCTTTCACTCATCTTCACTTTCTGAAACCATTCTGTTTTTTTTTTCTTTTTGTCCGATTATACTCACAAATCTATTACTTGTCTGTCTTCAATTCAGTTTGTTTATGAAATTAGAAACTTTTTTTCGATCTCCCTTTTATTCACTCTTTATTTTTATTTGGTTCCATTCCTTTTGTTCAGTCTCTAGTCACTTCTTCTTTCTTTATATTTCTATGACTTTTCTTTCTTTTCTTTCTTTCTTTCTTTTCTTTCTTTCTTTCTTTCTTTCTTTCTTTCTTTCTTTCTTTCTTTCTTTCTTTCTTTGAAACCTTTACATTTCTTTCTTTGAATTCTTTGTCTTTCTTTCTTTCTTTCTTTGAAAACTTTACATTTCTTTCTTTGAACTCTTTGTCTGTCTGTCTTCCTTTCTTTCTTTCTTTCTTTCTTTCTTTCTTTCTTTCTTTCTTTCTTTCTTTCTTTGAACCCTTTGTCTTTGTTTCTTTGTTTCTTTCTTTGTTTCTTTCTTTGTTTCTTTCTTTCTTTGAAACCTTTACATTTCTTTCTTTGAACTCTTTGTCTGTCTGTCTTTCTTTCTTTCTTTCTTTGAATCCTTTGTCTTTCTTTCTTTCTTTCTTTCTTTCTTTGAAACCTTTACATTTCTTTCTTTGAACTCTTTCTCTGTCTGTCTTCCTTCCTTTCTTTCTTTTTTTCTTTCTTTCTTTCTTTCTTTCTTTCTTTCTTTCTTTCTTTCTTTCTTTCTTTGAAACCTTTACATTTCTTTCTTTGAATTCTTTGTCTTTCTTTCTTTCTTTCTTTGAAAACTTTACATTTCTTTCTTTGAACTCTTTGTCTGTCTGTCTTCCTTTCTTTCTTTCTTTCTTTCTTTCTTTCTTTCTTTCTTTCTTTCTTTCTTTCTTTGAACCCTTTGTCTTTGTTTGTTTGTTTGTTTCTTTTTTTCTTTCTTTCTTTCTTTCTTTCTTTCTTTCTTTGAAACCTTTACATTTCTTTCTTTGAACTCTTTGTCTGTCTGTCTTTCTTTCTTTCTTTCTTTCTTTCTTACTTTCTTTCTTTGAACCCTTTGTCTTTCTTTCTTTCATTCCTTCTTTCTTTCTTTCTTTCTTTGAAACCTTTACATTTCTTTCTTTGAACTCTTTCTCTGTCTGTCTTCCTTCCTTTCTTTCTTTTTTTCTTTCTTTCTTTCTTTCTTTCTTTCTTTGAACCCTTTGTCTTTCATTCTTTCTTTCTTTCTTTCATAATTTCAAATCTGTACACTCGGCATTTCTATGCCCTTCTTTCTTTCTTTTAATTCAATTCATTTGCTGTCAATCGCTTTTTCTATATTTTTCGGATTAAATTTCATGTTTAGTTTTCTTTTTGTTTCATTTTCTAATGTCATTTTTTTTCGTTTTCTGTTTTTTTCTTTTCGTTCTTTATGTCTTTTGATTTCATTCTTTCAGGCTACTTTCTTATTGCTTATTCATTTTGTTGCTTTAATATTTCTTTTTTCTTTTTTTTTCTTTCTTTCTCTTTTTATGGTTTCATTCTTTGATTTTATTTTGTTCATTTTGTTGCTACAATATTTCTTTTCCTTTCTTTCATTCTTTCTTTTTTCGTTCTTTCTTTCTTTTTCCTTTCTTTCTTTATTCTCCTTTGATTATATGATGTAGGTATTTTTTAGTTGTTCATTTTATCGCTTCGATCTTTCTTTCTTTCTTTTTTTTTCTTTCTTTCTTTCTTTCTTTCTTTCTTTTTTTCTTTCTTTCTTTTGGTTTCATTCTTTGATGTCAATCTCTTTGGTTGTTCTTTTCTTTATATCTCTTCGATCTTTCTTTCTTTCTTTCTTTCATTCATTCTTTTTTTACACCTTAGTTATTTTCATACGTCTGCACCCATGTTCCTCTATTTCTCCACACTTTTATAACTGATTTGATTTCCTTCTAAATCAATTATTTTTATCCACTTACTTCTATTCACAATCTTATTTAATTAACTTTACGCTTCCTTCAAAGTCACACATCTATGACCTACTAGTTATACCTGTTTAAAATTCCGCCCATCACACAGACTATCCGCCAGTTTATAGTCATTTTCCCTATGCACCAGCATAAAAATTGGTAAAACCTGAACGTAAAGCAATAAATTTGAAATATGACTTAACCGTGTAATCATTAGATTATTTTGCTAAAACACCCACGAGATAAGGACTCTTAGTGAGCTTACAACTCAGCATCACTAGAATTGTTAAACTAGGTAACAATACAAACTAGCTAACCACTATTCAACATCGAATCACTTTACATTATTTACAAGTTGGATATAGATTTAATTTTTGGTTAATATTTTGCAAAAAAAATAAAAAATAAAAGTAGGCACAATGAGGACGAAACGAGCGACATTAAGAAGAGATTGCGAGATTAACTTGTAAAAAGAGAGGATTAATGGATTTTGGGGTCCGATGTATTTTTATTACTTCAAATTTTATTTTTGTGGATATACATATTTGAATAGACGCTACGTTAATTCTAAACACTATTTATTTCGTGTATCGGCCTATCTACTTGAGAAAAAGTTAATAAAAAATATGCAGCTTTCAAACCGCCCCTATTCAGGAGAAACTATCATCAAATTCAACGTAATTTGATCGCTCAGCTATGAAAAGCTTCATAATCAAGCTTCACAATCAAGCAAAATAGAACCATGATTGATTGTAAAATTCTTCGTAGTCGAGCCGTGAAAGTATGCCGAATTTATATATATATATATATATATATGTGTGTGTGTGTGTGTGGCCTGACGATTGCATCTAGTGTGAAACAAACTGTCTCCTCTAAGTGTTGACTTCTATGTTCACTTTTATAGTTGCACACGCTCTATCTCTGATATTGAGCACTTTATCCCATAAATATAGCACATCTTAAGACTACATTTCTTCATATATATATATATATATATATATATATATATATATATATATATATATATATATATATATATTCATTTCATTCCAAGCTTGGCGAAGACGTCATTAAGATTAAGGATTACTGATAGTTGAAAGAAACAGAGAAAACTTTGTTGATAGAAAGGACGATAAAGAAAGGCGTTCAGGTGACGATTTAAATTTCATTTAGACTTTTTAATATTTTTGTGATGTCACCGAACATGCGTTGTCACTTTTGTGATGTCAACAAATACTCGTTGTCACTTTCGTAATGTTCGTTGTAGTAGAGACTTTGTAATCGCAGATACAACTATAGTAACGCTGTTGAACAATACGGTGTCAGGCGCTTTCGAACATCACTCTCACTGATAGTACTTACTCGATAATACTCGTTCGAACAGTAATCAGTATAGTGATCTGAATAAAGCAATAGTATAGTGAACAGTGTGGAGTATAACGGTTCATATATTAATAGAGGATAGACTAGAAATGGTGATCAGTTAGACACACGCTACCTCCCATCAATATGCATCCTCTATAGTCACGTGGTCTACTTAATTGAACAATGGGATCGCCTGTGTTTGCTCACTTACGATTTGTGTTCAAACTATTCCTATAAAATAAAGACCATACTTGGCCGGGAAGTATGAAGCGGAACCAGATCTCCCGAATCTTTTCCTTTCTTTCATTCTTTCTTTTTTCGTTCTTTCTTTCTTTTTCCTTTCTTTCTTTATTCTGCTTTGATTATATGATGTAGGTATTTTTTAGTTATTCACTCTTAAGATAAAACTTACGGTTACATCGAGCAATTTTAGGAGTAAAATAATGAAAACGATCTGCGAAACGTGAAGGCGAGGTACCAACAAGGAAAGCTTAATTTCATTTTTATGAAAATATTTATAGAAGTATTAAGCGTTGCAGTTCCCCATTTAGACACACCGGTAGAGTATAGGGTCGTAACCTCACTATAATGGGTAAAGCGGGTGTGGTTTTCGTAGCCGCTAAGTTTTGAGGGGTGGGTCTCACATATCGGTCCTGAATTCAGAACTGGCCTCCTTCTATATTTGTTATCCAAACCACGATAATTCCACTATCTGTCCCGATATGCACATTCGCGCGCGCACACGCACGCACAAACGCATATATATATATATATATATATATATATATATATATATATATATATATATATATATATATATACTCACATTATAATGTATATAGAAGTCCAATTACTGTTGCAAATAAAACTGCGAAATAGGAAGAAGAAATTGCTAAAAAAATAAGAATGTAACCTTCAAGAAGAATTACCGAAAAAAGCCAAAACATTGCAAGTATCTCAAATCTAATTAGGAAGGCGTTGAAATGAAAATAACAAGAAACAATGATACTAGATTCCTTCATAAATTATGCCTACGAATTTGCCACACTTGTAAGATCATTTTTTTTAAACGTTGTACATATGGAACTCTATTTAGCTTTTGGAAATTAACATGTAGATAAGCCTATCATATTTAGGAAGGCTATAATTGGATCAGATATCACAAAAATGGAATGTTCTGGACATTAAAATGAATCTTTCAACTCAAAAATCCTGTCCCAAAGGCAAACTATCCATGAGGTAGAATCCTGTTTTGGATGGTTCTCTACTAAAGTAAAGAATATCTTGTTAAGGGTTAATGGTATAAACGATTTATTTATTTATTTTTAACAGTTTGTCAACCATTTGGAGGTCATTTAACGACCAACAATATTTTGGATGGTAAGAATAATTCTTCTTTTGCGAGTTCATACGGCAGTAACAATTTTTCTGAGATGACAATGTTTTTACACAGTATTTATATTATGAAAAGGAGCCTACTAGGAAATTATAACAAAACTATATTTTAGTCATGAAAAATATCGCGGATAATAGAAGGATCTAATGAATGCAAATCTACAAAAATCATTCCCCTAACCAATAGTTAGATATTTTATGAACGTACCCATTACCAAAGATATATATCTGAGATCTTAGATCTCATTCACGCTAGCAATGCCTTTGTCTACATTCGCTCCCATCAGTTTATCTTAAACCAGTTTGCCGGAATAAGATATTTATCTTAGAATATCGTTAATTAATTTTTCCCACTCGGCTGGACAAAGTGAAAACATAGACATAACAAGAAAAAAAGAAGATCTTAAGCTTTTTGAAAAAATGAAGAGGTTTTACATATACTAAAACAATGCATTAATAAATATATTTATAAAAATTCCGACTGAAAATTAACGGACACTGTATTTGAACTGTTGGTTGAAATATTATCACAGTAGCATCAAAAGATACCACAATCTGGCAACCGCAATAATGAAGAGGAGTTTTACTTATCGACAATTTTGTCTTGGGTTTCACCAATTTTCTCACGTCACTACGAAAAGAATATGCATTCAAACTAAATATCGACATCAATCATTCTGAAAAACATTGGTTTGGCGTTTTCTTTCAGAATCAGACGGCAAAGGCCGCGTGAACTTTTCTATTGGAAAAGGATTTGTGCGGTGGATGGAAAAAAATCAGGGAAAGACAACTATTAATGACCTCATCATATTAGGACCAATGCAAATAGGATATTTGTTTTGGAAAACGTGCACGGAAACTTATAGAATTGATATACATATTCAGATATGAACGGCAAAATGGAAAAATTTCTATGTGGAGCGTTTCATTGCACGAAAGGACTCCTTCAGATTAAATAAGGCTTTCATTGAGAGAAGTACACACACACTCACACACACACTCACACACACACACACACACACACACACACACACATATATATATATATATATATATATATATATATATATATATGTATAAAGGCCGAACGAAACTTAAATCGCATCCCAAATAAAGATATATGTATATTTATTAAGATATATTTCTTAGTTCTGTCTAACCACATCAAGCACTGTTATGTTTACTAATTATGTTTACTAATAATTTATTAAGTAAATTTGGTAAATATTTATTTGTTTACCTGTGTATGCACGCTAGCGCGCATATACAATTGCTAATACCTACTTATTTGATTTGCTTACGTCTCTCTCTCTCTCTCTCTCTCTATATATATATATATATATATATATATATATATATATATATATTATTTAAAATATTGGATAATATTTTCGCATTTATTGGTTCAATACTGAAAATGGAAATAATCTAATAGGTAGTAGGCTTCCGTTTATCTCGCAAGATAATGGCGGCATCCTGTTTGGTCAAAATCTCTACCTTTTGTGAGCAGCATCTAGAGTGAATTAACTGTCCAATATTTGTATGACATACTCTTCTAGATATGTGTCAGAAGAAGCTGAAATATGGAATGAAGGTTTCTCACTGCTCTCTTTACTTCCTGCATTGTCTTCTGATCATCAATAACAATTGGTTTTCGTTTATCTCACTCTTCATAACTTCTCCTTGAACATCATGGCACCAGTTGCTGCATCCGCACATGAGTTCCAGATCTACTTGTGGTCTACTGGACGCTGTGACTTGGTTAGTCCACTGTACAGGATGTCTTTCGGTATAGGACATTCATTCTATGAAAGACGAAGTTGACAGAGTAGAAGATGAATGCTCCAGGAATCTGCTTGTTCCAATGTAGTTAATTTTGCCTCTCGCCTGATTCTGGGGCTATATCGCAGATACCTGGGAGGGAAGCTTTTCAGATGGTTTTCCTGCTTAGCGTATGTCGTCCAAGTTCTGCTGCTATACTTTTTAGTTTGGTACGCAAGGTCAACTGATTATTGTCCAATACTCTCTTTCTCAATTTCGGTGCGTGGTCAGAGCTGCGTCAACAACAAACTGTTTTCCTCTGATGAGGACTGTGAGGTCCTTGGTCTTAGATCCCAGGCGAGGCAAGTTGGACATTTTTATCATTGCTTCTTATATATATATATATATATATATATATATATATATATATATATATATATATTCTTCGTATTGTCTGAACCAAAATGTTCAGTAAAATGGAAAAGAAGATGACAAACAATGCCGATGTTAAAACGCATCGACGTTTTACGCCTTTGTGTGTTGTGCAGGGCATTCAGTTTTTACCATGATAGGTATTATATCCTTTGTCTTCTCGTGAATGAAGTTAATGATGCTCATCAACTTTGAGTGACAGCCAATTTTCGTTAGTAACTAAAACACACATTTCCTGCTAACAAGATCGGATGCTTTTGAGAGATCGATAAAGACAATGTATAGTGAATCTGTTGTTAACTATCATTTATTGATCTCTTAACCTTAAATCCACATTAGGTTTCTGGATAAATGCGATCATCAAGTACTTGGAGTAACGTTAAGAATCTAACTCCTTATGCTTTCATCCATCCCTCTACTCTGCCAGAAGGTGCAGAAATCCACTGTCAAAAAGTCACGTTTCCTTCAGAGCTGCCACTTAAATGTTCACTGCGCATACCTCACAATCAATCACTGCAGTTTTGCGCGTGTCACCAATTTCCTGACGATAGACCTTTGCGCATGTTTCTCACATCCCAGCTTGCGATACAACGAGTGGAATTCTTTGTTCTTTTTCCTTTTTGCTGTTTGATTGCTGCATATTTATCAACCTGCTTGTTAAGCTAGCAGCTATAAGTTTTGAGGTACCCACTGAAGGAGGCAGACCGTTGCAGGTCAACAGTTTACTGGCCGCCTTAAGCCAGGTGGCTGTTAACCAGTGGAATACATTGAAGCCACCCATCATCGAAGACAACACGTGACGTCCGACTTTGCACTAGTTGAGCATGGATTTGCAACCTGTAAAATATTATCTCTCGTGTTGTTCGCTATCTGGGTGGTGAGGTTCTAGGAACCTCTCCAGTGCGCGGGCCTGTGTGATGGTATATGGAAACCCTTCGCTTTCCTACTCACATCTCTTTCGATCGTACTGACAAGATCCAAAAAAAATTACATTTGGAGTTCTACTCCAGATTTTCTGTTTGCATTTCCTTCTACAGACTTTTCTTACTTCTATAACCATTTTTTTATATGACTGCAAGGCAGCGGAAGTTTAAAATCTGTGTTCTCCTCCCTCTAGATGGACTGCCTTCTCCTGCTCCGAAGAATCTGATTAAGAGGCGCCAGTTGTCCACCTTCGCTCCTTCGTTGGTTTTATAACATTTGGATCATATTTGTGTATAAATGAATATTAGATTGGAAATTTTTGGAATTTATTTTGATTCAATCCACCTGTCTTCCCATCCAAAGATATTCATGTGAAGTTGCTGAATTATTCTTATCCCCTAACGCTAGCAAATGAGAGAGAAAATGTTGCATTAAACTTAGAACTTGGAAAAAACATGTCTAATATGAAACCTCATAATTTAAAACTTTTACGTTTTTACAGAGGTCGGTGTTTGCGTTCATTGAGGATATAACTTAGTCGCAAGGCAGACTTCTGACATGTTTATTGAGCACCCAGCGGGTAACTAACTCATTAGGCAAACAATAATTAGTTTTCCGCTTCTTTTTCGTCTAGTACAAAACCAAGTGAAAGTCTCCTGTAGAGTGGCTATCAGCACTTAACTCGAAGTGATGATGTAAACATTTATGGAGTTTAGCTCGCCTATCAGCTATTGAACAAGTATCGTCATTTTTGTTGTCTTTATCATAATGTTTCTGCCGATATAGCCTTCATCAGGTTTCTATATCATGCGTATAGTCTGGCACACGGCCACAAAAATAAGGATTGGTTTCGAAATACGAGAAGTGGCCATTTAATAAATAACAAATATACCATGTTCAGTGCTAAACTGTTAACATTTACGCGTTGGTATTTTTTAAGCTAAACATTTAGTAGACTGATAGCGATAAGAGTGATATGTGTAGGGTAACGGTTTTTGACCCTGAAACTGCGATTAACGAGTTCAAATTCCGCTTGAACCTTTACGCACATACACTTGGAAACATAAAAAACCTTTTCTCTGTCTCCAGGTAGTATGGGATAAATAGCAGGACTGACTGTGCTTTCTAGCTTTAATTGGTAACCAATCTAGGAGAAAGTCAACAGTTCAAAAACTGTGGGGCTCTCGAATTCAGCCTGTAAATATGTACTTTCTACAAAAACCACAGCAGCAACACCCGGGGATGGTATCATTTTGAACTCAGCAGGGAAGTCACAATGGATTTTTTAAAAATCATTTCACCCAGAACAAAGAAATAAAGCTATTAACATGCAAGGGGTTACTCATAGTAAAAGTCAGCCAGAAAGCGTACTATTGAGGAGAGAAAGTAAAATAAAAGGAGAGGATTTAAGGAAACAGAAGTTGACATGTGACATTGTATATAAATGGTTGAAGATCGTAGTTGACAAAAAAGCCAAAAGCCGGAAGAGATTTCCACAGGTGAAAAGTGCCAGAAAAGAAAATATTAGCTTACATCTAGACATTTCACCTGTAAAATGATGAAACCTAGCTGCAATTAAATTTGTGTATTCGATGTAAAAAAGAAATTATCATGAAAATATTTATAGAAAAAAAGTACACGTTGGTGGGAAAATAACAGAATCGGAGATGCCAATTCAGGACAGATAACAGTGTAGATCTTTCCTTGGATTCTGTCAAGAATCTCTAGAAAGATATAAGAAACACCAGACCAGATGTGGCACCAATATTAAGGGAAAGGACGTATGGTAGACTTATAAAAGTGCTAGATAGATTCCGACGAGGAAAATTGTTTCGCACAATACAATGAACCAACTTTCTTAGCAGTACACCTAGTAATTTCATTCAATGTAATCGTTCTACTTTATGTCACTGAAATGTAAAAATAACCTATTAAAGAATAATTTAAGGCAAACCAGTCGAACAGTGGTGAACTCTACATTGTGACTCAAACACACTCAACTAGTGATGCGTCCAAGAGCTACGGCAGGCACCATTATTATTTGTTCTTGATCTGGATAAACAGTTCATCGGTTCCATTAAATACGGGGAGGGAGTGAGAAAGGAAATAACTGTGAACCAGTTTCAAAAGCAATCCATCACATGATGTGAATGTCATGTTTATTGCGTGCAGTAAAGTGGCACACAGCGTGGGAGGAACGAGGTGAGCAGAAAAATGGGGAAAAATAAAACCAGGAAAAGATAGCAAATATTTCAACTCAACTTGATGAGTCGAGCAAAGAAGAGAAGAAACGTGTTATTCAGAGAAATGTGCAATAGAGCGGCATTTTTAAATTTAAGCATAGACCTACCCACATCTCCCATTTTTTTTCAGCTAACATAATAATAATATCATTTGGAAATAATAATATTAGGAAAAACATCGACAAAGCGGAAAAAAAATGTTTCGTCTGATGTTTTTTAGGATTTAATTTTTCAAAGTGATATTTACGTTGATCTGATCATACATACGCACGAAGGAGAGGGGATGCTGGAAATTTTAAATTTAAATTTAATTTTTAAAAATATATGTTTTAGGTATATAGTCCAATCTATTTAATTCAGTTTCTTTTTTTATGTCTTTAACACTTTTGTTATTAAATATTCCACGTTGTGATAATAGAAGATCTGCCAAGAAAGGCAAAAAGGTGTAAGAACCTGTGCATAAACTTACTGTGGTTATCTAGCAATTAAACTAATTTCTATGCATTTTCATCTTGTATAAATAATAATAATAATAATAATAATAATAATAATAATAATAATAATTAGCCATGTATCTGATGTCGCCAATAATACTATTACTAATAATAAACTGATGCTAAACCATTCATGCTTTCTGATTTTAAATGATTAGAGTTGTTAATGTCCACGTTTTTTCTTGGTGAATTTAGATGGTCTATAGTAAATATCCAGTTCAGTAACACAGATATTTAGTTACCCGACCTAAATCAATTGGGCATGACCTCTACGGTATCCTCTGTTCATTAGAGGGATTATATATATATAACATTTGTTATCTCTCTCTCTCTCTATCTATCTATCTATCTATATGCGTTAGTTATTTTTATGTCATTTATTATATAATCAATATAATATATTCACAAAAGTAATGACACTTATCTTATTAATACGTGAAGGTAAAAATATATGCACATATATCCATGAATATTTGCAAATATATTCATATTTAAACAGATGTGTAATAATAAAGGGCGTTCCAATAACTTGGACAGATTTTAAATGTAAATTAAGATTGATGATTTTTTTTTCTTTTTCTTTCAGATTTATCAATTTAACTCTGTGGCAAATTCAATCATGGAAAGATTAACAATCAAACAACGTGTTAAAGTTATCGAAGCGTATTGCGAAAATGAACGTTCTAACAGAAATGAATTTTGCGCACTTCGCGATTTTTTGGGCCAACATAATCGACCATCCGAGAGTGCAATTGGAAACAATGTAACGTTGTTGTGGAGAGGTTCAATTCCTCTGCGTGGTGATCAGTAGAGGTTTCTGGATTTTCTCCAACAATCTCGTACATTGCAGCAATATTTTCAGCTGAACGGCGTAAACGAGCACGCAATGGTTTTTTTTCACATCTGCCACCGACCCAGTTTGTTTGAATTTACGAACAATTTTTCCAATTGCATTCTTGAAACTTTAACACATTTTTCACATTTAAAATCGGTCCAAGTTATTGGAACATCTTTTATAATATAAAGTTACAGTAAATCTACCTGGTATTTTTTCCTTTGTGTTTTTCCATGAAAATAACCATTACACAACCAGAGTATTATGCTTCAACATTTATGAATTGATCAACACCATTGGCTTCAAACGTTTCGGTTTCTCAAACAATGAGAATATTCATTTTTTCACGACTGAAGTAAATTCTTGATAATATTCTTTGTGTTCATGTTAATGAATTTCGATTACTGGAGGGAAGGATAATTCAGAAAATTAGAAATATGTGATCTGGAACGGATGTCGATGAAAATAAAAAGACTCTTTTTGTAGAAAAAAAAACATAAAGGGGTTTTCAAAAGAAACAGAAAATCACAAAGATACCGAAATATTCAATAATAGAGATAGCCACTGAAAGTGAAAGAAATATGTTTGTTTGTTTGTTTGGGTTTTATGGCATATCAACCACTGTGGGTTATTTAATGCCAAATCCAGTTTATATGAATTTTAAATGCCTATTTTGTATGGAATAAAAAATATAAAGCTGGCAACATTATTGTTTCAAAAAACAAAAAAAAAAACAACAAAAAAAAAACGTATAGCTGGTAACATTATTCCTTTACAAAAAAACGTATAGTTGGCAACATTACTCTTTTACAAAAAAAAAAATGTATAGCTGGCAACATTACTCTTTTACAAAAAAAAAAAACGTATAGCTGGCAACATTACTTTTTTACAAAAAAATACGTATAGCTGACAACATTACTTTGTTTCAAAAGCTTAGAGCTGGCAACATTATTGCTTCAAAAACTTACAGCTGGCAACATTATTTTTCTGAAAACATTATCTGAGACCTTGCTGTTGGATGTAGTTTACCGTCATACCCAGGACGCGGATGTAGTTTACCGTCATACCCAGGACGCGTATGTAGTTTACCGTCATACCCAGGACGTGGATGTAGTTTATCGTCATACCCAGGACGCGTATGTAGTTTACCGTCTTACCCAGGACGCGGATGTAGTTTACCGTCATACCAAGGACGCGGATGTAGTTTATCGTCATACCCAGGACGCGTATGTAGTTTACTGTCATATCCAGGACGCGGATGTAGTTTACCGTCATACCCAGGACGCGTATGTAGTTTACCGTCATACCTAGGACGCGGATGTAGTTTACCATCATACCTAGGACGCGGATGTAGTTTACCGTCATACCCAGGACGCGGATGAAGTTTACCGTCATACCCAGGACGCGTATGTAGTTTACCGTCATACCCAGGACGTGGATGTAGTTTACCGTCATACCCAGGACGCGGATGTAGTTTACCGTCATACCCAGGACGCGTATGTAGTTTACCGTCAAACCCAGGACGCGGATGTAGTTTACCGTCATACCCAAGACGCGTATGTAGTTTACCGTCATACCCAGGACGTGCATGTAGTTTATCGTCATACCCAGGACGCGTATGTAGTTTACCGTCATACCCAGGACGCGGATGTAGTTTACCGTCATACCCAGGACGCGGATGTAGTTTACCGTCATACCTCGGACGCGGATGTAGTTTACCGTCATACCCAGGACGCGGATGAAGTTTACCGTCATACCCAGGACGCGTATGTAGTTTACCGTCATACCCAGGACGTGGATGTAGTTTATCGTCATACCCAGGACGCGTATGTAGTTTACCGTCATACCCAGGACGCGGATGTAGTTTACCGTCATACCCAGGACGCGGATGTAGTTTACCGTCATACCCAGGACGCGTATGTAGTTTACCGTCATACCTAGGACGCGGATGTAGTTTACCGTCATACCCAGGACGCGGATGAAGTTTACCGTCATACCCAGGACGCGTATGTAGTTTACCGTCATACCCAGTACGTGGATGTAGTTTATCGTCATACCCAGGACGCGTATGTAGTTTACCGTCATACCCAGGACGCGGATGTAGTTTACCGTCATACCCAGGACGCGTATGTAGTTTACCGTCATACCCAGGACGTGGATGTAGTTTATCGTCATACCCAGGACGCGTATGTAGTTTACCGTCTTACCCAGGACGCGGATGTAGTTTACCGTCATACCAAGGACGCGGATGTAGTTTATCGTCATACCCAGGACGCGTATGTAGTTTACTGTCATATCCAGGACGCGGATGTAGTTTACCGTCATACCCAGGACGCGTATGTAGTTTACCGTCATACCTAGGACGCGGATGTAGTTTACCGTCATACCTAGGACGCGGATGTAGTTTACCGTCATACCCAGGACGCGGATGAAGTTTACCGTCATACCCAGGACGCGTATGTAGTTTACCGTCATACCCAGGACGTGGATGTAGTTTACCGTCATACCCAGGACGCGGATGTAGTTTACCGTCATACCCAGGACGCGTATGTAGTTTACCGTCAAACCCAGGACGCGGATGTAGTTTACCGTCATACCCAAGACGCGTATGTAGTTTACCGTCATACCCAGGACGTGCATGTAGTTTATCGTCATACCCAGGACGCGTATGTAGTTTACCGTCATACCCAGGACGCGGATGTAGTTTACCGTCATACCCAGGACGCGGATGTAGTTTACCGTCATACCCATGACGCGTATGTAGTTTACCGTCATACCTCGGACGCGGATGTAGTTTACCGTCATACCCAGGACGCGGATGAAGTTTACCGTCATACCCAGGACGCGTATGTAGTTTACCGTCATACCCAGGACGTGGATGTAGTTTATCGTCATACCCAGGACGCGTATGTAGTTTACCGTCATACCCAGGACGCGGATGTAGTTTACCGTCATACCCAGGACGCGGATGTAGTTTACCGTCATACCCAGGACGCGTATGTAGTTTACCGTCATACCTAGGACGCGGATGTAGTTTACCGTCATACCCAGGACGCGGATGAAGTTTACCGTCATACCCAGGACGCGTATGTAGTTTACCGTCATACCCAGTACGTGGATGTAGTTTATCGTCATACCCAGGACGCGTATGTAGTTTACCGTCATACCCAGGACGCGGATGTAGTTTACCGTCATACCCAGGACGCGGATGTAGTTTATCGTCATACCCAGGACGCGTATGTAGTTTACCGTCATACCCAGGACGCGGATGTAGTTTACAGTCATACCCAGGACGCGGATGTAGTTTACTGTCATACCCAGGACGCGGATGTAGTTTAGCGTCATACCTAGGACGCGGATGTAGTTTACCGTCATACCCAGGACGCGGATGTAGATTACCGTCATACCCAGGACGCGGATGTAGTTTACCGTCATACCCAGGACGCGTATGTAGTTTACCGTCATACCCAGAACGCGGATGTAGTTTACCGTCATACCCAGGATGTGTGAAAGAAATAGAAAATTTGTCGGGAAAAGAGAATAGAGAGCTAAAAGTCAGATTGACATAAACAATTTAAACAACAGAAAAAAAAAACAAAGAAAAAAACAGGAAGTAAAGTTGAAACAAAACAATGTCTTATCTAAAGCTGGAAATAAAATATACATGTCAGTGCTTGATTGCACTAATACGATTTGCTCATTCGTAAAATCGACGTAAGCTAAGTTTCACAGGTTTTCCGCATCTAGATCTGGTTAAGGTTTCAACGCCAAGAATACTTGTTGGTGGGTTTCTAGAAACATCTGACTCCAAGAATACAAAACCATGCAACTATGAGAATTATATTATGCAGGAGGGAAAGAAGGTTTAAAATAGAATAATATGAATATATCACCACGGGTAAATAATGAAGCGGTAGGCTGAGAATGTTTTCTGAAACGAAATGAAATTCTACTTAGATTAAAATTAGTTTTCTAAAGAAATAATGCATTTTCTGTTTATTAATCTGGCATATTTTTATCACTTTAAACGTTATTTTTGGTGGATTCCTATAATTGAGTAGACGGCCCGTTTATTTTTAAAATTGTATAAAAAACATAGTAGGCGTGATGAACTAGTGAACAGTTCCATGTGTAGCATTATGAAAATACACAAGCGCGCGCGCGCACACACACACACATATATATAATAATGAATTTTGAGTGAGCTTGTATACTGTGCGACAGTCACATTGATAATTACCGATGGATAGCTGCTTCTAGAATTCCTACTTCTTAACGTCATCATACTCAGTTTTGAATACAGAATAACATCTCATAGTTCAATGAGTGACAAGTCTCAAAATAAACACTTGAGTTTAAAGCTTTCGCACCTGCATGACTATTTCAAGTATGTAAGACTTCAAATATAAGTGAATGAACTTCTCTTAAGAGGGTATTGTGTCATTATTGTTCGTCAAAGTTAGAGTGACACGGTCTGAGATCATGAAATCCGATCAAAGTTCTGAATAAAGACAAATGTTTATATGACAATGAATATAGAAAAGATTGTGTAGCTTTAGCGATCATACAAGAGCAAATAGAGGGACTATATTGTTGGTTGATTTAAACTTTAGAGTTAGGTGATCCTAATCGAACTAGAATCCTATCAGCATTCAATTTGGGTCGGGAAAAGAAAACGGGAAGACGTGACTAACCGTCATTTTGTAAGAAGACAGAGTGTATCGTTGTCTGCAAGAGGAATACACAAGATGCTAGCTACAAATTGTAGACCATGTAGAGAAATGTAAATATCTGGGATCTGTTTAAACAGCTGACGAAAAATGTGACACAAAATCTGAACGGGCATTGGAATACCAATTCCAAATCTAAAAAAAAAAAAAAGAAAAAAAAAAGAATTATTAAAAAGCAGAAAAAAACAAAGAAAAGCGTGTAAATTGTCTATGTAATATCAGTCCTCTTATCTGGCAGGGAATTCTGGACAATATCCTCACAGATATAGAAGAGGGCCAAGGCAGTAGAGATATGGTTCTACAGAAGAGTGCTGAGAATATCATAGAAGGTCATGTATTTGATGAAGAATATGTAAGGAACGTGCCAATAAAATGAAACTTATACTTCGAATCTCAAGGAGAAAGATGAAATATTTTGGGTACAATGAAAAAAAGAGGGAAAACTTTTTTTTTGTTACACTTAATTACGTAATAAAAAGAGTCAATAATAGGTGAATATAAAAAGAGTGAGACATAGAAATATGAACGGAATATGACATATATAGAAGCAAATAGATATAGAGTTGTATTGTTAGATTGGAAGAGATAAAGAAGGAAAAAATATAGAATGAAAGATAGATATACTGATAGAGATATTATATATATATATATATATATATATATATATATATATATATATATATATATATATATATATATCAGAGACCGATGCAATTTGTGCATTATGGAAAAAAATACTAATTATAAAACATAAGGATCCGGACATACTATTGAACAGACACAATGAGTTGATTTGTAAATGTAGGCATAAAAATCACCTCATTTTAACAAAGTATGTGTAGATATATAAATAGAAAATATAAATTGTTTTAAATGAATATATGAAAATACTGACACTGTGCTCTTTGATAAATGTGTTGTGGAACTTAAATTTTTTTTTTTTTTTTTTTTTATGTGAACTTATTTAGATATATATATATGAACATTATAGATAAGGGTAACTATGTATTTATATTGTGGACACATATGTATGGTAGTATGGATATATATGTATAAATAGATATACGCGTGTGTGAGTATAAATATACTAATATGAAGCATGTTTGAATACTGAATATTTTTTTTAACGTGTATGCTGCATGGGTGTGGATGTATATGTATGTTTTTATGTTTGTTTTGTATGTATATGTATATTATATGTGTATGTACGAGTATATGTGTGTGTACATGTACTTAAACATGTGTGTTTTTATGGATTAAACTACTTGTAATCTATATATGTATATAGACGTAATTGCCTTAGAATTTATATTTGGTAAATGTACATATGTATATGTATATGTATGTATATATATATA
The DNA here is from genome assembly GCA_963932145.1 of Acanthosepion lycidas. Classification (NCBI taxonomy): domain Eukaryota; kingdom Metazoa; phylum Mollusca; class Cephalopoda; order Sepiida; family Sepiidae; genus Acanthosepion; species Acanthosepion lycidas. The sequence goes on along the minus strand of OZ010593.1, from coordinate 36,745,390 downwards.
TATATATATATATATATATATATATATATATATATATATATATATATATATATATGTATATATGTATTCTTTTTATATTTTGTTTTGTATGTAGGGTTTTGTGCTTATATATGAATGTATATCTATTTAAGGGTGTGTATGTGTATATGAGTATGTCTCTCTCTCTCTCTCTCTCTATATATATATATATATATATATATACGGATGATTAAATGGTTAGATTAATTTTTTGATATATAGATTTGTATATGGATATATGAATTGTATATGTATGTATATGTGTATATATATATGTGGATGTATATATGTGCGTGTGTATGTATATATATATATATATATATATATATATATATATATATATATATATATATATATATATATATATATGTTTGTGTGTGTATGTATATATGTGCGTACGTGCATGAATTGATTTTAAATGAAATACTGGGTCTTTCTAATGACATTTTAAATTTATTTTCTTAATTTGTAATGTCCTTCTTTTGTAATATTCTATAGTTTAAATTTTGTTTTCTTCTCAAGGGAGTTTCATTTCTAAATTTATAATTTAAATTTAAATATACCATTCTTTGACTATTAATAATAGTAATAGTATTAGCTAAATTTCTTTAAAATGAAACACTTCCGAAATCACATTGATAAAATTAAATTTTAACTGTGAAATCTATATATATTTCAAATATTAAAATATAGATAAAGATTGCAAAATGTATATATAGTTTATGTACGAGGTTAAATGAATTTTTGTGTAAATTATCTCAAGTGTTTCTATGGGTTTTTTTTTTTTTTTTTGACTTGTTAATGATCGTATGTATGTATATGTGTATATATATGTGTGTGTGTGTGTATGTATATATGTATATATATATATATATATATATATATATATATATATATATATATATATATATATATGTGTGTGTGTGTGTGTGTATGTATATATGTGCGTACGTGCATGAATTGATTTTAAATGAAATATTGGGTCTTTCCAATGACATTTTAATTTATTTTCTTAATTTGTAATGTCCTTCTTTTGTAATATTCTATAGTTTAAATTTTGTTTTCTTCTGAAGGGAGTTTCATTTCTAAATTGATAATTTAAATTTAAATATACCATTCTTTGACTATTATAATAGTAATAATATTGGCTAAATTCCTTTAAAATGAAACACTTCCGAAATCACACTGATAAAATTAAATTTTAACTGTGAAATCTATATATATTTTGAAATATAGATAAAGATTGTAAAATGTATATATAGTTTATGTACGAGGTTAAATGAATTTTTGTGTAAATTATCTCAAGTGTTTCTATGATCTTTTTTTTTTTTTTTTTGACTTGTTAATGATCGTATGTATGTAGGGATTCACATGAATACATTTGTGAGACATATATGAATAAATGAAAATTAATATTACCCTCAAATTCTATTAAATAATGAAACCTAATCTTTAATTTAGTTTACCAATATAATAAATAAATTACATTCATAAATTAATTTTAAATATTAAAATAGATGTTATTGTTATTTTTTTTTTTTTTTATATTGTGGAAATACAATTAGTCGGGTGAATAAACTATTAAGATTTTAAATATTTCTTTATGTTCTAGATAAATATGTTTATTACTATAATAGTTATATTTAGTCCTGAAACTATTTACTTAAAAAATTAAACATTTAAGTTAATAACAAAATTTTTTTCAGACATCGAATTTTCTATCAAACATTGTAAACTATCTTTTACATAATTTTGTTAAAACAAAATTATAACAACTCCATCTCTCTTTCCCCCTCCCCCATATCCCTCTCTTTACCGTAAGACTCACTTGTATACATTTTCTACAATTCATTTCCGTTTTATTAACCATCTAAAGAGGTCAAGTTTCTGTCACTCCTCCTACTCCAATATAAAACATACTTAAGAGAGATATAAAATTAACCCCTCCCTATACTTTATATTGTCTGTTTAACTACCACTCTCAATCCCCTCTATTAAATTACAAAAATTACACTACCCACCAATTTCTAATCCCATTTTTTTTCTCAATTCGTTGTTGGAAGATTTACCTAATGATCCTGAATCCTTAAAAAAGGATTTAGGTGAAATAAATTATCGTAATGGTACATTAAAGTTGTTTGTTTTTCATTACAATTATATATATATATATATATATATATATATATATATATATATATATATATGTCAGATATATTTCAATAGATAGATAAGTAATAAGAGATAGACAATGAAGAGGTCTATATAGTGTTGACAATGTTCGCCAAGTCTATGAATATAGAACACAGCGCAGTACGCAATCTGTTCAAAAAAACAAAGTTAAAGTTTAATACTCACGAGTCAGACACTCTACTGGATCTGACTATATCGCCAATACTATCAGCAGCTCTTCTGTAATTCTTCAGTCTTCGATATCAGAGGTTGGTAGTGAATATTTGAGGGAAAAAACATGGCTGCCTTTGTACACGTCGCATTGAATATTTTGAGCCTTCTGATTGGTTAACCCTTCTATTGGTGAAAAATAAAGTCAGCTCATTTTGACTGGTTCACTAGTATACAGAGTACCCAAAATTTCCAACATATGGGACGCAAAGCAGAAAGAAGAATGAAATAAACAGGAAAATATGAAAGGTAAATGTTGTACAGGGAATAGTGAACGGTGGATGAAGAGATTTTTAGAGACATTTTTTCGATCGGTATCACCCCATTCAAGGCAGTATAGACACTAAGATTATAGTGTGCTGCAGAATTAGTAGCAGAAGCATTAATAATGTCGGAAAGAGAAAAGTGCAATCAGGAGGACAGTAGATAACGATTGAAATTGAAATTTTTGCAGACAGATTAAAGTTGGCTGGAAATCATGGAACCGAAAGGAAGCTCCATAACCGAAAAGTTCGAGAAAAGAAACTGTTAACATAGAACTTACGCCTTCATTTAGCCAGCTCACCTTTAAATTGATGAGATCTCGACGCCAGTGCGCTTAAATTTTTAAGTCTCGGTACCATAGCGAAGTGCTCATCCGAACAATTACCATGCGTATTTATAGAAAAGACACACAGATGAATAACCTTGAAGCGATGAGGAAGTGACTGTAGACGAGCAGCCAGATCAGGACCAATAATGTTGCTGATTATTCTTTGGATTTTATCGAGGAGCTCAAGATAAATAGCAGTGGTAGCAATATTCTAAGAGTGCAAGGAACAATAAAAGAAACTGAAAAAGTTAATGATAATCATGTCCATATTTTCGCGATAAAGAAAATATCTCGAACCAAGAAGGAAAAGAACTTAAGAGACTATTAGCGCCAATGATCTGGTAGAATCTTTTCTTTCCTTAAAACCACTAATCAAATGGTGATTCAAAGCAAGAACTTTTCTAAAAGGAAGATGATATAATAATTTGGAATGCTTAAAGTCGATGTAAAATTGACGGTATGAACTCAGAATGGCTATTAGACCAACATAGTCTAGGGGGCACGCTGGAGTAATGGAGAACGGCTCGGATTGAGGATTCGGAGAGCCGAGTTCTAATCCATTACATTCATTTACGATCTAATAGCCTTGGGAAAGGTATGAATCTTTTCTTCTTCTTCTTTACCCAGTTATGGGTAAAGAGCAGGACAGAACGGGTTCTATAGACTTGGATGGCAACTGGTCTACCATGGAAAGAAATGGCAACCTTCTGCATTAAAAAAATATGCCTCGTCAGTCATATATCGAAAGATACATGATCGCCTACGCGTATATCACGTATGGTACATACCTCAATGAGTCCAGGAGTCGAGACATGACATTAGTTATTTATGGTGGTAGAAAAATCCTCTTATAGGCAACATTTTTAAAAAATATATACCCGAAAGTTAGGTAATTTTACAGAATAAATAATTTAATACATACACGGACACTCACATCCTCTCCGCATCTTTCGTCTTGATATTAAACTTAGTAAAAAGTGCTGCTCACAAACGGTAGCAGAAAAAGTCTGTAACACATTTGGTTTGTCATTCTCCTTTAGATTTACCAGAATAATAGTCAGCATCTTCGATATATTCATCAATTCAATCAAATAGTTAACTGAAATAATATTAACTTTCTGATGAACTTTTGTCATTTTCAGACTCAAGAACATGTGCAAATATAATTCTAGTTTTAATTTTCTCATCTTATTAACATCATCACAAACGAACTAAGAAAAATAAGGATTTATATAAGCAACTTTCTTTTAATTGATTTTCCAATCATATAAAATATAGCAAAGAACGTCTGTAAGACTGTAACGTTGTGATAAAATAAATAAATAATTTATTTACAGAATAATTTCTTATTTTTCAACAAAACCTTTTTTGTCAATGCGCATAAACCATTTTTATTAATTACCGACTTCGGACATTATATAGCAAACATTTCAAATCAAAATAGAAAAAAAAATAACTGTGTAGGGCTACAGACTTATTGATCCATATTAGTATTACTTTTTGTTTCGTCCCGTGGACTTTAAATCAATGCCAGAAGTAATTCTTTAAGCTCTTTGTACCTACGAACGAATAGATAATTTTCATGTCTCATCTGTTCAAATATATTTCATTCTTTTTGGAAAAAGACTTTGATCATTTGTCTGGCAATTCAATAAAAACCAACCCAGTAAGAAAAAGAAGGAAAGAAACAATAACTTGACATTCAGTAATAAACTCACCTTCAACTTACCCCGTCTTTTTCACAATTAACTCTTCAATGATGCTGAATATTTTTTTTTCTCGACTATTTTCTGTGAGGAGTCTAGCCGCAGACATTATGTATGACCCTCTGATCTGTATTATCCACGAAATTGAGAAGCGAGATTTATTTAGAGTGCTTTGCAATTTTTTGCTTTTTTATTAAAACTATACACAAGAATCGATGACAAACAAAAAGTATAAAATAAACAGTATAGTTACATACATACATACAAACCACACATACAAACATACATACATACATACGCACACACACACACACATATATATATATATATATATATATTGCATGAAGAGTTGTTTGTGACGATAGGTTTCATGCTTTCGCAATCTTCAGATAAACTGGTTTATTTTTTTCAAAAGTAGATCTATTAATGCTTTATTTGTGTTTGTTTATTTGTGTGAGGTAGAAGGGGGATTTACTTGTATTTATTGCGTTTTCTTGGGATGACACTCACATATACATAGACACACATACATACAGGTGCATATGTGTTAGTTCATACATACACGTCCATATACATAATCTTGGGTTAGGCCCATTAACACTTTCGTACGCTCGGCCACACGGAGGTACGCAATTTCCTTATATCGATTTCGGTGTCAAGATTTTAGCGTTTCATGAATGTAGCAATATTCTCTTAGTAGGGGTCAAGATAGAGCGGCTTTGACTTTATTTCAGGTCGGCTGTTTGCGCCCATAGAGATGCTCACACGCTCTCACAAACACACATATGTAAACGCATATGAGTATTGATTTGGATCTACTACCACCCCGTGGGTTAATTGAGTTCTGTCTGTAGACATGGCTATGATGTTTGGATTTTTTTAACAGCAACAACTGAAGCTGTTTTATAAAATAATAATAATAATAATAATAATCACTTGAAAATTTTTTAAATATGCCAATATATATGTGTATGCATATATATATATATATATATATATATATATATATATATATATATATATATTTAAAATATTGTTTACTTATAGAAAGCTGAAATATATATAAGCACATATGCAATCACAGGGATGCAAAGAGAGAGGTGTAAAGATAGATAGAGGGGGTTAGAAAGAGAGAGGTGGATAGAAACATTATATAGATAGATAGATAGATAGATAGAAAAGAAAGAAAGAAAGAAAGAAAGAGAGAAAGAGAAACAAAAATGAATGCAGTAGTGTAGGTAGCAGTAATGACAGTGGTGGTGATTGTGGTGTTAGTGACTATTATTCTGAATGTTTTACTATTTATTTATTAGTAATTTACATATAATTTTATTTTAGAATCCATATAATACAAACACTTATAATAAACTTTCCCTTAAATATTATAAGTAACTATATATTAATTGTATTTATGAGTAAAACGTATTCGTGTAAAAACAGGATTAAGGAGATTAGAATATTGTTTCATATTATTGAGCATAAGAGAGAAAAAGTCAAAGAAAATTCCGTTGAAAATTGAAGTTATTTCGGAGTCTGGTGAAGCACAGCGTATCTCCTTGTGATCTAAACGCTTATTAATGAAGATTTTACCACTGTTGTTAATAATAGCAATAGTAAAAATATAATAATAATTCCCCACTATAATCTAAATATAATTTTCCCCCTATAATCTGAATATAATCACTCCTGTAATATGAATATAATCATCCCCCACGCCGCCCTATTTCATGGGCATGACGGGCTCTTTGATTTTGGTCGACATTTCTCCTAGAGCTTGGCGGACAAGGATAACACGCAAAATATTACAAATCTCAACGATTACGAACAAATCTTCATAACGGATCGGTCGTCATCCGGGTTAACAAGGGCTGCGTACCTCAGAGAGGAACCAGTCTGGGGCCGAAAGGTCCTTCACTGAAACAAGCTCTTCCAGCAGCGAAGAGACGCTTGGTCACTAAACCCGGACTATTCCTAACATTGAACCAAATGACTCAATACTAAATCAACTCATAAAAAGAAAGTGAACAAAATGGTCTCGCGAAGGGTCTCAATAAGTCATGAAATTCTTTTTCACCTCACTCGAAAATCCACAAAAGAAAACCACGAATCAAATATACCAAATATGGAGGACTATTTTTTTGAATGTGGAATAAGATCCCATCGCAACCCAAACATACTTGCCAATGTCCGCAGGGACATCGTGCAAAACAAAATACTCTCAAATACAGAAACACATCAGATAAAACTAGATATAAAGCAATAATGCAATAACTGTTCAGTAAAGCGATAAGAGTAAAAAAATAAATAATATGATAAAGGAAGAGGTAAAAGCTAAAATAAATGAGATACGAAATAATAATCTCACAGGGAATAAAAACGAAGACTTTACCTGTAACATAACCTGCAGTTATCCAGACGATGTCACTGAAGATAAGTCCATCTACAATAGGGCAGAATTCGTTGAAAACCACAGAGGTGAATTCATCGACGCGAAAAACCACAACACCTAAGTACTCAGCCGATTAAGTCTCACACAAATGTCAGAAAGAGACCCACTCCCAAAAATTCATATGACAAAGCCCAATAAGCACATAGTACAAATATACAACGCTGCACTGGAATAATTGTTAACGGACAAACCAATGGGAAACATCTCAGAAGTTATCATATAGGCAATAGCTTTAGAAGCTACTGGGAAACTTAGAGACAAGACAATGAAAAGAACAGAGAGCCAGCTTGGAAGGCAAAACAGATGCGAGATATAAAGGAAATCAGATGTGAGATTTCGATACTGGATGAGCTCACGAGAAACCCAAATATCTCAACATGGAAATGCAAAGAAGATCAAGTGGAAATTAATTAAATCACTAAATGAAATTCCATCAATCAAGGAAATGCTAAATAAGAAACTGTAGACAAAGGCAGAGAGAACAAAAGATACGAAAAATTTGTAGCTGCTATCGCCAAAATAAAATATTCCAAACGGACTTTAAGAAATTATACAGGTTAAATTAGAAAAGCATTTATACATCTCAAAAAGACATCATCTATTGACAACGTGCAGAAATTTTGAGAGAATATTTGGAGCAGCTCAAAGAAATATACCCCAATGGAGAATGGATCCAACGTGAAGAAAGAATACTGGATAAACCTCTACAAGAGCAGGAAAATATAATCACGAATAATGTTAGGCATGCTCTAACGAAATCCCCAAAATGGAAATCCCCAGGAAATCACAAGGTTCCCAATTTCTGGCGCTATCATCTCTCATCAATCCATAAAACTTGAAGAAACCTTTTCAATGCTTATTAATAATCTTAATGATGTCCTAGAATAGATCACTGAAGGTATTACATATATTATGCTAAACACAAGTAAAACAGATGTCCCGAAAAAACATTGGCCAATGTCAACCACGTATAAATTGATCACGTGTATCCCGACGAACTGTACTTACTTTTTTCTCGAAACAAACAACATTCTTTCACTGGAACAGAAGAAGGGATGCCGGAGAGGTTCATATGATTGAAAAGAACAACTACTCATAAAGAAAAAAATGATTCTGGAAAATTGCAGGAGACAATGTAGAAATTGTAGCAGAGCATGGATAGATTACAATAAAGCTTTTGATAGTGTGCCACACTCTTGGATACTTAAGAATTTGGAAATGTACAAAGTCTCCCACGTGGTAGTAAATTTCTTTAAACTTACCATGGGAATGTGAAAAACAACATTACCTAAATCACACCAGAGATACTGCCGTCTCCAATCGACGAGGAATCTTTCAATGAGACTCCTTGCCACCCCTTTCTGTTTTGTATGTTCTTAATCTCCCAACGCATGAACTAAACAATAATAGCTATGGTTACAAACTAAGCAAGAAAGTATTCAATAAACTACTCTACATGGATGATCTCAAACTCTGCCAAAAGACGACAATGCGTTGAAGAGTCTCCTTAATACTGTAAAATGTTTCAGTGCCGACATAGATATCGATTTCTGATTAGATAAATATGCAAAAGTAACATTCAAGAAAGGGTGAATTAAAGAAATACTCTCAATAGATTTAAATTTTGGCACACAAATTAGGGAACTGTAACAAGAAGCAGCCTATAGGTACCTAGAAATTAACGAAGGATATGGAATACAGCATACTCAGAACAAGGAGAAGGCAAGAAAGGAGTACTACTGACCTATGCATTTGGTACCGGATACCGAACTAAATTCAAAAACAGATTATCAGTCATAAGCACCTTGTCTGTCCCTGTGGGGCAATACAGTTTCAACATTCTTAACTGGACCATAGCTGACATTAAGCGAATGGACGCCAAAGCAAGAAAGCTTCCCATTTGGCACTGCATGTATCATTCCAAAGCTTATGTTGATTGTCTGAATGTGCCCAGATCCGAAGGAGGCAGAGGATTAGTTCAATTAGAACTGTCTTACAAAACTAAAACAATTGGTCTTCAAAGATTCCTAGAAACTACAGAAGAATGTATGAAGATCTATGTCAAAGAACATGAAAGTAGTAAGCTGTTTATTCAGTAATAAAAGAAGAAGATAAGTTCAAAATTGAGTTTCAAGTTGGATGAAGAAATACAAGTAAAACAATACACCGACTGAAGCTGGAAAATATTTATAAAAAAGAAGGCAAAAACAAAATGCAACCGACCAGATACAGAAACGATGGCAAGATAAACTGCTTCACGCTTTGCCCATACCAAACAAACTGATGTAGATAAGCCCCGTACACATCAGTGGCTACGTAGCGCAGGTTTTATTCTTGCTGCACAAGACCAATGCATGCTTACTAGAAATTACGAAAAACACACTGAAAAATTGTGTTAGACCAAAATGCAGATTCTGTGATAAATATCCAGAAACAATTGACTATACTGCATGAGGTTGCGCGGCATTGGCACCCACTGAATATAAAATACGGCACGAGAGAGTGAGCCAGTATATGCACTGGAAAATCTCTAACACTCACGGAAAAGAAACTGCAAGAAATTGGTATGAACACTACCCAGAACCGGTTACGGAGATAAGACCTGTAAGAATTTTATGGGACTTTACAAGACACACAGACAGACAATCAAAGCTAATGACTCTGATATCGTGATTATAGACGCAAAGACAAAATCTGGCACCTTATTGACATGGAAATCTCTGCAGTGTACAATGTATCTTTGAAGATCTTCAAAAAACTATCAAAATACAAAAAGCCTTGAAATCGAAATCTCAAAAATGTGGCGCAGGAGGACATTCCAGTTGGAGTTGGAGCCCTCGGATTGATTGGAAAAGATTCTAATAGACTCATTGAAGGAATTCCTGGTAGTCCATAACTTAAAGAAATACAAAAAAAATTGTACAGCTCACGAAATGCTTTATCTATGTGTGATTCTATATGTGTGATTTTTTTCAAAACTGGTCAGTGGAAAATGTTATGATGATATTTCTGACCTAAGGTCTTTGGTCGGGACCGGAAAGAAATGAGTATACATCAGAAACCAAAAGAAATAATAATAATAATAATAATAATAATAATAATAATAATAATAAACAGTACTAATAGTGGTAGCAATAGGAGCAATCAAAAAATTATAATTTTGAATTAATAATGGTTATATCCGTCGTGATGACCATGCTAATTCTTATGGCGATGGTTGTGTTTGTGTGGTTGTAGTAGTGTTGCTAACAGTGATTTGGTTATGTTTAGGTGGTTTAGTTGTTTAATGTTCTACCATTTTTATCAGAAGGTTCGTTCCCGTTTGTGTTCAGTTTTAGTTGTTGGTGTTATTCAATTGTTTGAACTGTGATAGTAGACATTTGTTTTCGTGTCTGCATTTTGAGATTATTTCAGATCTTTGGTTTAGTAATATTTTTGTTGTGTGTGGGAGATTATTGCCATTTTTTCTTGCAGGCAAAGTAGACATCTCCCTGATATATTGTTGTAAGCAGGTGCGGGTTTCATAATTTCACAGCTTATGTTTGGTGTTATGTTTTTGTCTTTTACTTGACATATATAGGTGGATAGGGTGGTGCTGTTGGAGAATCTTCTGTTGGAGAATGATAGGTCGTGAGTGTATTTTCTTTGTTTGAATGCTCTTTCTGCGGCGCCAGTGTAGTGCATTGTAGTGTTGTTTGCGTTGACTTTAGATTTGTATACTATGTTTGTTTGTAGGCATTTTCCAAAACAATGCATATACTCAGTTAAAAGTAAAATAAAATTTATCCTTGATAATGGCAATATTATGGCCGAAAGCAGTTGGAAAACATTCGGACAATTTTTATATAATTTATGTCCTGAAAAGAGGAAAATTGTACAAACACATGAGAAATTATATAACAAACTCAGCCACAGCACGTTCTTAGTCGTTTTCATACATAAACACACACAGACACACGTACATATATATGTGTATGTGTGTGTATGTGTGGTTCTGTGTGTGTGTGTGTACACAAAGAATTTTTAATTCTAAATCTTTTTATAATACTATAAATATTATTTTAGTGAGTACAAGTATTTGAGTAGACTTACGCTATTTTTGTACGCTGATGTTATCGCGACGTGGCTTAGAGATCATGAAGTTCTACTAAAGTCCTAATGTTGAGAAAAGTTAGATGTATATCTACTGAAACCCAGAAAAATAACGTTTACAGTAATATGAAACACACAGACACAGACACACAAACACGCACACAGACAGGGTTAATTTAAATATAGAGTGGCAGATATATAAGAATATAATCAAAACTTCCAATTAAATTTTCTCTCTCTCTCAGTTATAAAACATAATAAACCAATGTCATCCTCGCTTTTATATATAAACACGTGCAGCAAAATAAATCCTACATTGTCTTTATAAAATCCATCAGGGGGCCAAATGTGTCAGATAAGTATAGTTTTTTCTAAGAATAAGTTTTTTTCTTGTCGCTTTTTATTCATATACATACACGACTCTCCCGTCAAATTTGACGTATGAGGGTCAAGTAGATCAGTTACTAGGAAACCGACAGTCCGACAACAGCACATGAGATATGATTATAGTGGTGAAAGTTTCGTGCAGGATCATCCACAGTTTTTGAAGGGCCAAATCTACGTGCCACAAGGTCCCCAAACGACCCTCCGTAGGTTGGTCCTTCTCCTACACCAGTTGCCATCCAAGGCTATAGAACCCAGTTTGTCCTGTTATTTGCCCATAGCTGGAAGGAGAAGAAGAGGACTCACACCTTTCCCAAGGGTATCAGCACGTAAGTGAATGCAATGGATTCAATTGGAATTCGAACTCGTCTCTCCGATTCCTCAATCCAAGCCGCTATCCATTACTCCACCGTGTCTCCTTCACGCGCGCGCGCACACACACACACACACACACACACACACACACACACACACACACACACATATATTTATATATATATATATAAAATTTATTCGACAATTATAACAAAAATATGCTATAAAATCACTACAAAAATAGCCATTTTGTTTCAACACTTCCGGTGTCTTATCAAATGATGGTGTTGAATGTAGAATAAAGGATTTTAAAAGGTTCAAATCAATCAGACACCTCTCGCTAGGGGAAGCGCTGTTAAATAAGCTGCAATGAACAATCAAATTACAAGTATATGGGAATTCAACAATCTTGACAACGAACATTTATTATAATAATTAATACTTTAATGTTAGGTTTAGACTAAAATAGAAATCATTGTAACTAATTAATCTTACCTGTCACTGTCAATGTTTTTACAATAAACTTATAACTGATGCTGGTGAAATGTTTATATTAACAAGAGCAATATATCATACCGGATTCTTTTTATAATATATGTAATTATAGATATTGAATAAATATTTATAGAATATTGATAACTTCCTTTCCGAGTATAAGCTAACAAACTGAATGAAGCATCAATTCTTTTTTTACCTATAAATCCAAATATTATAAACCATCGAATAATAGATTCGATTAGTGATTAAGTAATCACATTTTTTTCTTTCTCAAACTCCTTCTTGTTTATCATTTTTCTTGTATATATTTTTTGCATTCTTATATTTAAATAAGCAACGTTTTTAATTACATTTTAGATTGTATTGAGATCTCTGTACAATATTTTTTCCCAATTCCCAAAGTTTTCTTTGTACAACACAGTGAAATAATCATGCAACGAACGTGGAGTAAAGTGTCTCCTCTGGTGCATAGTGAACGAACAAATAATAAAAACCACACATGATTTCAAGAAGAACCTAGACACTTCTGAGCATGCGTGGGCAATAAGAGCCAGACAGACTATATAATTATCAGGGAAAAAGACTAAGAAATGAAATTCTACCCTCTAAGGCTTATCCAAGCGACCATCTCCGAGTAATATGCAAACCAATACTAAAAGTATGGATATTAAAGAAACATAAACTTAAATTCACTCTTAAATTGGTGTACCACAAGCTCATAAACAAGACGAATAAATAAGCTAATAAAGGAATATATAACTAGTTTAACTGTAACTATAGAGAATGCATAGTTGTTAGAAAAGGAGACAACGTGATGGAAACTGTGTATTTAGAGATTTTTAAATCTTGCAAATACAGAACTTTATCTAGCAAGAGAATATGGAAAATATGACATGCACTGAAAGACTCATACGAAGAACAACTATCGTTTTTCAGAAACGAATTAAAGTATTAAGACAATGTAGTGATATAGAGTTATGCTAAGCGTATAGAATGGATGATTGATACTGTATTTTGGTACGAAAAGCCCCTCAATCGAGGTCCCTGATTTCCCATTTATGTGCTTTCACATTACCCTCATTCATAATATGTGTGTATCACTTTCTCTTTCTATTTTGGTACGAGAACCCCCCTCCCCAATCAATGTCCCAGATTTCCTATTTATCTGCTATCACTTTACCCTCATTCATAATATGTGTGTATCACTTTCTCTTTCTATTTTGGTACGAGAACCCCCCTCCCTAATCAATGTCCCAGATTTCCTATTTATCTGCTATCACTTTACCCTCATTCATAATATGTGTGTATCACTTTCTCTTTCTATTTTGGTACGAGAACCCCCCTCCCCAATCAATGTCCCAGATTTCCTATTTATCTGCTATCACTTTACTCACATTCTTAATATGTGTGTATCATTTTCACTTTCTATTTTGGTACGAGAAGCCCCTCAATCGAGGTCCCTGATTTCTCATTTATTTGCTTTCACATTACCCACATTCATAATATGTGTGTATCATTTCCACTTACTATTTTGGTACGAGAAGCCCCTCAATCGAGGTCCCTGATTTCTCATTTATTTGCTTTCACATTACCCTCATTCATAATATGTGTCTATCATTTTCTCTTCCTATTGTTCACAACATGATGAAATATTTTATGTTTGGCAGAATAGCTCTGATGATTGATATTAAGCGGCTCTCTGGTCATCCATAAAGAATTCATATGAGTCCTGAGTTCAATATTCACCATGAGGAGTGGCAAATCCACTCAAACAAAATTGATGAATAAGTAAATACTGTAATGACTTCATCACATACGAGCAGAGCCAGGCCGTAGATAATCCTCGTTCTGTTCAAGATATAAATGCGTATTATGCAAATCTCTCAGATTTTGCTCTCTCAATACCTTTCTTAACAAATGTTACGCTGAAGTGTTATCTCACTGGGGTTGTTCAGACCACTCACTGATCAATGTCACAATTGATGCCGAACTAAAGTCACCCTCTGATGTCCATCTTCACAGGACAATCTTTTGATGCTCAAAAGCTGACTGGGATAGCTTCAGATCTTACATTGCGGAAGGTCATTTCAAAACATACTTCAAAGATGGAGCTCTCAGAACAGTTCATGTAATTTACGTTTGGATTCTTTTTAGCATGGTTTTATACAACACAAGATGTATAAACAAAGGCCGAACAGCCAGCCTTCGTTTTCGCCTGAATATTTTGCCGCCTTAACTTACCGCATGCCTTTCTACAATCTTTATCAGAGGCAACAATGTCGCAGAACGCTTGAATTCAGAGTTGTGGAAAATGAAAAGACTAACTCGGTATATCGCTTCTTAAACAACAAACTACTTGAGTCAATTATCAAGAAGAGTGTTAACGACCACCATAAAAGAAACTATATGCTGAGCGACAAACAGTATGAATTTCGTTGGGATAGCTCCACTGCTGATGTCATTGTCGTCATTAAACACAGAATAAGCGAAGCAATCGATAATAAACTCATCACGAGAGCGAGTGCA
>OZ010593.1:36702910-36725410 GCA_963932145.1 Acanthosepion lycidas | reverse complement strand
TCTTTTTTTTTTACTATCCTCATTGTACTTGTGATATATTTTCTATTTTTCATTTCTTCATATCTTAGGATAAATTGTAAACAAGCAATATTATTTCAGAAGTATAAGTAGAGTAAACTAATGCTTACTTAGTTAGAAAAGAAGAAAAATTAGTCAATTACTTTCCTGTTCTATTCACTATGGATGCAGGGAGCATGAAAGAAAAATGCAAAGTGTAGTTGGTCAAAGAGAGAGAAAGGCAAAGAAGGGAAGAAATATTTTTTGTTACTTGCTTTGCTGCTGTATTATTGCTCTTACCCTGAAGCGCTGATATTTTTAATACCTCGTACGGCTAAGATCAAAGGTTTGCCTATACAGAGGACTTAAAACTTGCCTCATAGTTGATAGATGTAGACGAGAAATGGGTAGTTAGTCAATTTGAAAATTTATTTTATTGCTGATTCTGGTTTATTTTGTACGGTTTTTCGGTACTAAAGTAAATACGGAACCTTTGGTGACCCTAATTTCAAATCAAAGTTACATTTTATTGCTTTTTAAAATCTATTTACCCATAGAGAGCATTTTATATCAATTCTTAATACCCAGATTGAGTCATGTGATGATTAACAGAATTGGTGTAGCTGGAGTGAAAAGGAGCAACCGGTAATGTTTGCTTTTTGTGATCAAGAAAGTAAAGTTTTCAATCATTTAACCATTCCAAACAAGAAGCTTCAAGGAATAATATAATCATTCTTGGAAAAAAGAAGACAAAACTTGAACTGAAAATCAAAATAAAAGTGTGCAAGAAGGAATGTCATTGTTATTCTGAACAAATTGTTCTGTTTTCTATGGCTGTTTTGTTAACATAAGAGCAAAAAGGATAACAACTGCAATTTGAACAATTTTATTACAGATTTGACAAAGCACAAACAAATCTTAGAACCATCTGAACTTTTTAATTACTCTGAAAAACTTTGACCGACAACGAATTGATACAGAATGCAAACATGTACCATGATTATATATATATATATATATATATATATATATATATATATATATATATATATATATATATATATATGTGTGTGTGTGTGTGTGTGTGTGTGTGTGTATGGTAAGAGTAAAATAAATTCCGCGTGTGTATAATCCAAGTGGGTCCTAGTAATATAAAAATATTAAAAATGATGCACAAAACGAGAGCTCGATGTATTTTATTTGTACACACCAATATATGAATAATCAAAAGAAAAATGTTTACCTCATATGGAGAATAGGCTACAAGATAAATACAAGTGGTCGTCTATATTTTAACCCCAATGTAGAATGGAATTCATGTCCGTAGAGCTAGACGAAGCAAGAAATAAAAGTTAACTGTAAGGAAGTAATATGGGAAGGGTTCAATCTAAAATTTAAAATGCCAGCACAACCTAGTAAAGAGTTTACACTTTTTGATCCTTAATTCCGGTGATGGCACAAGACAGGGATCAGGGATGGTGGCCAATATCTGTTTGAAAGGGGAGAAAGTGTATTAAATGATGTCGAAGTACATTAGCCCTATGTAGACAAGTTGGGGATATTTGAAATAGGAACAAATAAAAATAGAAGATATATAAGGTAACACAGAGGTACAAAAAATTAACGGAAAGAGAACTCGAGGAATATTCTAAGTAGAGGAACATTTTATAAATTATAATAATTATAGCATAAAAAGGAAAGAAAGAGTTAAAAGAGATGGGAGTGGAGGAGTGATTTAGATAAGCTAAATAAGACAGTTATATTATGGAAGTTTGCATCTGTTTTTGTGTCGGCATTTGAAAAATAATTGCTTCATCTAATTCAACAGTTGGCTTTCATTATTGTATTTTATTATTTTATTGTTTTATCCTAAGCATAATTTAAACCTACCTCTAAAACTGTTAGGAGATTGTGCAGAATCTATAATTTTCTAAACTAAATTTAAATTTTTGCCTTTTAGTTCACAATTTTCTCTTTGAAAGAGCTGTTTGAGGCTTACTTTTTAGTGTTAGAGAATGACTGCTTATGAGAATAAAACATTTGCTTCCAATCCCTCGTAGAAATTTCAATGTAAACTTATTTTTTTATTATCCATATTTTCTTAAGGGGAAATGCTCGCTTGATATATAACCTTTGCAGATCTACATTTGCTCTCTACTGGACAATTATCTTTAGATTTACAACTGCAGGAGGGTTCGATATTAGGTTTGTTGTTCGTCTCATAAATTTTCCTTAAAATTTTGTTGCTGTGCGAATTAATAATTTTATAAATGTTTTTGGTACAAGATTAGCTAATCTTAATCGGTTTCCTATTGAAAATCCTACTTGGTTAATTTTTGGAAGTGCTGATTGATTAACTTTACAAAATACTGTCCAATGTTAATATTTGACAATTTTCAGGGGAGGGTAAACCATATGATTTTTCTTTTTCTGTGTCTACGTTTAATTTCAGATATCATGGTGTTATTTTATATGGATTAAGTCAGATAATTTATTTTTAAAATTTATTTTTCGAGGGAATTTTCATATAATTTTTTATTTTCATTAAAAATATTTAATTCTTGTGTTAACTATATTAGGGATCTGTTTCAAAATAACTTTAGGGTGGTGAGAACTAACATTAATATAGGTGGGAGTTTCATTGTTTCTATAGTATTGTTTAAACTTTTTATTGTTGAGGTTAAGGGTTATATCTAAATAATTGACTATTTTAAGATTAGAAGAAATCTCAATTCTAAATCCTAGTAATTTAAAGGCCCTAATGATTTTCTTTTAGATTTTTAAGGTTAGTGGAACATTAATGTTGAGGATGTACATCATCTCTGTAGAAGCCTATTTGTTTGGTATCTACTATTCTACTAAGGGTATCTAAAATCAGCAGGCCCGGCTGAATCATACACATCCATCAAAGTTGTCATTACATTTAGTCCAGGTGGAATTATTTAGAGTTACAAGTGATTTTCTAGCTGTCAAAATGATGTTTATTTCCTCATCGATGATCTCCACATAGATTTTTGCAAAGTTAATGCAACTTACCAAAAGTTCCATGGTGATAGATGTATAGAAACCTATAATATCAAATTTGATAAAGGTAGCTTTTTCCATATTTTCAATATTGATAAACCATTTTATCGCACCCGATGAATCCTTCCAGAAATTAGTACAGGGTGTAACTAATAATTTATCGGTTATTTTTTTTATTATATTTTAAAAAATTAGAACTAGTTCTGCTTTTGTTGGATTTATTAATCTAAACTGTAGGTTATTAGCGAATTTATGTTTTATGATCCGTCAATAATAAATATGCATCTTTAGTATGGACCTTTTTCGCTCTATCTGAAATGTTTAAATGATTAGTGATATTGACAGTCTTCTAGTCAATCTCGGAGATCCTTCTGTTATACCTATCTAGTTTATAAGTGTCTTTTATTTTGTTAGTAAGACCTTTATTGTGGGCTACATTTATAAATGGTTTTGAATTTGTCAGCTCTGAATGTCTTTAGAGCTCTTAATAATTTTGATATCCTTGTTAAAATTTTCTTCGAATTGGTTGGGCGGCTTTCTGAATATCATTTTTTAATTAGATTAAACAGGTCTCTTTCAAGGGCATTTTGTTGCTCGGTGGAGATTTTGGGGTTTTTAGATCGTAGGTTTCATATTTGTGAGCTGGTGTTTCGGAAGAATTTTTTTTCCATGAGAGACAAGTTGATCGAGTATAAAAAAGAGTATGAAATGATTTTTAGAGTGTATTCCGGACAGAATTTATCTATGGGGCTGGATTATAAAGGTAGTCAAAATTTTCAGATGGAGTAATCCCGACAGAGCTCAACTAATCGTTATAGGGCAATATGGTAAAAGTAAAATAATTTCCGTGGGTGTACAATACAAGTGCGTCCTAGTAATAAAAAAATATTAAAATTGATCTACAAAAAGAGAGCTCGTAACTGTATGAAATTCCGTTGATTTTAAATTGTATCTTGAAACTTGTTCCTTATATTATTGTTGTCTATAATATCTAAATTAATTATCAATAATTTATATCGATGGATATCTTAAGGTCGAAAGACGGGGAATTAAAAAATATATTTAAAAGTATTTTGAATTTACGTTCGGTAGGCTAGGTTTATTGAAGTGTTTTAAGATAATAAATTTTTCTAGAAGACATAAGTTACATCTATCTCCCTTTCCATAGCATGGTTTAACTTTCGCGATTATCTTCCAGTTGGGTTCTCATGATTGCTTTTTAATCGCCAAAAATACATAGAGAGTGTTGTGAAATTTTAGCATTCAATATTGTTTAACGTCATTTGGTGACGGTAAAAACGCAATTTCCAGTTGTTTTCCGTGGAGCCAAAGTAGTATCGTCGTAGGAATTGATCGTTGCTCTGTAGATTATACGTTGAGCCATTCACTAGCCATTTAGTGGGAACCTATTACTTATGTTACCACGAACGACAGTTTGTTTTATGTAAAAATAGGAGTAATCCCCTTGACACTTATCGTATTTACGTAAATTCAATTTTTTTTTTAAATAGTTATTTTTTAATTCCCCGTTTTGCAAACTTGAGTATTTCATCTATATAAATTATTAATTTAAATATTATAGACAACAGTAATAAAACGAACAAATTTTGTGAGACAATTTTAAATTAACTTCACTACAAAGCGAACTTCGCAACGTTTAAAGTTAGTTAGCAACTGATGATTGTGTAACTGTGTGAAACTGCAAGTCGTGCTGTCGACATGGAATATGTGTATTCACTAATATTTACTTAATAGCTCTGTTATATATCACCTGAGTAAAATATATATATATGTGTATGTGCAACTATACGTAGGGTTTTTAACATACCCCCCCCACACACACATATATATATATATATATATATATATATATATATATATATATATATATATATATATTATATTCCAGAAATTATGGAGAAACTTTATGGTAGTTGGCGACACCGTACCTTGATGTCATCCTAATGTTCAGAATTATATCAATTATCTTTTAACATCTAGTGAGTGTGTTTAAAAACCGACTTTAATTATTGGAAGGCAAGAAGCGCGATTGAGGGTACAAGATTGATGGGTCATTTCTTTATGAAAATGTGTCTACATTTGATATTTATAATATGGATGGAAATAGCTGATGGAAGTAATCACAGTGGACAGTGCAGTATCCAACCATGGGTCCTTAATGATCGTCACCAGAGGCGTCTGATTAGAATGTGGTAATAGACGTGTGGTACTGGTTCAAATGATATTTACATTAATTGCAACAGGTACCACAGGGATATCCAGCAGGTTAATTCAGCGGTCTAGCTTCCGTGGTATATAAAAGTAAAAGATTGACCAGGTCACCAATGTGACACTGAACACAGACCCTCACCTAGGTTTAGCTAAATCGACCCTGGAGGACTGGCGATGTGTTCAGTGGTCCGATTAGTCATGATTCCAGTTCCTGTTGTTGCATGGCGAAGACCCGTGAGGCCACACATGAGGTGTATTCGCACGCAAGATCTTGCAACGACCAAGATAAGGGAACTGTGGAAGGTATCTAGCCAGGATGACTGAATATCTCTCCTGAGTTTTTCCGACCACTTGTGGAATCGATGATACTTTGAGTTGCTGCCATATAGGGCGTCATTAAAATACTAGGCACCTAAGCGATAACCTTTGATATGTCAGTATATATCTTCGAATACGTTCATTTTATGTATGGGTAATGTTTTTACGATGACTGCAGATATTACATCTTTCCCTAGAAAAAGCGATAAGCAAAAATAGCGGTCCATCCTGCATTTATGACGGTTATTATACTAATATATATATATATATATATATATATGAGGATAAATAATGTAGAAATAAAAGCTAAAGCAAAAGTTGTATGTTAATTGAAAAGAAATGAATAGATGGCAACTGGTTGATGGATGTGTTGTTCGGACACGTGTGTTTGATTAGTGGTAGGCAACACCTTCATTTCTAATTGTTTTATCAAGTCTCTAGTTGGTCGTTTTAGAATTGTTGGGATTCTTTGCCACTTATGGAAGCGAAACAAGTGTAGGCGTCTTAAGATTGCAAGTATCGTAGAGAAGTGGGGATTAAAAAATAAGATACATAAGGTGATTGAACAGGTGTGCGATGAGATCTCGCAGAAGAAATGAACAACTAAATATTAAACTCCGATCTGACTGAAGAAAGCAACTGCTCCATTGATAATTATTTATGATTAAGCACTGCAAGTATACTGGATGAAGAAAGGGATTTTTACAATTTTTTTTTTATACTTTTCATAAATGAAGAATTATCTGGTCTTCAAAGTAATTATTATTTTTTTGTTTTACTTTTTCTGTAGAAAACAGTAGAATGAAAACCGACTTTCAGTAAAAGACCAACATAATTATATTTCTGAAAACTGTTCTTGTCAGGGGGGTGGTAGTTCACGCAAATTCCTGCAGTGGACTACACGTCATTGACCAAATGTCGAATATTTTCCATAAGCTATGCATAGATCAACGGTAAGAACTATCCCAAATATTTCATCGGGTGCTTTAGGGGATTCAATAAGTCATTTTCACAATACGCAGCATTAATGAAATAAGTGAAGTTATTTCATCGATTTAACAACCACAGATACATTCTGTCCAAAACATGACGACATGCTATCCATTGTATGATGGCATTAAATATACAAATTCCATTATGTTGTCATTTAAATTCATTGCGTATCCAAATGTAAACAAATGTCTTAAAATAATTCTCGGACTTTGTCCATTTCATAATGTGTGGCGTCATTTGTTTACATTTGGATACGCCATTAGCAAATCTGAATGTATGTATGAGAATCATGTAAGATTGTAGTTTTAAGACAGTAAAATCGACCTTGCTAATCGAACGCCTCTCTGTGACCCAATCGGTTAAATGCACGTCAGGTTATATGACGGTTTCGTATAGGATACAGGTTCGGAGGACGAATATTTTCTATGAAAATTTCTCGGACATTCAACCCGGTAAATGTTGTTTAATACTGTTTATTATAAACAGAGCATTTACTTCAATATTTGTATCAATAAAAAGAATACCCGCTCGGCCCGGTGGCTAGGATCAAAGTGCCGGGTCGGGTGTCTGCCGAACTCTCTGCTTGCAGAGATGAACCCGGACGAAGCTCCGCCGGAGGGTAGGGTTTCGTTGGGGGAGGTTGACGGAACTGGCCCGCCTCGGCGGGTTTGGATGATTATTTATTTTTGGCTGGGCCTACGGGCTCAGCGATACCCACATTAAAAAGGCCTTGTGCCACATTCGATCCCCGTGGGTGGATTGATAAATACCATCTATAAAAAGAATGTATAAACATAAAAATGTCTTAAAATAATTGTCTGACTTTGTCCATTTCATAATATACATATATATAAGAATATTAATTATACTTCATAATTAACACGATCCCAAAACGCGAAGATACGATATTTGAAAAAGATGAATTGGAACTGAAAAACTAAACACTTTGATAATGGCTTATGAACACTGAAAATACTTAGACACAGGGCAATTTATAATGATCCGAGATATAAATATATTAAAAATCCTTAAAAAAGATCCTGGTCTTTGAAACATACGAGTGATCTCATCATTTCTAATATTTGTTGGCGTCAAATATCAATATACGGATCTTTTAGTTGGACGGTCATAGTCAGGCATATCTATAAACTATCTTATATTGCTGTCTCACTAGATACTCGTTGAGTCAGCATGCAATCCGTACTCAGATTGATCAATACGAGCAATTTTTTCTGATACATATAACAGCATATTCCAAACAAAATTTATTAATCTGTATGTGATATCTTATGATGTATAAATATGTAGTTTCAGACTATTTGAAACTCTTACAATCATAAACTGGATAATATCGTATTCGATAAAAGTACTGGGCTTATGGATACATTTTAAAACTGATTGATGGATTCTGTAACTTGAAAATTAATAAAAATGGCGGAAAGTATTCGACCAAAAAGTATTGGAAACTAATCTAAATTCATACTATTTGTAAAAGAAAGTTAAAAAAGATCATTGCTTGCGTTTTTCAGTCTATTGTACCGATTGGCATTCGCAACGGAAGCTCCAATACAAACATTTCAGTGTATGTGTGTGTCTATCTGAGGACAGTGCAGAGGATTCAGAAAGAGTTAGATGAGGCTACTGGTGATTACGAAGGTGTTTGGAGTGATTACAAGTGGTGACGTTATACCTCCATTCATCTCTTCACGAGGCTTCAGACTCAAAATAGAGGCTTACATCAAATGCCATGAGGGTGTAGTGCTGTTCTGGATCAAGAGGGTAGCTGCTGGAAGACGCTATATCAGGCAACAGGACTCTGCACCATGAGAGAGGAGCAGGAGAAACCACTGATAGTTGTCAGACAATTTCTGCGACCACATCACCTAACTCACCCACTTTATTATTATATGTGGGGCGCAGTTTAGAAATTTCGTTTCTACCGTCGACGAATGATTTTAGGTAATATCAAATACAGAGCCAGCACTGGTTTCTACAAATATTTCTGGCAATTAAGAAATAATAGTACTTCCCCTTCTGAGATATTATAGCAAGAGCCAAATGTAATGTAGGGAAGTAGATGTCTTGTTGAAAAACACATAATTCGAGCTCATTAAACAAGAATAATGAATTGATAGTTATATGTAGACATAAAAATAAATACCTGCTTAAATACACTGATCCAGTTTAATTTTCAATGTAAATTAATGACTGTTTTTGTTTTCTTTTAAATAACATTACTCTATTGATCTAGTGATACTCTAGTGATACTCTATGTGTTCGTATGTTATGTATAAGCGGACGCACACACATAATACATATATAAGCATATTTATTTGTTCACACGTGAATATATTTATTCATTCATGCATAAACATATATACTGCATATATACATTTTATATTGCATATTACATTTATTCATATATCGTATATATATATATATATATATATATATATATATATATGAATTTTAATATATATACAAGCAAGTAGACCGCTTATACATACATACATACATACATACATACATATATATATATATATATATATATATATATATATATATATATATATATATATATATATATATATATATATATTAGGTAGGTGCAAAAATAATGTCGTTTTCTCACATCGTAACATATGTGAGAAAACGACATTATTTTTGCACCTACCTAATATATATATATATATATATATATATATATATATATATATATATATATATATATATATATATGATAATGTATTCACTGGATACTTTATTAGTTATGCGCCTAAACTCCTTTTTTCATTTAGAACTGCTTCACTATTTCTTTGCATAGATTCAGCGATATTTAAGAAGACGCCTTTCGCACTTTAGGTCTATGGTGTGATTATGCCATCCCATAATTCTTTCAGATTGTTTGGATGCATAATCCAGGTTTCTCGTCTTTCTCTACCACATCTCTTTTTGTGATCCTTTATGAACTGCACTCAGTTTGTTAATTTTATCTTGAAGAATTGCCAGCCGGTGTATTCTTCTGCTACTGTAACCCATCTACTTCAAGGTTCGACGTGTTGCATGTTCAGGGATGATGTTCTACAACTTCTTTTGTGTGCTTTGCCTCTTTAGGACATTGGTTCTCTTCAATTTTCTATCCTGTGTAGCTCTTAGTAAAGAAAATAATGTCTTTCTATTATCTCTCCTAACCCTTTCTTCGCCATCAAGTTAATAAAGTTCACTACGAAATTCATACGTTGTTTTCCTCATTCCCTCTTTCCTTCATTATGTCCTGTGAATATCAAATTTACCAGACCTTTTTTCCCCATTATATGTCCTAGAAATTTCAACGGTTACTTTCGGATGTTAAGTATAAGTGTACTTTTTGTTTCTATTTTCTCAACCCTTGTCTTCGTTTCCATATTTGGTTCATATTCTTCTCAGCATCTTTCTATGGAACTACATTTCAAGATTGTCCATCATTCACTGCCATATGAGAAGACTGATATTATCGGTTAGTACTATTTTTCTTTACCTCTAACGATTTTTTGTTCCTTAATACTGCGCTTATCGTTTGGAAGGCAGTTTCACATTTTCCATATTTAAATTGTTGGACTTTGATCTTGTTATCACCAATTTGTAATTTGCATGTTGGACTGTTCCTGATGTTGGCAACCATGAATTCTGTCTTCTTACAATTTAGGTCTATTCCTTTCTTTTCGCTTTTCTTCACAGCTATCAGTGAGAATTCTTGGAGTTTCCTTTCTTTGTCTGCTATCAACACTGTGTGTTTTTCATATCGCTATGTTATTATTCTCTTCTATATACTTCCACTGTAAAGAGTTTGTTACTTGAGTGACTGTTGCCTTTCTAACAGTTTGAACCAGCCGGGAAATTCGCCACCAGCCTCTTTACATCAACAAGAGATTTCCGACTCCACACACTATAATATATTTTTCTATTTCTGACCATTCACTGTAAACATAAGAGTTTCATATGTATGAAAACCCTATTTTTTTAAAATACTCAGTACCACAGTATGTGCCAGGTTAAAGAATTAAGTAATTTGAAAAGGAATGTTATATTTAAAATTAAATATTTATTGAGCAAAATAAATGGTTTTGACTTATTAATGAACCTGTAAGTATGTATTCGTTTCTGAATCTGGTTCGGTCTCTCCTTCTCCTGTTCTCTCTCTCTCTAGCAATTTTTACCTATCATAATTTTACACAGACCCCACACACGCATATACGTGCATGCGAGGAAATATTATTCTGCGAAAGAATAGAAAAATGCTGACATGTATACATTCACGAGACATTCACGATGAATTTTCGCTACACTTCCAATTTTTGAATTTCAAAATACAAATGCGTATGTATAGACACAACACTACCCATATACATACATATATCAAATCCCAAACTGTCCATATATGTTTATATATGTATGAGTCCCGGCGGACAAGGAAGTGTATATGTGTGTCTGCGTATCTCAACGGGTGTACGGACATGCATCTATGTTTGTTAGCATGAGTGACATCACGACGACGATTCCACCCACTCCCATAATAACACCAATACACGCAATCTACATAAACCAAAAATTTAAATAGAATTAATCACTTTGTCTGACGATCGCAAAAGAGTGAAAACCAGGGTCACAAACTCACATCAATCCAACCAAATATGTTAGCTCTATCTCTGATATTTAGCGCTTTCTAATAAGTACCGCGCATATAATATATAAATAAGTATATATATATATATATATATATATATATATATATATATATATATATATATATATATATATATATATATATATATATATATATATAGTTAAGTTACGAAGAACGTGGTAAACCGTATGGGTAATTCCAAGGTGGATGAAATCCTGAGGGCTGACTGTGAATCCAGAGCTAATATTTAATGAAAAACAGACCACTTTAAGGTACCATTACAATAATTTATTTCACCAAAATCCTTTTTAAGGACTCCGGATCATCAGGTAACATTTCCAACAACGAAATGAAAGGAAAGCTTTTCTTTTCCTTTCATTTCGTTGTTGGAAGTGTTACCTGATGATCCGGACTCCTTAAAAAGGATTTTGGTGAAATAAATTATTGTAATGGTACCTTAAAGTGGTCTGTTTTTCATTAAATATATATATATATATATATATATATATATATATATATATATATATATATATATATATATATATATATATATATATATATATATATTATGCACACATATTTTTGCACACACATACACATATATGTGTGTGTGTGTGTGTGAAATCTTATTATTCCTTCATATCTTCCAATAAACTAACTACACTTAAATTTCAAATAGGCAGACTGGTTGGAATAAAAGTGATAGCACCAATTTAAAAATAATTTTTAATGGTAAATATTAATTTTTTTATTATTATAACACCTTTCTCTAGAATTTTCAAAACTTAAAATAAGAGGTGGGAGGAAATTTTCTGAATATCTAATAAAAGTAGTCGTTGGTATAAAAATATTCCTGGTGCATTTTTCTTAAAAAAAATGATAATTGTCCGATATTTTCTGTTCTGAATCTGAAAAGTATCAATCCATACATGTATATAAGTTAATATTAATACAACCAGATATACACGTTGGGAGAAATACTGGTGGATATATATATCAGTATGAGATCGAGGGTTTGATTGAAAGCGACAAGAAAGACGGGAAATTGCGAACTTATCAACATATTCATAAATGTCTTCATAAATATTTACAACGGCAGACTTTCATTGCATTAATATTCAATCGGGAAGATAAAAAACGCTATGGTCCTCGATTATGTCAGATGCCTCTTACGTCAAGTCGATGACTATGTGTGGCTTGCGAGGTTTCATTTGTCGAAAGCTCAACAGTCGAGAAATGACAATGATTAGAAAGTCCAAGGGATTCAATCGATAGAGGTAATGTAGTTTGTAAGCAATGAGTCAGTTTGGGAGGTGAAAGACAAATGAAGCAAAGTATTAATCAGAAACAGGGTTTCCTTCAAAATATTATCTTAGTGAAATGAAAGAAGTTTTGCAAAGAGGCCAATACTGATATATATATATATATATATATATATATATATATATATATATATATATATATGCTGTATGTATAGCTGGCTACTCGTCAATTATGATAGCTAGACAATCTCTATTGCAGACACTTTCTCAGGCGTCTTTGTGTTTATTCAACACCCACTGGTTTATACTGCAACTATGCTGAGCAGACCTGTCTAAGTGTGGCTGGTTCTACAGAAGTCTTCACCACTCTAAACAAATCTTTTGTGTGGATAGTCTGCAGTTCAGTTCTGTGTTCCTTCTT
Source organism: Acanthosepion lycidas (assembly GCA_963932145.1). Taxonomy (NCBI): domain Eukaryota; kingdom Metazoa; phylum Mollusca; class Cephalopoda; order Sepiida; family Sepiidae; genus Acanthosepion; species Acanthosepion lycidas. The sequence continues at coordinate 36,712,500 of OZ010593.1, read as the reverse complement.
TGCTGAGCAACAAATCCACTGGTGAGAGAATTAAGGCGACGGTAACAGGTACAGGATTAAAAACTGAACTTAAAGACACTCATACGGCGAAAAAGATTGGAGAGTCCATCATATATATATATATATATATATATATATATGTGTGTGTGTGTGTAGTTTGGGTGTGTCAGTGTGTGTGTTTGTGCGTGCGTGCATGCGTGTGTGTGTGTGACGAATAATTTTGCATCTTCAACTCACAGTTGAAAAAGGTAAAGTTTATATACTCCAAATTCTATTTTTAAATCTAATTTCTGGCCTTAATACGGATCTAGATCCATCATTAGTTTGGATAATATTTATTGATATTGATTCGTTTTCTACGACTTGTTAACCCTTTGTAAGTTATTTCAGGCGAGAAAATATTTTTACATTGTAAGAATCTTTTTTGGAGGGAGATAATAATGATTTAGTGATACAAGTCTTACTAATTAACCCATAGCTGGGGTGTGAAAAGGTGGATTCATACATTTCCAAAGAGTATTTGCGCGTAAGTTAATGTAACGAATCCAACGGGAATTGGAACTTGGCTTGCTGATTAACAATTCTGAGCCATTATCCATTACATCACTCTTACATCCAAGTTTACAGCACTTGGTATTCTCAAACGGTCATCTATCTTGTTACTGACCAGGCTCGACATTGCTTAACTTCCGTGATCGTGGCCGTAAATATTTGTGTAATGATATAGAAGTGGATTATACAGTTACAAACAAGTGGATCATTCTCCCAACTCAGTGTAATCTATTTTGTACTTTTTTCCTGAACCTGTTTGCAGTGTTTATTCATTATTGTTAATACTATTTGTGTTTATTGACTTTTCTCTACAATAGAACCGTGTGGCTTTTCCCAGGGACGAAGAGGCAGCACGTTACCTCAGAATTTCAGCAACCTCCTTAAATTAACAATTCATACATAGCTTGTATTAGTAATGCCATTTGGTTCATTCTTCCTTGCATTTAGAATTTTTACACTACCATTGCTTGGCCCATTGGGACGTTTTCAAATATCCTAATAATGATGGAAAAACTGTCTCAATCCGGTTCTTACTCATTAGATATATGAAATATATTTTTTATTGATGTTTAGTTGTTTTTTTTCTTTGCTGATTCATGTGATATTAAAGAAATTGTGTACATTTACTGTCTTGAATATGATATTTCAATGATCCTAATTCGTCTAGAATCTATCCAGTGCTTGTAATCGGTTTCTCCTTCTTTTTCTTTATTCATTTTAAAGCATCAATATCGACAAATGTTATTCAGCCACATTAAAGTTATATTTTAAGTGACAAATTACCACCCTTCAAAAACTTAACCTGTGTTAGAGAAATACAGTCTGTTACTGTTTCATTGATTTACATTTGCCGAATTCTGTGAATAGCATCAGATGTTTTGGTTTAAAATAATAAATCAAAATTAACAGAGCATCAATACTCATATATACAATCATAATCTGCGAAAGTAAAACCTACAACTGATTTATATTGATAATGATCGAGATATTAATAATATTATGAATATATTGGAGCCATAGAGAGTCATTAGATGTCTGTATAGCTTTTGAGTGAGGACTTGTAAATACTTTTGAAACGGCCTAATAATGTTATGATTATTATAATATTGTAAAGGAAAAATTATTTTGTTTTTTTGAAAATTATCACGTGGTCATCACTGTGAATAGTGTGACTGTAAATCTTTCATCTCCTATATATTATTTACTTTTCTGATTTCATGCTACTATTGAGGATATCGTTTCATGTGTTACTTGGGTAAGGGTTGCTAAATTGGTCTATTATTTATATGTATGAATCAATGTATTTTCTATAAATCTTCAAGCACAGACAGAAAGATTCTGTGTGTTTACAGTACGATGGTTAGACGTAACTAAAATAGCTAATAACAATGCAGCAGGAAATATGGGTATTTGGCTTGGTTTTCAAATAATATTTGTGCTGTGTATTACTGCATCTGATGGGATATCAAGTGATGATTATGCCCAGAAATGAGAAAGCACTCATTATCAGCATGTATGTAAGCTTTCTGTTCTCCGTCCATACCATCTCTATATCAGTACATCGATATTGGGCTACATGTAAAAGCTAAGCATTACCTTTGAAATTCGCGAGCTTTTCACCCGATTTGAGCTTCTAATAAGAAAGGCAGTTCAAAATTCGTAGCACTTGACTTAGATATGTAGCGGTATTCACCATTTGTAACCTGAAATTGCAATTTTGGCATGGAGGGATAATAAAAATATTGATTGTTATTTCTAAATTGACTTGAGAGAAAAATGATTTTATTTCTAAGAGTAATATATCTTATTTGTGTTGGAAAAATTTTGAAAAATGACTTGATCCGTGTTATATAGTTTATGCAGGCTTTTCCCAGTTTTCCTGCTTCTGTGAAGTAACAAGTGCTAAAGAAGGAAAATGGATAGGAAAAGTATTAAGGAATTTGTTTGGGTCCAAATTGCAACAAGTCACAGCCATTCATTTTATGAATATACAATTTTCATGGCGTTGCGCTATTGGAAGAAGAAGAGAAAAATGGCATGAAAGGGCCAAAATGGATGAGCGTAGAGGAAAGGAACTCATTCTTCATTGTCAATTTTATTCAAGGGGATCTGCTTTCCATCCATAGGTATTCGCTCAATTGCATAATCCTAATATGCATATGGCTATGCATGCATACATACACACACACATATATGTATGTATATGTGGGCATATATATATATATATATATATATATATATATATATATATATATATATATATATATATATATGTATGTGTGTGTGTGTGTGTATATATGTTCTTGCTGTTATATTTCACATTAAATATGAATGATCACAAGAACATATATTCAGAAACAAACACACACATGCAAGCATAATAACATACGCATATATTCATATATACCCACTCGTAAAATGATAAAATGATCTGAACTAGCAAGATTAATTTATATGCATTCATATGTTCATCTCTCTCTCTCTCTCTCTCTCATATATATATATATATATATATATATATATATATATATATATATATATATATATATACTATGCCACACCAATTTCACGATTCGGAGTTTTACGTACAACGCATTCTTCAGGGGCTGAGTATATATTGACCGTTACGCAATTTCGACTTTAATAAAAAAAATATCTGGTTATCGCAATGTCGGTGCAGTTATATATTTTCCTTCGATTACAGCTTTTTTAATTTTAAAAATTAATTTATTTGGCATTTAAAATATATGGCATTTGTATATGTATATATATATATATATATATATATATATATATATATATATATATATATATATATATATATATGTATACATATAAGTACAATAATATTTTAGAGTTGTGAATTTTTTTTTTTGATATTAATTATTATTTCCGGATCAACGTATTAAAGCAGATATTTATTTTTATGCCTACATGAAACATTAATACATTTCTCTTGTTTAATAAGCTAGGGTTATTTATTATATTAATGTTGTTCCAACGAATCTTTCAGAAGTGTTGCACAAAAAAGGTTCCTTTGAAAGAATTCGTTCCGTCATTTTCAAATATATATATATATATATATATATATATATATATATATATATATATATATATATATATATATATATATATATATATATATATATATGTATATATATATAATAAAAAGGCTTAAATATTCCATGGTGATAATTTATTCCATTGGAATCGTAAATACGATCCAATTAATCAGACTTACAAATTCAAAATAAAACAGAAATGTTTATATGTTTTGCATATGTATGTGTATATTTACCACTAATATTATCTATCTATCTATCTATCTATATATATATATATATATATATATATATATATATATATATATATATATGCCTTTGAAAATGTCGGAAAAAATTATTTTACAAGAATGTAAAAGAATGCGTTTCGTCATCTAGCATTTTTCGGCTAGATTTTTTAAATAATAATAAAAAACAATCCCAGCATCCCTCGTTCGCCGACATGTGCCTCAAACCATCCAATGAATTCCTTAAGGACGAAAGGCGTCACACAATAACTTTTTCCCACTTTCTCATATATTTTTTCACCCAGTATTGTTCTTGATGCACCACAATTTTGAAAAAGCAATAAGAAGGATAATCCATAGATATATTAAATCTGTAGAACAAAATGCCCATTTAACATTTATGATACAAAGTTTAAAACTAGAAATTAATGCTAGATGACGGAACGCATTCTTTTTGGTTCCTCTAAAGAATTTTTCCGACATTTTCAAAGGCATATATATATATATATATATATATATATATATATATATATATATATATATATATATATATATATAAATTTTATTTAAAAAAAAAATATTTCTCAGTCCACCAACTTTCTATATAAGACTAATGTGGTTTATGAATTTATTTGTACAATCAGAGATTGCATTTTTGTAAACAATACACAAATTGAAGTTGATTATCAGTATTCTTCTCTCAGTACATTTTATGATTATTAAGAAAACACGTTCCTGCATTTTCATAAGAAAACACGTTCCTATATTTTCATGTTGCATGGTTGTTGATAGAACATCTTAAACATAGTGATGCTGGAAAACTTACTGGGCCACCAGTGAAAATTTCACATTTCAGCTCTTTTCTTCAGGTAAAAATGATTTTTTTTATTTTGAAAAGAGCACAAATTATTATTTATTATTACAGAAAGGACAAAACAGAAAAAGTATGGAGTTAGTAATTAGTGGTGCTAGCTTTGCCATAAATAATGGCCTCAATTCAATGTGGTATTGAATGGAACATGGTTCAGATTTTCTCATTGGGAAACATTTTCCATTCTTCTTGATATTAATTCAAAAGCTCTTGGAGATTGCATGGTATCACTGGAGCAGTTCTTCCTTCAGTTTCCACCACAATGGGAAACATGTTTTGGGTGTTTTAAGCATTGTTTATGTAGCCATCTCTCATTGAGCCACTTTTCCCATCAAAGTTCCAACATTCATCTTTGTTTTAGCAGAAATCTTAGCCATGATTTTCGTGTAAAAATGTAGCCTGTTCTTTAAATAAAATGACTTGTCAAGACATCTTACACTAATGTTAATAAAATGTAACAATTCATATTTAGAAATTTGGATATTATTATGAGTTTACTGTCTCAGATTTTTCATTGGCTTAATATTTTTGCATGGCCCTTTTTCAGCTTCCAGCTTCATTGTGTATCTTCTGTTATACGGCCTCTACGAAAATCAACAACTTATTTTCTAATCTTCAAATTCAACAGACACGACTAAGAGAAGTATATTCCTAAAAAAAGCTTAACTTCATAATAAAAATATAGATGTATAATCATTTTATGTAGTTCCCCCAAACTTTTGCGTGTCAGTGTAGCGTACAACAATCAAACTTTTCCGAAGACTTACGTACAATTTATCAGAACAACGTTATATCAAGCAATACATTAATTAGCATTATAAAGACCATAGCAACAATAGACGGTTTGTTATAAACAACACCAAAATAATACATTGATCAAATAACAAAAAAAGCCATCTACATCAGACAGAAGCAAACACTAATTAGTATAAGTAATTACAGTCTCCAATCTAGCATTCTCTATTTGATATAATAATAATAATAATAATAATAATAATAATAATAATAATAATAATAATAATAATAACACGTCATCACACACGTTCTGTACTCATTTTTGCGCAACGGGTGGATGAGACTTCGTGGGTTTTGAATGTGTTCTATTAAATTTAAATATAACCTTCCATGAAATGCGCTAATTACGACCATTACCGTTTTTCACATAATACAATAATTACACATCCTTGAGTCGAAAGCTTGGATACAGGCATAATAAAAGATTTGTAAATTTCAAATATCAACGAATTCCTATTTTTAGTGAAGGATAATTTCTTAATTTGTAGAAAATGATGTAAGAATTGTCTGTTGAAAATAGCATTTACCAAAATCACGATTTTGATATTTGATCATATTACAGTCATATCACATTAAAACAGGTTCGCGTTTGAGGAACGAAGTACGTTGAGTCTGTTCAGTACTTGAGAGACTACTGAGAAATATCAAGCGCTGTAAGATATATGACAGGCTTAGCAACCCAACGATTGATATAATCACAATAATTAAACTAAAAGAAAACCTCGATATATGGGAGTGGTTTGGTGGCTGGTTATTGAAATTACTGATTTTGATAAGTGGTTAGGCAAAAAGGTTTTAGCTATCTATCTATCTATCTATCTATCTATCTATCTATATATATATATATATATATATATATATATATATATAATTTCAGCTCTTTAGGGAGTTTGATTGTGAAATTTAATTCATGTATAATAATCATATTCTTTTCAAAATTTCAAATATTTTTCCCTAAGAAGTCGCTAAAAATTAAAAAAAAAGAATTCCATTTTAAGTGAAATGAATTAACTTCTTTAAGAAAATAATATATATGTAAATAAATTCAATTTCAAAATGAAGTCATCTGATGATTGGATGCAGACACCACGAAACTCAAAGTAGGAATACGATAAGCGAACATTTAATTTCCTACTATTTATGCTCTGTCACTTAATATTGAGCACTCTACTTACAATTACTACTTGCCTTATAAATGTTTCTAGAAATTCCTTAGTTGGTCATTCTTTTGGTAAAACGCATATTTTGTTATAGATTTATGTGAGTTTGTGACCCTGGGTTTCACGCTTTTGCGATCGTCAGAAAAAACTGATTATTTTTTTCAAATTTGGGTTTATATAGATTGCGTGTATTGGTGTTATTATGGGAGTGGGGGGAATCGTCGTCGTGATGTCATCCAATCTTTGAATTTCAACATACAAATGCGTATATATAACTCCACAGCCAAAACGCAACAACAGAAAGAGAAATATTATCTGGTTTAATCCACCATACAACAAAACCGTTAAAACGAACACAGATATTCCTAAACTTAATAGAAAAGCACTCCACTGAAACAAACCGATTAACAAAAATATTCAACAAAAATAACATAAAGATAAGTTACAGCTGCACAAAAAGTATAACAGAAATAATCAAAAGCCACAACAAAAAAATGGCAACGTACAAAAACGAAACCAAGGATCCAAAATGCAACTGCAGAAATAGAACAACATGTCCACTGCAGGGAAATTGCCAACTTACGAACACAATATACAAGACCAAGGTAAGTGCAAACAACAGCATAATGTACTACATCGGTGCCACTGAAGGTCCATTCAAGAAGAGGAATAAAAACCACAACCGTTCATTCACCAACAGGAAATACTCGAACAGCACTACACTATCCACATACATATGGCAGCAAAAAGACAGAAATATCACACCAACAATAAGTTCGAAAGCACTGAAAAAGCGCCTGCCTACAGCAACATTACAAAAAAAATGCCTACTTTGCCTATACGAAAAAGTAGCAATAATATCACACACCCAGCAAAAGAATTTACTAAACAAAAAATCAGAGATAATCTCCAAATGTAGGCATGAGAACAAGTACCTATTATCCGAATTTATACCAAACGGATAAAAAAAAACAAAAAAAAAAATCGACAAAAAAAACAATCATTCTTTAATTCAAGCTACCATCACAATAATTACATTCATCGTTATTATCATTGCACCACCATTAGTAATCACTTCTACCACTTTACAATAACTATTAACTACTAATATTATCATTACCACCAACACCCAACAGCATTACAACCACATCACATCTACTATTAACATATAAATCCACTATAATTATTAACGTAAATTACTCCCCCTCCCCCAGCATATTTAATACCACCAAATAAAAACCAATAAGATCAGAGATAATTTCCAAATGTAGGCATGAGAATAAATACCTATTATCAGGATTTATACCAAAATAAATAAATAAATAAATATAGAAAATAAAATAAAATAAAACACCAACAATCACTCTTTAGTCAAGCTAGCACCACAATAATTACATTTATTGTTTTTATCATTCTCCCATCACCATTACTAATCACTTCTACCAATTTACAATAACTATTAGCTACTTATATTATCATTGTCACCAACCACCTTACATATTTACTATCACATCACATCTATTATTATCATATAAACCCGTCATAATTATTAACGTAAACTACCCCCTCCCCAATGCAAGATTCAACCTCAATATATTTAATACCACCATAAAAATAACCAATAAGGATTACAAACTGAAATTTCTACCAGTCACATATGCACAGTCATAAAAAAAAAAAAAAAAAACAACAAGCAAATAACCAGCTTTAAAATAATAACAAAAAAAAAAAAATTAAAAATTAAATTAAAAATAAAAATTATAGCAATTTTCAACTATCATAATTTTTCACAGAATACCTATTATCAGGATTTATACCAAAATAAATTAATATATATAACGAAATAAAATAAAACACCAACAATCACTTTTTAGTTCAAGCTAACACCACAATAATTACATTAATTGTTTTTATCATTCTCCCACCACCATTACTAATCACTTCTACCAATTTACAATAACTATTAGCTACTTATATTATCATTGTCACCAATCCCTCTACAACATTGCTATCACATCACATCTACTATTATCATATAAACTAAAATTATTAACTGCCCCCTCCCCCAGCATATTTAATACCACCATAAAAAATAATCAATAAGGATTACAAACCGAAATTTCTACCGGTTACATATACACAGTCATCAAAAACAAGCAAATAACCAGCTTTAAAATGATAACAAATAATCTTTTTTTTAAAATTAAAATTAAAAATAATAGCAATTTTTACCTATCATAATTTTACACAGACCCCACCACACGCATATACGTGCATGCGAGGAAATATTATTCTGCGAAAGAATAGAAAAATGCTGACATGTATACATTCACGAGACATTCATGATAAATTTTCGCTACACTTGCAATCTTTGAATTTCAACATACAAATGCGTATGTATAGACACAACACCACCCATATACATACATATGTCAAATCCCATACTGTCCACATATGTTTATATATGTATGAGTCCCGGCGGACCAGCAAGTGTGTATGTGTGTCTGCGTATCTCAACGGGTGTACGGACATGCATCTATGTTTGCGTTAGCATGAGTGACATTACGACGACGATCCCCCCACTCCCATAATAACACCAATATACGCAATCTACATAAACCCCAAATTTAAAAAGAATTAATCACTTTGTCTGACGATCGCAAAAGAGTGAAAACCAGGGTCACAAACTCACATCAATCCAACCAAATATGTTAGCTTTATCTCTGATATTGAGCGCTTTCTAATAAGTACCGCGCATATAATATATAAATAATGATATATATATATATATACACACTTGTCATATATTTTGTTATATATGTGTGTTTGTATATATACTCATTAAATATAACACATATAAACAACATCCCTTCATTCTGAGATGTTCTATTAAATAGAAGAGGCATATAATACCATTTGTGCC
>OZ010593.1:36627910-36697910 GCA_963932145.1 Acanthosepion lycidas | reverse complement strand
GAGGTGGATTCCAGTGTGGCTGGTGAAGGATCACATGTTTGAGTCTGGAATTTGCCTTCACTAATACTGGCTCTAACCTAAATTTAGAGAACGCAGTTTGATCTTCGATTTCACACAAAGCTGGTGAAAGATGGATTTATGCCTTTCTCTAGGTCATTAACGCGAAAGTGGTCATAACAATCCTCGTCAGAATTGGAAATCAACTCCCCGATTCCACATTCTGACCTAATATTGCTTGCGTTAACAGCACATCATAATAATGATAATGGAGTTATAAATATTAGCAATGAATACCATAATCTTCACACAGTTTTAACCATTTGCCTGTCCAGAACACTTTCGCGTGTACTATACAAACTTGCATGCTTGTATTCAGATGCTTAACTATTGCAAGGCAACTCAGCTTATTTGGAAAATAGAATGTGCTGATATATAGTGTTTCACGTAATAAGAACCTGTGCATCACATGGAATGCAAAGAATGTACAAATCATAAGTTATTTACACCACGTTCTGTGCATCACAGGTTACAATCATTTCAATAAAGTGGAAACATTGATGTCTTTCATTTGCGACCTTACATTATCAGTCAAGCGTCTTGCGATGGACAAAATATTAGATTAGGTCTTTTCTCAGACGTTCTGCTCAATAGTAGACGCTTTTCTTAAGTGTCCTTAGTTTTACCATTCTTTTAAAATAATGGCTCGTGTACACCACATATGATGCACGGATGTAGTAATCACATGACCTGTTTATCACATAGGATGCGCAGGACAAGCTAAGGGTTAAGAGCATTGAGAAAAGTATCAAATGTATTTGCAAGAATGTAAATTATTTTAACAATTTGGTCCACACGTGCTTTGGTCAGCAAAAAACATGATGGCATCCATAGTAATTGGTGAGATTTACGGATACTTGACTGTACAAAATCATCAATGATATCAGCAAATAATAAATTGCATGGAAGTAATGTCAGAATTTGCAATAGGGTTGCCAAATGAGCCCAGAGTAGGATGGAATTGTCAATCATTCCAGTAAGTGTAGCTATTACCCCATAATAAATAAAGTTCAAGGTCAAAGGTATGGAGTGCTTGACGAGGATCGTAATACTGGGCTTGGTAAAGAGCTTATTAGTCATTATCCAAAGATCAAGCATCACAGAAGGAGTATCAAATAGAAAAGTTTTTTCGACACCATCAAGCTATTAAGCATTTCAGAAGGTCGTATAAAACTGAATAGCCCGTAAGCCATTATCGAAAGGATTAAGACATCACAGAAAGATTATAAAACATAATTTTCTGTAAGCCAACGATGAAGCATGTTTGAAGGGGTTTGAAATAAACTAGCTAATTAGTCACAATCCAAACTTTTCCAGAGTATAAAGGATTTATGAGTAAGTGGGAACGCTAATTAATTCGGAATTAAGCAAACAACTTTGGTTCGATAAAACCGTTTATTTTAATCCTACTGAATAAAATACAGTATTTTAACTTTTAAAATTCGAATAAGTCGTCAATCAATATTAGAAAGTTAATATAAGTTACAAAAATATCTATCAGTTACTTGTTCCAGTATAGCACAGGGATTAATTTTTATCAACGTTACGATTTATTCTCCATGCTGGAACTTTTTCACTCTTCCAGACGAAAAATTTCACTTTTTAATTGAGCAAGCCAATTACTCTCTGCTATGGCACCATCTTCATAAACAGTGCATATATTTTTTGTTGTTTGTACAGCGTTTTTTCATTTCAGAAAATAAAAGATTATGAAATAAATTTATCTCATACGCCGCCAATGTCATTTTTACCGTAAAAACATTTAAAATTCACACCCGAAAAGACGCGTTTAAATATCGCATTTCAGAATATGCATTTATGTTATAAATTTCATTCACGTGTGAAACGAAATCACGTGTTCAAACGTCCCTTATTAAAAAAAAAAAGCTACGATACTTTGTCCGAATCCAGTATATGATTAGTGTAGTTAATTCTTTTTACCTTATACAGGATTAAGGCATTGTGCTACAAAATTACAGATATGCTTTCAACCCAATTTCAGTCAAATTTTAAAATGTAAATATTAAGATATTAAAATCATGTACAGTCATTCATTTTTAATCAAGACAATATGAAAAAAATTAAACGAAGAAAGCGTAGAACTACACGCAAATATATTCACATTTTTTATATTATCGGCTGCATTTTTAGTAAGACAACAATTTCTAAGTGACGTATGTATGTGTATAAATGAGATGTTACTATTTAGGCAGGCGCATGTGACTTTGTATGTGTCGGTGTCTATGTGTGTGAGTGTGTGTGTGGTCTTAGACGTATCACTCTTCAGGCGTGTGGGAGATTAATATATAAAAGAGAATATTCTTGCGCTTTTATTTCAAGCACAACGTCTTCGTGTTCAACATACGATTCTTATTCTTTTCCCTTTGGTTAAATCTGAAATTCAACCTTACGCTTTCACTTTTTTATAAGGGGGAAATGCTTTTTTTGCGTCTTTAATCCACTTGGAACTGGTATAATTTCTAAAGAGGTCTTCCTCTGTTCACTGGATGATTACTTTCGATGTCAATATCAGTAATATCTGTGGTGTCATTATCTTTTTTTTATTGAAGATACCAAATTTTTCTTCACACGGCATTTCAATAATTTATTTCCATATTTTTTACTCTAATATTTATAACGGCTGAAACATTTTGCGTTAGGACTAAGCTTAATATCCGGTCCAAAAGTGGACAAAGGTGTTGAAGCAAGACCATAGTGCACGAAGCCTACTGTTGAAGAGAAGTTACATACATTGAAAAATATTCGCCAAATACACATATATGTCAGTGGATGCAATATATAACAGAATTTTGTAATTTTGTAGGGCACTTCGAGGCGGTGTATTGGTTAGCAAGCTTGTCTCGCTAGAACAATTACGACTGAGTAGTGAGTTCGATCCACACTGGGTACCCCATACTTTCGGCCTTGTGCCACATCTAAGGTACGCTTGGAAAATCACTATAATAGAATTTTGGGGATTTAGGCAAATCATTATACTAATTCATCAAGTCTAGAAGAATCCTCAACAAAATTCAGAAACCACTGGACGGCCGTTTCGTCCTATTTCGGGACTCATCAGCAGTGCACATCTCCTACCGAGATTCGAACTTGGAATGTTTCGATACAACGCAAGCGGTGACGAAGAAGAAACTGAATATACTCGATACAGCGCCGCTACTCAGAAATTTCGTGGTGATACTGATCCAAGTATTCATAACCCAACGGATTTTTTCTTTATATATAATAATATCATGGTCTGTACAGGGATGACGGTCTGATGATAGCGCTAAAAAGAACAAATGACTATAACAAAAGCGCTTTTCGATCTCTTCGAAAGCCTCGTCTTTGAAATATAAAGCGACATGAATAAAAAGTTGTCAACTATCTGGACGTAGAATTAAATCTTCAAACTGACAATGTCTCCCCATACATGAAACCGAACGTAAAATTAAAATATGTGAATATTAGATCCAACCACACTCCGAACATAATAAATCACATGCCTAAAGGAATAGAGTCTAGGTTAGCCAGAAAGAAAGAATATGAGAATAACTTAAAAGTAGAGGGTCATAAAACCAAACTAGAAATTAAACCCCAAATTAAACAACATATGAAGAATAATTCCAGGAAAAGAAAAATATAATTTGGTTTAACTCCCTTTTTAACTTAGAGGTAAAATGTAAAATAGGGTAATTATTTGTCAAAGTGCTTACTAAACACTTCCCAAAAAATTTAGAATTACATAAGATATTCAATAAAAACACGGTTAAATTAAGCTATAGCTGCACTAGTTACTTAGAAATAATAATAAACAGACAAAAGGCCAGAAATTTCAAAACGAACGCGCAGTAAAATATAGATAACAGGAGTAATTTATGCAACTGTAGAAATAAGAATAGATGTTCATTAGATGGAGTTTGTAAAAACAGAAACAATAATCTATAAATCAGAAGTAACAGATATTAATGGCCAAAATAAAACATACATAGGATGTACTGAAGCTACTTTCAAACGTAGATGGTACAATCATAGGTCGTCATTCGAGCTAGTAAATCTTAGGTACTCTACCAGACTAGTTGACCATGTGTGAAATTAAAAAAAAAAGAAAAAAAAAAAGGAAAAGACAAAAAAAAAACCAACAGGAATGCGATCGTAAGCTTGAAAATTTTAAAAAAGGCGAAAAACTATAACAACTACAAAAATATTTGCAACAACTGGAAAAAAATTAGCAATTATGACATTTACGTATCCAAAGAACCTTTTGAAACAGAAAACCGAAGCCTTGAGTTTTTGCTTACATATGAGGAAATTCCTTTTAAGCACATATGAGGCTGGGTGAAATAATTAAAAATAAATGTACATTTTAATTACCCCTACCACCGATACATTTATAGTACCATTGCATTCTTCCCCTTCTTCTTCTTCTTCTTCTTTACATACTCCAACTCCCTTTCTATTACATCCAACGTCGAGTTTATTTATTTTTTTTAAATATAATATAGCGGTCATTATTTTTTTATAAGAAATAATGCGTTAAAGGGTCATTTGATAAACATGATAACGTAAGGTTGAAACCAAGGCGAAAGATTCAACTCACCTACTGCTCTACATGTTATTTAACTTTTTAATACCACTGTTCCCTAGTCTGTTTCAACTTTGACCATTAACGTTTTATATATATATATATATATATATATATATATATATATATATATATATATATATATATATATATATGTACTTAATATACCTAAGTTTAAAAAAATGTTTTTAATAATCTAAATATCTCTTGTAACTTTTATTTTAGTTTTAATTGAAAGCTATTAGATTAAATTTAATATTTCCAATAATAAAATGCATTGCTGTATTTGAAGCGGAATTTAAATTGATTGGAAATATATATTTTCTGATTATTATAAATAGAACGTAGAACAGGTAGTGGAAAGAATGGTGATACGGTAAAAATCTGCTATGCGCTAAAAAGGAGAGAACTTGTGGAAAAGCTATGGTAGCCCACTTATTGAAGGTACACGGCATTCAAAATAAGTAGAACATTTATTATTTCATATAAAACTAAGAACGGGGTAAAGAAGGTATCTCTAAAGAAAAGCGTGACTTAAGGCTTAAAATGACAATTTTTTTCTTGAAGCTTTTATTTTAGCTCTAATTACGAGCTAATAGATTAAATATTATATTTCCAATAACAAAAAGTACTTTGCAGTGTTTCGAATTGAATTTACATTGATTGGAGTAAATAGGATAAGGAACATATGAGAAAACATTTAAAAATTTAAAATATTTTCTTTTATTTAAGTTTCATCAGAAAATGAAATATGGAGGAGAAAAGAAAATTCTGGTATTTTTTATTTTTGTTTTGTTTGTTTTTCATTGTTTGAGCAGACCTCTTGTGTATCTGTCATGTCGAGCAGACTTTTCGTGTCTAATTCATGCGTATATTATAGTTCTAGTTCATCTTGAGCGTATAGTGAGCATTTTCATTTATGGTTGTTGTTTGTCGATATGCTGAGATGCGGAAGTTTTGCCTGAGAGTGAAAGAATTTAAGCAACACCAATTGTGGTTGTAGGTAGATATAACTTAGATATGGATTTTATAAAAACTGGTGATATAATAAAGTATTTTTGACCTGTGTTTATAGATGACAAAATATTTATCAGAACTCTGAGCGTCTTTTTACTGTGAAATCTATTAAAAATCTTTCTGGAAAGTTTTATTTTAGTTTTAATTCCAAAGTAATAGATCAGATTTAATGTTCCCAACAAGCTAAATACTTGCTGTATCTCAGATCAAAATTAAATTGACTGGAATTATTTTTCTTTATCTGTAAAGTAGCAAAAACCGTCCATATTGATGAATCTGACAACACAATATAATTTTCTTTATTAAAACCAGCATTCGGAAAATGAATCTGCTGAAGTAAAAATTAGAAAAAAAAAATAAAACCAATGGATAAATTATATTTTAAAATTAGGTATCGTTTTTTAGGTACATGGTAGTTTTAATTGGTTCATATGTCTACTTTGCTATCATATTTCTTACTACCTTCATATAATTTTAGATATGCCCTTGGCTAAAAGAAGGCAACAAGGAGGCACCAGTGTGATGATATCGACTAGAATCGTCATCCATACAATTATCGGACCATTCAAAATCGATGAAAGGGTTAAGCTGAACAGTGCTAACTATTGTGATTTCATGGATAAGATTATCTTTGAATGGTACAAGTCTCAATTTCGCACTTTCAAAGGGAAGTGTCCATTTATGCACGGAAATGCTCCTTCTCATGTATCTAAGGTTACCCGTGTAATTTTTGACTATAAAAGATTTGCAGGAGAGAGGATATTGTAATGGCCACCGTCAAGCCCGGATCTGAATCCGATCAAAAATCTATAAGCAGTTATGAAGATAAACTTATATGAAAATAGGAAAGAATATGACAGCAAGGTATAAGAAATTCAGACTTTATATTATGGAAAAAAAGAAAAATAGATTTTATTAAATTTTAGAGGTATTAGGTTGGTGCAAAAATAATGACGTAATAGTGTCGTTTTTTGACGTTAAAAAATACGTCAAAAACGACATTATTACGTCATTATTTTTGCACCAGCCTAATATTAAACTAATATGAGTTTAATCTGCATAATAACTACGGTTAGTCCATTTTCGTAAATTCCAAATATTTCAAAGTATCATTAAAAATAACTAAAAATTTAGACATTTTACCTGTGCTGGAATGGAACGGGTTTAAACTTGACAAATATTAGTGCTGGATTTTTTTGTTGAATTTTATGCTATTAACATAATAACTTCAGACCGGCTGTATATATAGACAATCCGCTAAAAAATGTATACACACTTCAGGAAAGGAAAAGAAAATTATATAGAATCTGGAATATTAAATTTATTCAGACATCACGAGGTTAATACAAATTATCTTTAGCCTCTACAATCACAAGAGATGCTCAAATTGGTAGTCTAGCTTCCAGACGTGCGGCGAACTAGTGCTTAGGCAAAGTTGACCAAAGTGTCCAGTGGGATTGCTTCACATGAATTTTCAATTTCGTCTGTAAGGGTCACAGTGTCGTCGGTTTTCTGCGATACGGAGCATTTCTGCGATATACTGTATCATAGGTAAAGTCTTCAGGTATTAAATCAGGAAAATATCGTACTGCCCTAAACAGTCTTTGATAAATATACGATAGACGCGATTTTCTTTTCCTGAAGTGTCTATACATTTTTGGCAGACTTTCTCTCTTTCTTTGTGTTTCTTTGTCCTCTCTCTCTCTCTCTCTATCTATCTATCTATCTATCTATTAAGTTGGTGCAAAAGTAATGACGTAATAATGTCGTTTTTTGACGTTACGTCAAAAAACGACATTATTACGTCATTATTTTTGCACCAACCTAATATCTATCTATCTATCTATCTATCTATCTATCTATCTATCTGTCTATGGTATATGTGACCATTTATGTCCAAGAATAGCCCTGTGATACTGGAGTTAGATTACCTGGTGACTGTTGACTACTTTTATCTTCAATGTACTCCCCTTGGGAAGCTTCGTTTCGGTCTTGACGATAAACTACATCTGGCACCAAGGCCTTTGATCAGGAGATTGGAGATTTTGAGAAGTGTGGAACCAAATCTTAACTGTTGTTGTTCCCAAGCCCACCTTGACCTGGGGTGGTAGCACCAGTTAGGATCCTAGCTATGGGCAAATAGTGATCAAGCAAAAATGAAAGTGAAAAGCAAAAATCAACAGTAAATACTTTATAATAAAATCCACCACAATACATTTTGTAGCAAAAGGACAATCAATGCAATGCTAAAAAAATATATAAAAATACGTTTTTATAGTAAAATTACCAACAATATAAACTGCATGTTAAAAAACATACCTTTAGTTTGAAAGCATAAAAGTTTGTACAAAATATTTAGAATTTGGCATTAAATAACCCAGAGAGACTGATATGTTGCTAAATAAAATCAGCCACCCAACCTTGTGAAGCTGTTCACTTTTTTAGATGAGTTTGTTATCGTTGTAAACATTCTTGGAATAATTTTCCCAGTTTCTCTCTCAGCAAATCCTTGTATTTTCAGGTAATCTTTCATTTCAAGATATATCCACAAAAACATGATCTAAATCTGGGGAATATGGCGAGTTGCCCATTTTTGTTCTTGATTTCTTAGCCATGAACCCTCAAATAACGAACACATCCTATACAGGAGCATTGCCATGTTAGTGAATGTATATATGAGGATAAAACATGTTGCTTGACAGCTTGTCTTTGTGCTATGCATTTATATTAAAATTTCCCTTTATGATCAATGAAACAAACAAGCAATGGTAGTAGGAAATAGGTTTCTTTTTCGTTAGCGGTGGATTCTTTGTTTATCACTATATGCTCTGGTGTTTTGTTCCCAGGTCGTACTGAAAACATCCCGGGTCATCACCCTGTCAACCCTTTCTACATTATTCAAAAGATCAGATGAAACATGAAACTGATCTTGTTTCTACTCACTAGTCAAGAAACGAGAAATCATCTTTGTTGCAATATTTTTATTTACAAATCCCCGATTAGAATCTACTGCATTCTCTTCCTATCAATATTCTGTTAGTCTGCTATCAGCCACAAACTTAATCTTCGATCTGAGTGAATCAAATTTTGCAAGCTGTCCATATTTGCATATTTCTTTTGTGTTTCGAGCTTTCCATCGTGCACGTCTACTAACCGTTCCTTGAGACGCCCCTGTCACTCAAAAACGATCAATGTTTCATAGCATTTTTATCACAAATAAGTTTTATTAGGACTAACGTTCACTGTCCCTTTTACAAACCTTCAAACAAAATTTGGTGGTAGTCATCTTTTGCAGAACCCTTTTATTCATTTTCCGCAAATAATGTAACATGAATACATACGACTTCCTCTACTGCTCGCCAAAAAGGACTCCTCTTTTCAGTGCCTAAAGAAAGCGTTAGAGGCCGAGTACAATTTTTTTTACCTGAGTAATTACACCAATGATATACTGTCATCATTTCAGGAATTAAATTATTTTACCTTGTATTTATGCAGCATAATACAATTTTCATCAACGACAGTAAAGTTGAAATACGGTCTTGTTTACATATAGGAGAGCATGGGTTGAGCCAAGTTAAAAAACAATAAGTTTAATTCTGATATTCATACACACAAGTCTTTAAGATTTAGGAGGTTGACGTTACCTTATAATTCTATATTAGATCCTTTTTCCCGTGTAGTAATAAAGTAAAGTTAATCAAAAAATAAAAATGTATGTTTATATTCATATGTAATTTAAGATTCATTAGCGAGGAGTTTGTTATCCGCGGAATCCAGGGGATAGTCACCATTGTATATGAATAAGAACTATTTGATTTCAGTACTATATATTTAGGATGTGGAGCACCTCGATGTGGTGTAATGGTTAGCAAGCTTGTCTTGCTATAACAATTACGACTGAGTAGTGGGTTCGATTCTCATTGCGTGCTACAGAATTTCGGCCTTTATTCCACATCTAAGCGACCCTTAGTAAATAGCTATATATTTTGAAGTTACGCGTGGAAAGAATATGATCATTTAATATTAATAATAAAATAACTTAGCTGAAGCAATTGCTATCCCTTAATGTCTAGTGTAAGCTACCAGTTGCTACTTGAAAGTGTATGAAAGCTTAATGAATGAATTATAATATAATTTGTCGGTTAAATAACCACAGTATATCTTGGACAATAATGTCGCTTGGTCTATTTCTTTCTTTCTGACTAGGCATAAAGATTTCCCACTATAATTTGCCGTTTATTTCTGTGGTAAACTGGTTGCCAACCAAGGCTACAGGATCCAGTGTTCTTTTGCTATTCAACCCATAGCTAGAAGGAAAAGGGGTGTATTCATACCTTTCCCGAGTAAGTGAATGCAACTTATCCGACCGGAATTCGAAGTCGGTTCTCCGAATTCTCATTCCGAGTCGATATCGATTAAACCACGACGCAAATCCGTATCTTCGGTGGTTTCCTTAAAGAGTCTGACTTTTCCCAATGCTAAAATCACGGTAAAAATGCCATGAAGAAAATTGAGGAAAAGATCTCTGTAGTTTATTTTGCAAAAAGGGAAAGGATCATTGTAATCCTTTTTATTTTTCAAAAGAAACTGCATAGGTCTTTTACTTCTTGATTTTCTTCATGGCATTTCAACCGTGATTTTAACATTGGGAAAAGTCAGGCGTTTTAAGGATACTAATCTAGAGTGTAAGGATGCTGAAAAATCTGGCCGAAGCGATGTTCTTCCAACAATATCTGGGCAAGACGTGAACATTCAATACAGTCGTTGTGCGTCTGAAACTCACGTAATACACAATTACCCTGTCACAATATATTAAATAACCTAATAGGAAAATGCCTATTCAAGCATGCGAAATACACGCCTTTTAATTGGATGCATAATATATTCAGGACCACATAACGGTTTCTTGAAAATTTATTGATACTTTTTGAACGGAACTTGTATATTTGTGAACACACACACATATATATATATATATGAATGAATTCTATGTTCTTTATCTGTGTATTTCTGTGTGTATTAACGGATAGGTACATCAATATCTCCACAGCTGGAAACGAACATTTTAAGATGGAATTAATGTTACTCGTTAAATTTAGCATCAATAATTCTAGTTCCGTTTTAGGAAGAAAGAAATAGACATTTGACGACCCTTTTTCACCTACTTAAACGACTACCAAGTGAAATCGATCTGTATTCTTCAATCTTGTTGTGTCCTCGTTAAAGGCTATTTTGTAAATGCTGGATATTTATCAAAAAGGTCAATACAAAAAAGAAAGAAAAAAGAAAAACTCTTTTAACATCATTTTCTGTCAAGTTTCATACGATCAGCATTGGCCGGTTTATGAAGCGATTAAGAAAGAGAGCAGGAATCCCGACGAAATGAAAAGAAATGGATTTTACCGATGCGTAGATAGTCGTTTTCATATCTTTTGCAGTTTTTTTTGTCCTCAGCATAAGAACTTAATAAAAGCGTTTCATTATGTACCCCCCGCCGATAACTTTCATACACGAACAATTTCTTTAAAATCATTTCACCGAAGCAAAGCAATACAGTCACTAAAAAGAAAGGGCTTACTGACTACAAAAAAAAAAAAAAAAAAAAAAAAAAAAAATGAGAACAAATAAAAACCTTATTCAGGCGAGAGAACATAAAATAACAGCAAGAAGACAACATTAAATTTAAATTCTTGAAGAGCTAAATTGGCTAGTGAACGAGAGTCCCGAAGAGAGTTCCTTAAACGGGAGGTGTAAGAATAGAAACTGTTGCATAGAAGTTACGGTTACATCTAGCAATTTCAATAGTAAACTTAGGATTAATCTGGTACTGCGCCTAAATTCGTGAAGTCAAGTTTCCAAAGAGGAAAGCTCGTCAGAACAGTTACCATGAAACTATTTATAGACGGAGAATATTCGTTACAGCGATGGGAAAATAACTGCAGCCGAAATGCTAGGTGAAGACCGATAACATTGCAAATCCTTCTTTGAATTTTATCAAGAATCTTTAAATACATTATAGAAACACCATACCAGATGTGACGAATATATTCACTGTATAGTGGAAAGGTAGACTCATAAATGTGTAAGATAGATTCTGGTGAGAGAAATTGTCTAGCTCGATACAATGAACCAAGTTTCCGAGCAGCAAATCGAGCGATTTATTCAACATAATCTTTTCACTTCATGTCAACGAATAACCTTAGCCCGAGAAGAGGCAAACCTCATGGATTTACGTCTCAGAGATTTAAAAAAAAATATGATATAACTGTGTTTTTATGAACAATTGACATATGTTGAGATTTGATTCTTATTTCATCTAATATTGCAAGAATAAGCGTAGATGCTGTTGGCGTGTAGCATTATTTGAATTGGAGATTACAGCTTGAGAAATAAGTTTGGATTAATTTTGCTTGGTCTTTGTAGTCTAATAGGTAAGGCGCAGTTGTGAAAGGTTCGTTCCGAAGGAAAATAAAATCTTGTAGGAAAATCTAATTGTTTAATTCTGATCTGATCGTATTCTTATCTGATCTTATTACCTAACTCTGATAAAACAACAATCTAGGACTTGCGAGGAAAAGTAACAGAAATAAATTAAAAGCTATCGTACACACGTACGATAGCTTTTAACTTATTTCTGTTACTAAAAGGCTAAAAATTAAAAAACAACTTATTTCTGTTACTAAAAGTCTAAAAATAAAAAACAACTTATTTCTGTTACTAAAAGGCTAAAAATAAAAAAAACAACTTATTTCTGTTACTAAAAGGCTAAAAATAAAAAAAACAACTTATTTCTGTTACTAAAAGGCTAAAAATAACAGAGAACGATTTATGTATGAAATCCTAATATCATTACTCTCTTCGATGTTTTCCATATCGACAATATTGTCTCATCACTGACTATATATGTGTAAATGTACACATATCGACAGATATACTTGTGCTTTACATGGGCATACATTTGCGAATATAATATACAATAATCAACTAATGATTAAACAAAAAATATTACGTTTTACATTGTACTTATTAGTGAGACTCACAGAAGACAAGAAAATCTCTGTCAACTAAAATTAAGTGGACATCTACCTTATTATAAGGAAAAAGAACAAATTCCACTGTATATCAAAGGAGCTTGAATATTAAACAGGCCATGCAAAACATAAAGACAATAGACACAAATAGCTACTTGAAATAGTAGAAAAGCATGATTAATATATGGAAAAAAAATATTTGAGTAAACCGTAACAGGGTTAACTGAGGCGGTTAGAAAATTAGTTCAGTGAATACACACAATAAAACTAAAAGAAGTAAGATAAAGATGCGTTTCCCCACCGGTTTTTTCAAATCTATAAACCAACATAATTCTAAGGGAATTCTAGAGCCAACAATGACTTTTTATAGGCAGACATAATTTTAAAAACATTAGATAACAGATGACTTATAAAGAAAAATTGAAATAACTCTTAGACTAGATTATGAACAACGCAAGAAGAAACGCCCACCTATTTTTTTTAATCAATTCACTCCAAGAAAGGCGATAATGTCACTAAAATGCAAGGGGCTACTGGGTGTGAAAGAGAATGAAAACGAATTTAGAAGGAACCGGAAACCCAATCCTAAATAGAAAACAAGGGAGAAACCCTTATTCCTGTTCAAAAGACCGGGGTGATGTGTGAACTGGACGATAGGCGAACCTATCTACTCCTATTGAGAAAAAGAATTGTAAATAAAATTTCAGAGTATAGGCAGTGACGTTAGGATTATAGATTTGAATTAAACTTTAGAAGGAACCGGAAAGCCAATTCTAAACAGGAAACAAGGGATGAACCACCATTTCACAAAAGAGGGGGTAGAATGTGAACCGTAAATAACTGTAAATAAATTTCAATTTGTTGGCGATGTCAAGATAAATCAATAAAGGCATTTAACTATTTTGGTAGTGTAGTAATAGGCAACGGAGAATTTGACACAGATATCTGAAAGCGTATAGGAATGGAGAACAATAACTTCCAGAAAATAAGCAAAGTATTTAGATAGAGGAAACTATTTTTAGAAGCAAAAAGGAATACTGATCTATTAAGTAAAATCTAATCTCTTATATGAAAGTAGATGCTGGACAATCTCTTGACAGATAAAGGAAAAATTTGAAGCAACAGAAATGTGTTTCTATAGAAGGATGCAGAGAATATCATGGACGGAGCATATAAGAAAGGACAAAGTTTTAAGAAAAATGGAAACAAAAGCTGATGAATGCTGAGAATAACATTTAGAAGTTTGATGCAGCATTACTCTCCCCTATATCAGGCCTCTTTTTCATGTAAGCGAATAAAGATGTTTTTAGGGAAACAGGAACTATTGATGCTTTACGATCATAGATATTTGGGACATATAATAAGGAAAGAGAACCACGTGAACTTAACTCTCAAGGGACATACTGAATGCAAGATAAGCGTTTGGAAGCAATGAATGATCTACTCGAAATGTCTTTTTGAATGATGATAGATCAAAAACCAAGATTAATGATAAATAGGTACTTCTGTGGGGCAAATAAGACACTACCGGTAACACAAATGAACTAGGCAAGACGCCTTAAATAAATAATTTAAAATGAGTCAGTAGAGATCCGTTGGAGTCAGTCGAGACATAATATTATAACTGCTAGGAGTGAGTTATAACAGTTACTTAGGTCAATAAAAGCACATACAGTTTTGGAGAGCCTTGACCACTCACGTAATGAAAACCATCGCATATAAAAGAAAAATCTCTAAAAATGCTTATTTTCGCCGAATGACAACATTGGTGACAATTTAGCGGAAGCAGTTTGCAATTCCATTGTGCATAGAATGCTTCATAGAATATAATATTGTTAAAATATTACATTTAAGAATCTGAAATTAGTTCCATTTCCTTTGATTTCTTATTTAAGTTAAAGGTCATAAAATATGCTTTTTGTGTATAATGAAAGAGTAATTAAGCATAAATACTACACTTTACAAACATGTTTTCTCGTTGTTTATCTGTTTAAAGTGAACATTTACCACGTCGTCTAAGATTTAAGAAGAGCCACAGAAGAAAAGGAAATTTCGGAAGCTATGATTGCCCACGTCCTGACGGAACATGTCGCATAAAATAATAAGTGCATTTAAAATGTTTTAATATTCAGATGCCATGACCATGAAACAAAAGTTTTGAAACAATGTATTGAGATAAAGCAGAGATTCAGAATTCACAACTAAAATAGAGGCAAATGAACCGTTAAATTAAACGGTCAGTCGTGTCTATGGTTTATTGATTATTATTGGCATTGTATAAATCATTTTTTGCTCAGGATCTTTTCATGTTAAAATTTTATGTGATTAGGACTCGAAATAGAAACAAATGAAAAATAGTAGAACGACAAAAACGACGATGACAAAGACGATCACTTAGTATCTGAGAATCTCGCATGAAAGTCTTAAAAACTGATAAACATAGAAGGTCCGAATTTGGCGAAGCCATCATTCCCCTTTCAAAAGACGTGATTTTTCTTCTTTTTCTATGTCCTTTTCACTTTTCTGTGCCATCCTATTTCCGAATGGTATTCTATATATTCTTTTTCATCCTTCATTGTTTTAACTTTCTCTTAATACTTGCTTCAGCACGTGTATATATATATATATGGATAGATAGATAAGTAAATGCTTCTATATAAATTTAGTGTTAATTCCCAATATATTTTAATGGGCGTGTGTCTTGAGTGGTAAACTGGATGAAAAAATTTGGCTTGACGTTTTTTACAACTAAGTGGATAAAAGCCACAAACTTTTAAATATATAGAAATGTAAAACCGGGTAAAAAATGTAGGTTCGAAGTCAGCGATCGCATCATGCCCCTCCACAAGACCACTGCGGCCTCAGTTAAATATACTCACTACTTCATTGATCTGATATTCATCTAAGAGTCCAAAGGTTGTCTTAATGTATATTGATATCGTTGATATGACACTTTTCATTATTATTTATTGTAATTTTCTTGTATTTAAATTGGTTTTCGTAATTGTTTTTTTTTAAAGTTCTTTCAGAGGTATATCTCTGCCAATTCTTTGTTAAATTTCTGATGAACATCTCGACTTTAATTTTTGTAATAGGGGTAGAGAGGGTTTCGTATCGCCATTTCTCTTGAACAGGAGTTGAGGTTCATCGTTTGTTTCCTGTTTAGGAAGGGGGTTCCCGGTTCCTTTGTTTTCAAGACATAAGAGTGGTCCTGTAATTGAATTTTTTGTGATATATGTGGATGGTGGCAACTTCGTCTCATACTGAGGGGACCGGGTTGTCAGTTTTCTGGTTGCCATTCCCGACAGGTAGTTAGGAGCCCGAACTATTGTGTAACGTCTTGAGAGGCTGATCCACTGTCGTATATTATCGGGGTTCTTGCAACCCCGAGGCCGCACTATGTTACAGTCTGTGCCACTTTCCCTTTCTGCACGACAACTGCTACTACTACGTAGTCCTGATATGATAACATGACTCTATAAGCAAGCAAAGATATAAACATAAACCACTCAACATTTCTTTCTCCAACCTTCGTGATATTCATACCAAATTCTGCTGTGTGGTATCCTTCCCCTTCGAAAAGTCTCCAGATATCCTTGCTCTCTACCGCTAACGTGATAACGCTGAATATGTATATCAAGCTCTTGATGATAACGGCGAAGCTCGAGTTGTTTGACAATGTTTGGCATGTAAGCTTCAGGGCTAAATCGTTACAGGACGATTGATTAATTTAATCCAATCGTTCCTATCAAAACAGATGGCTGACGCTAAACTCCAAAAGAGCAACACACCGCACCTGCTTGGCCTCACGTTTTTAACTGACTTGAAGTGCAGCGTTTACATCGAATCAATAGCTGCATCTACTGCAAGGAAGGTTGGATCACTCTCTTGTGCCAAGTTTTTCTCGTCAGAGTCCATCTTGCACATTTACAAATCTACCATCCGTCCGGGCATTGAATACTGTTGTCATATACGGTCTGTTGCTCTTGTTAATTATACGTGTGTTTCTTGAAAAAATCTAAAGATTGATCTGCAATGTAAACGATCCTAACTTGGCATTTCGATATCAGTCACTTTCTCAAATACTTGATGTGGCTTCCCTCTGTCTTTTCTACAAATATTTTCATGGCAACTGCTCTGTAGAGCATTTTCCTGGTGCCCTGACTATATGAATTTAAATGTGCTACTAGATTGGCATTTAGGTCCCACTCTTTTACTGTCCCAATAGTTAAATGTAACCACAACTTATACTCCGACAGTTTCTCGTCTCGCATTTCCCGCCAATCTCCCTTCCATTTATTTACTTCACTGAAAACTAAAGTCTTCAAACATTTAAATGCAACGTGAGTAGCTATCTTCCGTCTTCTTGAATCCGTTCATCTTTCATCATTTTCTCGATCATTCTTTCCTCAATGACCCCTTATACCCAATTTTTCCCACTTTCAGTTTTTGTAACCCCCTGCAAACTAGTGACACTCTCACCTTGCTTGGGGTGAAATGATTAAAAAAAAAAGATTGCAAGTAAGGAAACGGATTAATTAAAAGATTAATTTTACTCGAGAACTAATTTTGTCTAAAATATTATTAGTACAGATTATTAAAAAAAATAAGGGAATTAAACCCTCATTCAAATTTACTAACTTAAGTTGATTTACCTCTGTTCTTACTATAGAGTGTGGCACAAAATATATAAATAGATAAATCCGCAACGGTATTATTGTATACTAGCTGATTATGGATTGATTTATTGATTAGTTTTTACGGTATATCAACTCATTTCAGGGTATTTAAAGCCAGAAAATATTACTAGAGATTAAGAATGTTTTGCGTATAATAAGGATTTACTGATACAAGTTCTACTAATTCACATAATTGAGGGAAAAGAGGTGGTTTCATGACTTTCCAAAACTTGGCTCTCCAATTTCCAATTCTGAGTCCTTATCCATCAGATGACACACACATGAACCCAGCTTACAGCACCTGATATTCCCAATTTTAACTACTGAACAGGCCCCACGATGCTTCAGTTCGGTGATCATACGAGAACCAAAAGAAAACGAAGAATTGTTAAAAGAAAATAAACGTAGAATGAATAGAAGACGTTGCGAGAAAAAGGAAGTGCTTGAAAAATTAATTAATAAACATTAATTTCTTAAATCTTAAACCACATTATATCCTGGAAGCTATTTGGGAAGAAGAAACTAACAATAATAGGTCTGATTTGTAATTAAAAGTACCTCTAAACGTCATTCCGGCAAATACTAGTGATATTCCAATGAATAGGCTTTTAAAAGATGAAGGAGAATCCACAAAGGATAAGCAAAACTGTTTACACAAATCAAGCGGGAAAAATTACTTAAAAACTCTAGTGTGAGAATAGTAAACTTATTTAAAACATGTGATAATGTCATATGGGAAGAAAATGAGTAACTATCGACACCGAGGTTCGAGCGTGACACTCTGGACTTATGAATATATATTTTCCGCCAGCTGTCAGTCTACTGACTGCAGTGATTATCGAGTGACTATTGAGTGAAACTATCCAGTCGAATTAGTGTGAATTATTGTGCGTCGATGATTTTGGTTTTGATTTAGAATTTACCGGACGTTAAGCCGAGCCGCGCTACTAACTAAAGTATTACCTGAAATGGTTAATCATCTTTGGTTGAATTTTAATACTTTGTTCTTATTTATTTGTGGTTGTAATTAAATACTATTTTATTTTAACATTAAAGTCTTGAGTTATACTTAACTATTAACTGTCACCGCACATCACAGAAGATAAAGACCTTGGAAACTAATTCCCTATAAGATTACTATTGAATAGATAAAATATTCTTAATAGTATGTATAACATATTGACAAATAATTTAGATGAAAAGCAGCAACGCAAAGATGCTGGTGTTATGAATGGCTATTCATAAATTGACCATCTACAAGTAACTAATGGAAAAACAATATTTTGTTTAGCAGTGGGTAATAACAAAAATGAACTTTGATTATGTAGAACACATAGCAAACTTTAATTTACTATCAGAGCTGGGTGTTAATGAAAAAATATATTAAAGTTATTGAGGATGTATACGATAAGTACAGTGAAATATTTCAGCTACGCAAAACGCAAATCAAATAACGATTAGAGAACGGGATAAGATTTGATCAAAATTACAAACGGCCTTTATAGTTTCTTCTGTAAAATGAACGAGGAAAAAAGTAACTAAGCCTAAATGGAAAATATTTAAACTATGTATGATTTTCTGACGTCATTTTACAAATATTTAAACAATCTAATAATCTACAAGAATTTGTAAAAGAACTCTTGGAGAGTTCTTAAGCTTTAAATGACGGCGAAAGATTCTACAAATGTGAACGAGAAACAGCTACAAAGACGCGAGAAAACACTTTTTTAAAACGTAGATTTTATCCTTAATTTCGCTTTTGATCATATACAAAAAAATACTCACTTAAATTAAAAAGACAGAATCAAATCAAATAAAACTAACGTCAGATTCCTAAATTTAGAATTTTTAACAATAAGGCACCTCCTGAAACATTCCACGCATAATGCAATTCATTGCACCAATTTGTCACCATTTTCACCATTTTTTCTTTTCGAAATGTGTGCATGCTGACAGCACTGTCTTTTGCTTTATATTCCTGCTTTATTTGCAGGCAGATATGCAACGAAATGACGTGGCCCCATGCATCATAGTAAACAGTAACCTCATTAATCGAAGACTTGCCAATTATTTGTTTAAATTCAAATCATGAATGAACGCTTCCTGTATCGTTGAAACATGTGTAAATAATCAATTCATGATTTTCGCTTCTCTCCAATGAAACATCGATTGATGATACCTGCTGCTTAGGATTAATATAGATTTTAAAATGAGCAAGAATAAAATAGAAATAATAATGTTAATTTGTAACGTTCTCAAAAAGAATAGATGAAAAACTGGAAGATGTCCAAAAAGATATACACTTAGGGCAGGTAATAATATTTATTGTATTAACACATAAATAAAAGACAACTTCATATAACGATAATGAAGAAAACGTTTATTAAAAATAGAGATATAATCTTTCCAATTAGGTTTAAGACCGAACGTGTAATGAATGTCTTTTATCCTTAAAAATTAAAACAATCTTCTCATGACGTCAATTTTACAATTGAAATTGTTAAATATAACCGTAAGTTCTATGCTAATAGTTTCTTCTTTCGTATATCTCGTTTGCGGAACTCTTCTCCTGTTTCTTGCTTTCCACTCTACACTGGCCATCAAAAATTTAAATGCAATATCAATCATTATTTTAATTCCTGTTTAATTGTTATCGTCTCTTCTTAATAATATTTTTCTTTTTCTTATCTTCTTCACACGTAGGAACACCTTTCGTCTTCGATGTTTTATCGCTTTGACTGAGATGAAATAATTGACAAATATTAGCTATGAAGTATGGAGGTGAAATAGTTTAAAAAATGCACCAAGATGGAAATTGTACATTATTTACATTATTCGGACTATTGTCCTCATCTTTGTCGCCATATTTATCACAACGATTCGGCCGTTGTAAGCTCTGGCCTTCTTCAGGTGGTTGGAATTTTGAACTGAACCCTTTATTTCGCTCACTGGGGTAGACTGCTCTATTTCCACGTGCCGTGTTTGATGGATGTCAGTTATCAGTTATCTCCTGCTAATTTTCCCTCAGAAAGTTCTCCACTGCCTTAACCGGGTATTGAACTCACACTCTTTGGGTCTTGTCACTGGATCTAACCAACGCCTTTATCCACTGTGCCATGTGTCCTTGAGGACAGTGGATAAAGGCGTTGGATCAAACCAACGTTGGATCTAAGAA
Source organism: Acanthosepion lycidas (assembly GCA_963932145.1). Taxonomy (NCBI): domain Eukaryota; kingdom Metazoa; phylum Mollusca; class Cephalopoda; order Sepiida; family Sepiidae; genus Acanthosepion; species Acanthosepion lycidas. The sequence continues at coordinate 36,677,369 of OZ010593.1, read as the reverse complement.
GGCCGGAGCGTAAAAACGGCCGAAACGTTCTGATAAATATGGCGACAAAGATGAGGACAATAGTCCGAATAATGTAAATAATGTACATAATACCTCATCTCAGAAATATCGACAGACTCTGATGGAAATTGTAATGCTAGCTAAAACTATAAAAAAAAGAAAGAGGTTAACAGAGAATATGGAACAGAGTACAGAGCAAAATAAAAGACGTACCAGAAGTGATTAAACGACAAAAAATGGATGTGGCATAAAACAAACACACACACACACACACACACACACACACACACACACACACACACACACACACACACACACACACACACACACATACATATATATATATATATATATATATATATATATATATAAACGATATCAGGAGTCCAATTTACTTGATAACTGCTTAATATGTACCAAACAGAAAAGAAAACAGCAGAATAGAAAGAGGGGTGATTAAACAGGAATGGTAGATGCTAGGATCTTGTAGAGGGGAAGCTGAGTCACGGTCATCATGGGAAGATTTTGTATTATTTTCGTGAATTAGCACTGACTGATGATGATGATGATATGTCAAGATAAACCAAGCGTAAGGACATATATGTATGGACGGGAAAAATTTATGCGTTTTATTATTAATCTGCAAACAAGAACTGCTTGCTTATACAAATTAATTTATTTTCATTCATGTAAGCATCAATATATATATATATATATATATATATATATATATATATATATATTTATATATATATATATATTGTTCGAATATCTTTTTATGATCGGCTTTCTGTGGATATTTTGTGTAGTCGAGGTTAGTTTTGAAAGTTTAGTCTAAAGCACTGATGCATTGAATAATTCCACTGTTTACATTAGGGAGGAGGTGAGAAGAAGTCGGCGCTTTGTATTCGTTTGGGTATTTTTGAGAAGTATGAATAGAATTCTTAGTGGGAGGAGTGAGGGAAAGAGAGAGAGAGATGAGACGACGCTGGTCGAAACGAGTGAGAAAGAGGAAACAATATCCTTGTAGAACGGAAACTCATATCTATTGAAGACGCGGCCAATCACAATAGGTGCTGCATAAGAAAGAAATCTGATAAACAAAACGCAAATGAATTCAGTAAGGCAACCTGATACAGATTTCCAATTGGAAAAGAAATTATTTGTCTCAGCATGGCATTCGAACGATATACGATGTCGCTTTAAAATTATTGGCATATTTTCGAGGGATTACAATTTATGGAAAGTATCCCTTAGAGATAGCTTATTCATGCACGCAGCAATCAGATTATTATTTCCATCTTGTTTTTAAGGATGTGACACCGAAATCCGAAAGCGTATTGGAATGGAAAAATATACGTTCCAAAAGCTATGAAAATTATTAAAGTTCCATTAGGAAAAAGTACTGATCTGTTATGTAAAATTAGACAATCTACTCACTGCAGCAACTGAGATATGGTTCTATTGAAGGATGATACAAACACCATGGACTGAGCTTGTGGGTAATGATGAAATTTAAAAGAAAAAGGAAGCAAAATAATACTTAGAATCAGAAAGGGCAATTTAAATTTCTCGAGAACATAATAAGGAATGAGGAGAAGAAGAACGTGATACTCATAAGAAACATTGAAAGAAAGAGAGACAAAGGAAAGCAGCGAATAACCTACTTAAGAAACTTGTGTAAATGGTTTTCAAAACAGGGACTAGAAGAGAGAAATTTTTTAAAAATTACTATGCGCTATAAAAGAGAGGAAGTTGATGGCAGTCATGTTCGTCCAGGTCGTGATGGGCACAGAGAAGATGAAGAAGATGTACACATATTTTGTATTAAGAACATCGCAGATAAGAAAGATAACAGATTGAAAGTCGTGTTGGATAATGAAAATACTTCAGACAATACAGCAAGGGTGAAGAATAAATCAGCCGAAACATTGTGCTAACGTGAAAGAATGTAATCTGAAACCTAAAATGAATAATGAAAAGGTTTTAGCTCAGAAAAGGAAGATGAAAGAGGATATCAGCCAAGATGTTTTAAAGCAACAAAGATTAAATTGCATCGAAGTAATAATGAAAATACTGAGTAAGCAAAAATGCGCGAGTTCTTAAAGTGAAAAAACGTATTTTGGTTTCAAATTTGACATGAATTTTATTGAACTCATTTGTGTTTATTGAACCTTTCATCTTTCTTTCAACTTTATAATTTAATTTAATTTTTGGTGGCGGGGCAAGAATTATTAAGATAAGTCTGTAAAGACTGGTGTGTGCGTGTGTGTGAGGGAGAGAGAGAGATTATAAGGCAGGTCTTATTTATATTTGTCCCCTAGTGATGGCGACATTGTCGAGAAGATATCATAATGCTATACTCATAGACAAATGGACTGATAAAAATCCTGGAGAAATAGGGAATTAGAGAACAATTAGAATGATCGAGACAACGGCATTAAAAATGCTAGAATGCTGAGAAGAAAGTGGGATAATTGAAAAGGCTTGCTATCACTTAATCTCTAGTGTAAGTTACCAGTTACTACTTGCATGAATGCGTAATGAATGAATGATTGAAAGATTGAATGAATGAGTGAATGAATATATGAATGAATGAATGAATAATAATAATAATAATAATAATAATAATAATAATAATAATAATAATAATAATAATAATAATGTCGCTAGTCAGTAATTTAAGTGATAATACGTGATACACGTTTGGGCAATCATTTCGATTCATGAATGACTGGGCAAGAGATTTCCCCGGCGTAGGTTGCTGTTTCTTTCTACGGTAGACTGGTTGCCAGCCAAGGCTATAACACCCAATGCTTACCGAGAAGAACAGAGAAATAATGCACAGTGTTTATCACAAAAATCGCCTCATTGTTGAATTCGAAGTTTCCTTCTGTATTTTCCTATAATTTAACTTGGTTCTGCGATTCAGTCTCTCTCTCTCTCTCTCTCTCTCTCTATATATATATATATATATATATATATATATATATTTACGATTCCAATGGAATAAATTATGACCATGGAATATTAGTGTTTAAGCCTTTTTATTATATATATATATATATATATATATATATATATATATATATATATATATATGTATATATATATATATATTTGTGTGTGTGTGTGTGTAACGAGTAATGGAGATAACTGGTTGGTTTGTAGCGTTGGTACGTAAATATGTCTCCCACAGGTCAAAGAAAATCCCGCATTCTTAATGTTTTAATATCGACCCGCTCTTCAATCTCATCGTAACAAAATACTCCTCCTTCCGAATGAGTTTGTGTGCCAGACTAAGGAAAGAGAAAACGGCTCATTATTTCAAAAAAATATTAACATAGAAAACAAGAAGTACTGACAATTGCCTCACTCCAATGTCCGCTTCATATAATTTGCACGACTTTAATGATATCGGTAAAAAATAATTGGACAAAGAAAATAACAGTCTCAGTGCTCTTGACATGGGATTTGCGCAGTTGGAGATTCAAGGAAAGGATGAGACTGTCCAAACATCGAGTGTGATAGGATCGGTTACTGTGCGAAGGAAGACACAGAGAAGACATAAGCAGATTTTGGCCTCTGTATATCAAATAAATAATAATATATCTCTGTGTGTAAATTACTGTTATTTACGAATGCAAGTGAATGGTTTAAACCGGCAATAAATGTAAGTTTTTCAAAGGTTCTGATGTGACTTTATTTAAGATAAAAACTTGAATATTTTAAAAAAATATTTCACTTAAATTTTCACTTTTCAAAATGATTATATAATCTTTCTTGTTCCTCAGTTCGTAAGTTGATAGATTAGTTAGCGCGTGCGTTACGTCCTGTCATTGCCTCAGTTAAATAATAAACCTTACTGCTTTAATTGCAAAGGACGACAGACAAAAATATATCATAGGCCCTCTTTGGTTTTAGCGGGAAGAAGAAAGCATAAATAATAAATAGAAAACGGCACTTCGACGTGGTGTTATAGTTAACAAGCTTGTCTCACTAAATTAGTTACGACAGACTATTGAGTTTAATTCTCACTGGATTCCTCATACTTTCAGCCTTGTGTTACAACTAAGCTACACTTATTAAATCGCTTTGGGCACCTTGTTGTGTTGTAATGGTTAACAAGTTTGTCTTTTTCGAACAATTACGCCTGAGTGGTGAGTTAGAGCCTCACTGGGTAGCCCATAATTTAGACCTTGTGTCACATGTAATATACGCTCAGATAGTCACCATAATAAATAGAAAGAAAGTAAAAATAGGAAGGAAAGATAGAGGAAGCGATAATGCTCCCATGTATTTAACGTCTGCTTCAGGGAAATGGAAAACCTTGGGAATTTTTGATGTTCTCATTTTTGCCCTCTTCTTTAAATAAAGATTTGCATTCATATTTATGTATTTAGTAACAAATTGTTAAGGATTGTAAATTCAAAAAGGGTATTTCCACTTACAATGCGTTTATTCAGTCTTAAGAATAATGATTCATCAATAAAATAAAATAGGAAAATCATGAAATTTTTACAGGTATTGCTATTATTTTATAATTATATTTTACAGATAAAGAAAAGATGGCGCCAGTTTAAACTGATGTCAGGAAGACATAAGTTATTTTTCATTATACCCATTTTCCTCTTTTTGACTGCAGTCATTTGTGAAGCATTTCTCCAAGTATAGAATCAACTTTAATAAAGTGTTTAAATATGTGAGTTTTCTGTTGAAAAAAAAAAAAAAAATGATAATTCCTTCCGATAGTTGATTTACAAATGTTATGCTTACAATATGGTTGTGTAAATGGTATTTTTGAAGCTCACAGCAAATACAATCCAGAATCATGTTTAATGTTTCATAATCGCCGTGACTTGCTGTCACATGATTTCCACTCTGTGTGCGTGGCTATAGTTGAAAAATAATTAAAATAATAATAACTTGTCCATCTGAGTACTAACTAATAGAGGAAGAATCTGAATTAAGATAACTAATGATGCTTTTTATTTCTTGTGAGTGCTTTGTTAACTAGATCATGTTAATTTTTATCAACAGAAATAATTTTCTTCACATGCAGTGTGTCTTCGATCCATTTTTAAGAATCTATTATCATCCTGCTTAAAGAGAATCCGTGTTTCCGTTATTAACGTAATTCAGATCAACTTTTTTTTGCACTGGGATTTCTTTATTCTTTGTAAGTCACGCAATTTTTGCGGTAAAGAGTATTTTTCAATTTATTTACAGCTTATATCTGTCAGGATTACAAAAAAAAACAACTTTTGAATGATGAGAAATTTTATTTTACTTATCTACGCCAATTAGCAATTCAACTTTTACATATTTGGCCTTCAATAAACGGAAAGATTGTGAGGACTACAGAGAATATTTGCGGCTTAATTTCAATATTTGATAATTATATTCTAATACTGTTACAGAGCATTCAGAACGGTCTGTGTAAGGGCACGCAAAGAGCGCGTGCTTCCAACGAAGAAATCGATTAACAAACGAAAACCTTTTAGAGATAAGTGCCTAGAGAGGCACACAGAAACAGGAACGCAGATAAAACTGGAAATTAGAATACTAATTATTATTATTATTATTATTATTATTATTATTATTATTATTATAATTATTATTACTTGATATATTTTCTGTCTTATTTTTAGCACAATTTCATTTTTATACAGGTTGTGATAGATAAATTGCGAAAAAAAAAAAAAGAAAATTACAATGACATCTCATTTTAACAGATATATTTATCCACACGACGCAAAAATATCTTGAATAATTAAAGATTAACTTTGTTCAATAAAATTGCAATTGGCTTCAACCACGGCCGCTAGACGACTTCGGAATCTCCTGCAAACTCTTCTGAATCGTCTCCTCGTTTAAGTTGGTGAATGCTGCCATCATCCTTGCCTTCGGTTCATCTTTGGTGTTACAAGGAGTTTTCTTGGTTTCTTGCTCAATTGCGCTCCACACATAATAATCAAGGCGTTTGAAGTCTGGGGAATTAGGTGGCTAGATATAAGCGGCGAAGTGGTCGGAGATATTGTCTGACAGCCATGACTGGATTCTTCTGCTTTTGTGGCATGGTGCCAGACATAAGGTTTTCTAGCAACGACTCTCTTGACACAGGGTAGCAATACCTCATCAAAGCACTTGATGTATCCCTCCGTGTTGAGTATGAGGCCCTCACCCACAAATTCTGTAGTTCGTTTCTTATCACAATGATCGGAGTGAGTTTTCCGAACTGTCGTTTATAAATTCCAGTTGCATAAGGTCTTTTTAATTTTTTACAAGCTTTCGTCTGTTCCTACAGACATCATCAGGCATGGAAGTTGATTTTCTTCTTGTTTTTACTTCTCAGTAATAAGAGGCCAACTTCCATACCAGATTATGTCTGTAGGAACAGACAAAAGCTTGTAAAAAATTAAAAAGACCTTATGCAACTGGAATTTATAAACGGGGATCATATCATTCATATACAGGTTCGGGGTTGATGTATCTTATTTATATTGTTTGCGACGATGTATTCTCGCCATTTAAACCATTAACCTCTATATTTGTTTTTTGTATGAATGATTCATGAATTTATAAATTATAATTGCACCTTTTAATTGAATATATATATATATATATATATATATATATATATATATATATATATATATATATATATATATATATATATATATATATATATAATATGATAAAAGATACTTTTAAGATATGCTTTATTTATAGGTAAAAGTACTGAATATTAGGGATCGAACACATGTAAATATAAAAGTGTGATATATTAAAGGCCTAATAATAAGTGTTATATATTAAAGGCCTAATAATAAGTGTTACATATTAAAGGCCTAATAATAAATGTTATATTAATTGGACTTTCCATGAGCAGAAGAGAGTGATATTGCAAATAGTTGTACGGCCATTAGAAATCGATACATCTTGTGAAAATTAACATTTTAAACGATAAAAACTCCGCGCTTAAAAAGATAATTACAAAGGGTGCTGAAAAGTTCTTAACCTGACCCATTTCCCAAAGTTAGGATTCTGATGTTTGGTGACTAAAATATTGATTTGGCAAATATGAGGAGCAAAAAAAATTTTTAGTAGAGGATTTAAAATATAAATAAACATGATTCTTTTGTTTTTTTGTTGTTCTTTTTGTTTTGTTTTTTTATCATTATCTTGTATTTATATTAATGATATTCTGTTAATATTACATTAATTTTATGATATCAGAAGCTAATCAATTTTACTTGTAACACTTTTATATTTTCTCAGATAACGCTCGAAAGAAATGAATTCTATTTATTTTGTTGATAAAACAAAAATTCTGATCCCAGGAAAATCTCGCAGAAAATCTCCGAGAAAAGTCACTATTTATAATTATACATTTCGAAATATTCACCAATGCACTTTCTTTATTTCATTGATCTGGTCGCTCTTCTTACTGATAACTTTCTAGGAATTTCGAACAGTGACCTTTCTTTGAACCGTGGACTCATGCTGTTTTGAGTCTTTTATCTCTCACGTTCTACGGAATTATAGGCATTGGAACTGTTATTTGGTTTTCGGGCAATATAATTTCTTAGATTCTCCATGATAAGAAGTCCAGAAACTGTTTTCAACCATCGATCCCTTCAATTTGTGCTTTTTCTTAATTATTGCTTCACGACAAGATTCCTCTTATATTTACTTCTTGGTATTCCTTTTTCGAGACAAGATCTGTTTGTTTTAATAATAATAATAATAATAATAATAATAATAATAATAATAATATTAGGTTGGTGCAAAAATAATGACGTAATAATGTCATTTTTGACGTATTTTTTAACGTCAAAAAACGACATTATTACATCATTATTTTTGCACCAACCTAATAATAATATCCACCCAGTGAGAAAGATCAAAATTCCATAAGATTGATACTAAACTCTACTATATATACTTGTATGCATTTTTAAACATACTGTCGAAATATTGTTAAACAATTTGTCTTTTCTTTTTTTAAAATCACGATCTTCTGTAAGTGTTGTAGTAGTAGTAGTTATAATAATAATAATAATAATAATAATAATAATAATAATAATAATAATAATAATTTTAATAATAATACGGGAAGGAAATTAAAAGAAAATGGTATGAACACCACCCAGACCCGGTTACGGAGATAGGACCTGTTACAATTCTATGGGACTACACAATACACATTGACAAAACAATCAAAGCCAACCGCCCAGATATTGTTATTAAAGACCACAAACAAAAAAAGTGCCTCCTTATTGATATGGCAGTCCCTGCTGGCTGCAATGTATCTTTGAAGATATTCAAAAAGCTGTCAAAATACAAGGACCTTGAAATAGAAATCTCTAAAATATGGCATATGGGAACATCAACAATCCATGTTGTAGTTGGAGCCCTGGAACTGGTTGGGAAAGATTGCAGTAGACTAATTGAAGGGATTCCTGTAAGTCCATGCCTCAGGGAGATACAAAAAATTGTTCTGACAAGTACAGCCTACACTTTACGAAGGGCTTTATCTATGTAATATTTTTTTTTGTCAGTGGAAAGTGTCATGATGCCATTTCTAGCCTTAGGCCCCTGGGCGGGACCCGGAAAGAAATGTGTAAACGCCAGAAATCAAAGGAAATAAAATTAATAATAATAATGATAATAATGGAAAACAGAAGGCGATCATGATGAGTTAAAACTGGCATGCACTAGTCAGTTACTGGAGGAAGCAGACATAGAAATCGGTATTTTTTTTTAAGGGAACTCACTTTCAGTTCTTATCTTTATGATCCCATTGACACATCTTCCACGGAATGCAGACAATGGATATGAATTTTCTAGTAATGGGTAAAAAATCCCCCACTTACTGCTCATGGACGACTTGAAATTGTTTGCCAAGACTGTAAAGACTCTATATACTTTTATTCGCAAACGGCTCGTCTCTTCCACGATAATATAGTGAGGGAATTTGGAGCTAGAAAATGCGCCAACTTAAGTATCAAGAAAGGGAAAATAGTTGTGTCCATGGGAATAAAATTACCGGATGGAGCAGTCATGAGATCTTTGAAAGAAGCGGAGAGGTATATGTATCTCAGCATAATACAGGCCAACCAGGTGAAGCATACTGAAATGAAAGGAAAGGTTAAAAGAGAGTATTTCAGAAGTGTAAGGGAAATGCTTGAAACAAAAGTAAATGAGGAAAATTTCATCAAAAGAATTTAATACTTGTTCAATATATCTGCTCCAATATTCTGAAGCTTCCTTGGATTGGAATAACGCGAAATAATGAGAGATGGAATGAATAACACGAAAGGGTTAGGAATATGCAAAAGCCTCAAAATTCCACAGTGATGTCCATAGGTTGCATATTCCAAGAAAAAGGATAGGTTAACGAGTGTTGAAAAAGTTGCGTCATTGGCTGTTCTGGGACAGAATTGTGTTAAGGTTTTTCATGAATTACTTCTGACAGCCGCACGTAGATGGGAATTTTGAGGCTTAACATGTACCAGTGACTCTAGCAAAGAAGCATCATAAGGAGAAGAGGCATGTTCAAAGGAAATACGTTAGATGTTTTAGCAGGCAGAAACAATTACTGAACCTGAGAGGTGGCTTTGGGTGAAAGATGATATATAAATACAGAAACAATGTCCATTGTAAAGGGTGTTTCATTAAGACGGATTAAATATAAAGTTATTTTATTAAGACAGATCAAAGTCAGCCGTAAATAAATGTTATTGGTAAAAATTTATTTATTTCTCTATTGGATCATGTTATTTAAGTCATGGTAATTATTAGTGAAAAATAATATCGCGCAAATGTCTGTCAAATCTGAAAGAAAAAGAAAAAAATCATTAGACGCTTAGACATAATTCACATTTAAAATCGGTCAAATTTATTGTAACACCCTTTATTTGCAGCACAAGAGCAGGTCATTAGAAAAGACACATTCAAGGTCAAGATGGACAAGTCACATGAAGAAAAGCAAATGTAGGATGTGTAGACAAGCTGATAAGATTGTTAACAAAGTACTAGTTAAATGTCTCAACATTGGGACAGAAAAAGTATAAACGTCGACATCTATGGACTGGGAGAAAAGTTCATTTGGAAGTATTCCGTAAATATGGTTTCAATATAAAAGAGAAATGCTAGGAATATCTGCCAAGATACAGTGCTAAAAATAACAGTCACAAGATATTATGTTCTCAGTTCAAACAGCTTATGTCACTGAAGCACGACGAGCCGACCTTATTGTGATAGATATCGAAAATGTCAATTGTAAAATTGCTTATACATTTCCATACAATAAAGAAAAAACTTGAAAGGGCACTATTTTCTCGGCGAAAAGTTCTTTAGTTGTGAGGAGTCTTGTTGACATCATGCCCCAAGAAAAAAATTCCACTGACTACATCAATGTGCGACACCAATAATAATAATAATAATAATAATAATAATAATAATGATGATGATGATGATGATGATGATAAAAAGTTCATAATAATAATAAGAAAAGGTTTATACGAGCTATATTCACTACATGAGTTTAAGCGTGATATTAGGTTGGCATCTCAGTCCCACCCTTTTACAGTCGAAACAGTTAAATGTAACTGCCTTTTCTATTCCAACAGCTTCTTCAGTTGCGCTTCTCGACAGTGGAACTCTCTTCTACTTACTGGCCTACCTGATAACTATAATCTTCAAAAATTTAAATGTAATGTCAATCGACATCTTCTGTTGCCTTGATCTCCGTCCCTCTTTTTATCCTCCCTTATTCTTCTTTTTATCTTTTCCTCAACCCACCTATACCCAGTCTTTTCCCTTACACTGTCTGTAGCCCCTTGCGTACTAGTCACCTTGCTTGATGTGAAATGCTTAATATATATATATATATATATATATATATATATATATATATATATATACTGAATTGGTTGACATAATTAATGGGAAGGATTGGTTTGATGAGCAGTAGACATTGATATTTATTTGCAAATTCGTCAACACAATTTATTTATCGTCCACCTTTTACTCGTACAGGCATTCATCGACCACTTCTGGAAAGGCCCGTCAGTTCCCAGCGATCTATATCATTTCCTTTGGGGTACACACTGACTCGAGGTATCGACCGTCCCAGTTTACTGTCTTCTTTGGATGAAAGGAATTATAGGAACATTCTTCGGCTAGTGTGTCTCTCATTTTCACATTAAAAGGACATTTTATTTTTAAATATTCCAACAGCAACACTCATGAGATAAAACGTTCCATTTTTCATCAAAGCTTGAAGATGGTCACTTCGTTTGGCATGGGAAGCAATGTTAAGTGGATAATTTTAAAATAACATTCCGGTTTAGTGTTGAGAAAAAATCTTTAATCGAAAATGTTCCTATACTAGATGCATTTGAAAAGCATTGCAGAATGGAACATTAGTATAAAAAGACGGAGAAAAGATTCGATTACCTGATAAAAGTATCATACAATGATGACTGTTCTTAAACATATCGACAACCGTAGCTGTCAATTCCTTCTCGTAATATTTCTCTCTTGTTTCGACGTTCCTTTCTGTACTTCTCGACCCAGGGATTGAACCGCTGACGTCCAGCAAAGCAGATACAAGCTTATAGTGGGAGATTTAAATTTAAAACGTAAAAGCCATGCGAAATAGCTATTTAGTTGTATTTGATACATTTTAATATATTCTATCAAGTAAAAAAAAAAAAAAAGAAAAAAATGTTATGGTAATGAATGTTATCATGATTTTCAAAGAATATTTGAATAATTTATTTTACGTTTAAAAATTATTGAACATTTTTGTTGTATTTTTCACGTCTTGTTTCAGACAGAGAAGTCCTCATTAAATAATACAAATATTTTCTCATTAAAAAATTAATTAATCATGTAACACTGGCGGCTATCGTTTCCTTTTTTTAATTAATTGGAAGGTATTAATTTTGCATGTAAGGAGGCCCATATTCATTCGGCAATGTAATATTCTTCTATTTGTCTCTTATTAGAACTTGATTACAAAAGACATTACGTTCATTAGTTTAAGTTAAAAAAAACAAAGGAAAAATGCGTATATTTCTTTGCAGCACGCTGAATCATAACTCTTATAGATTTCTTTTAAGGAAAAATACATTTGTGACATTTCTTTACCAAAATAAAAATACAGATAGTTTTTTTTCCCCTAAATAACGCTTTTCTGATGAAGATGTTTCTTTATTTTTTGTAAAGATTTGGTCTATCTGCTGAGTGTGGATCATTTAGACTAATGTTCAAGAAAAGTGTAATTTGTTTTTTTTTTTAATCCATATTCCCGTGTGTCTTTAATCAGCCTGCACTTGAAATTTGTGATGTAACGAATAGTTCCATTTCGAATCCATGCGTCCTTCCTACTTTGACCTTTGTTGACAGCATAAAAGCCGCCATTGTTCAAAATACTGTTTACAGGTTATTTTAACGAAATATAGGGAATATGGCCGTATAATTAAGAAAAAAATTAATTAACTATTTTTGAGAGAACTGAGATTTTCAGTTTGCTATTCTATATTTGCAATATTTTAATTTTATTCGGTTTAATTTGTGAGGATTTAATTGCGATAAACATGAAATATAAATTAAATATTAATAAAAAATGTAAACAAAATTTTAATCACAATAACACATCTTCGACCTGACTAAAAGGAATTAAGTCCTTTTATAAATCAGGATTTTTTCCAAAGAAAATAATTAAAAGTAAGGAACACAATTTACATTTTTGCGATGTTTTTCTTTTCGTAAATTATTTTCAAAGAAGAAATATTATTTAAATCCTTTAATATCTATTGTATATGTACATAAATATGTAGAATTAATAAAAAACATTGTCTCATTTCAATTACTCCCACTATTTGTCCTCTACAAGTTTGTCTCTATGTGTCTCGCTATCTCTGTATCTATCTATTTATTACTAACTGTACACAAATGTCCATCAATTTTAAGTTTCAGAAGAAACACTGCTCTTAACAACTAGATTTGGGCATCTCTTGTGGAATCATACTGTTTTTTATATATATTCAGCAATATCACAAAAGACAAAGGTCAGAGTTCGCAATTATATATATCAAATACACTCAATATAGAAATGAGAATGCACATATTGATGTATCAAAATTATGGGATATATCAAGTTAACGCTAGGTGGCGTCACTGTATCTTGGCAGTATGGAAAAATCCAGCCCTACATTAGTTAGGTTATGCGATCTGGTCAGTCAGGGAGGTTAACCACCAGCTCGGCTCTTCATGACGAGGTGATATAAATTATCGCAGTTCGAACCAGGTATGGCAGTGGGTACTAGACAGGTGGAAATACCATTTCTGAAATAATAAGGACAATAGATATCATTCAATCTGCAGTGCCACATGTGTTCCGGGAATACGCGATGGAAATAATTCCTGCTTATCATGTACAACGCAGTGGCCAAACGTGAGTGCTTAAAGATCATAAACAAAAGCATCTAGTCAGTTAGCTGTGTAAAATTCGAGTTTATAGTATTTTAGAATTGTTGACATATAAATATAAATCATATTTCATTATATTTGTATATTTCATTGTTAAATGACATGCATTTCATTAGAAAATTGTCGAAAAATTGTTACGCTTTCTTAGCAGGAAATTTCCGCTAATCTCGGAATAGTTAAGTGGAGTGTATGCAAATTTATAAACATTTTTCTGCAATAAAGACTTTTTCATTCCAACTCAAATCTGATCGTAAACGCAAATTATCGCAACAAAACGAAAGAAAAGTACTCAAGAGAAAAATGGCCAGTCAAATTTGTAACAGACTAAATTAAACGAAATAATTTATTTGGAGGTATTTCAGTAAAATAAATGAATTGCAGAAAAATGTTGTGTATGTCCAAAAGTGGATATATAGATTGAAAGAATATTGTTTAAGCACGAAAAATCCTCAGTGATTTACAGCTTATCGAAATATATATTGCATACATTATGATGAGCTGTTAGAAGAGATGAGAAAAGTGCCATTATTTTATGGCATGTAAATTTCAAACACTATAAACGTATATTCGATGAAGGCACAACCTATATCCATCAACATTCGTACATTGTTCAACAGGATCTTAGTTACTCCCATTTTCACTTTCCAAACTGACCATAAATAATTAAAAAAAATGGGCATTTTATATTTCGGAAAATGGTTTCTTGATATGAACATAATTTTTTAATGTCCGATAATCAGCTAAGGGCGAACAAGAATACTACGTATCTAAATATTGACTATTCCTTGATTTTGAATTCCTAAGATTTGAATAAAATGAGATATTTTAAGTAATATAGGAATTAGTACAAATTATTACCGTATATACGCGTTTATCTATCTATCTATCTATCTATCTATCTATCTATCTATCTATCTATCTAAATTTATAGATTTATATAATATATATAAGTATACAAAGTTATCAACAGAGTTATCTCGCTAGCTAACTAGATATAAAGCTGAAGCAAATAGATAGATAGATAGATAGATAGATAGATAGATAGATAGATAGATAGATAAGGATTTCAGGTGGAGTCACTAATTTAAGCTTATCAACAGCAAATATATTCATGGTGGCCAAATGACGGCAGGCGCTTGTTAAGCTAGAACTTTTGCCAAAATACACAAATCTTTCGTTGGCAATAGAGACAGATGCATAAAATTTGATAATTTACATTTGCCCCTGTGATTTCGGTTGTATGTGTGTGTGTGTGCTAGTATTGTAAGACTTTTATAAGCCTTCAACAGATTAAGCATTTTATGTTAACTGTGATTTATCGAAAAAACGTCATCTGGGAAAAATTAGAAACGATTTTTCCACTCAATTCGATGACGTTTCCTAAAAAGTTATGAAGAAAAGTATTCGTTCAATATTAAAAGTAAATCGCGATATTGAAATTTATGAAAAAATAGCATCTTTGAAAAAAATTAAAGTACAATGTTGGTAAAAATATATATATATATATATATATATATATATATATATATATATATATATATATATATGTGTGTGTGTGAAGAGTGAGAGAGAGAGCAAACGAGAGAGATAGACAGAAAAATTATTTTTAGCACTTGAGAGTAAATAAGAATAACATTTCGGAGAGAAAGAGAAGAGAAAGAGAAGAGAAAGAGATGAAAGCTTAGCGTTCGAACTGAAATAGAAGGTGAAAAAATAAAGATTATGCACTTGATAGAGAGAGAGAGAGAGAGAGAGAGAGAGAGAGAGAGAGAGAGAGTGTGTTAAAGTGAGTGTGAGAGAGAAACAGATATAAAAAGTGGCAGAAAGATGGCGATCTAATGAGATAGAGAGAAAAATAGAGCTTGAGGGAGAGAATGGAATAGATACGTGAACTGAAGAAGGATAAGGATTTGTGAGAAATTCATCTTGACGGGAGAAAAAGTGATAGAAAAGAGGAAAAGGAAATTAGTGGGGGGGGGAAAGGAAATTAGATTTTGCGTACTTAAAAGAAATAGTGTGATTTAGTTGTTTCATTTGATAGAATGAGAGAAGATGGAAGAAAATCCGATTTACTTGAAGAAGAAAGAGAGTGGGATAAAGAATTATGTGGTTATGAGTAGAGAGTGGCCATAAGGGGGAGAGAGTGAGAGTAAAAGCAACAGCGCTAAAGGAAAAATGATAAGATAAAAGAAGGAGAGGGCCAAATAAAGATGGAAAGAAAACATTGTTGAGTGGGAACAAAAGAAACAGTAACTGGTGAGGGCAAAAGGAAAAAAGAGGCGATATATATATATATATATATATATATACTATCCGCACTGATGAGCTGTGATACAGCGAAACAGTCTGTCTGTGGATGACATTATATATATATATATATATATATATATATATATATATATATATATATATATATATATATGCGTGTGTTTGTGTGTGTAAAGGGAGAGGGAGAGGGAGAGGGAGAGAGAGAGAGAGAGTGAAGTACCGAAGAAGAAAAGAGGGTAAGCGAAAAAATGAGAAAACTATGAAAGTGAGAGAGGACAAAAGAAAGATAATGGAGTGAGAAGAAGTGGGGACGCGAAGAGAGAGAAGATAAAAGGAAGAGTCAATTAATGTGAGAGGGCAGATAAGAGAGCGGGAAAACAGGTGGACACGAGCGAGATAGAAAAAGAAAAGTAATGATTACGTGTTATAGAAACTAAAAAAAGTCACGAGATGAAAAATTCAAGTAATAAAAAAATCAGAACGCTAGAAATTAACACACACACACACACACACACAAAAAAAAAAATAGACAAAAACATTAGCTTAAAAAACAGTAAAAGACGTTTTAAATGAAACACGCGCACCTTCTATCGAGCTATCTGTCTGTCTAACTAGGTAGCATGCGGCCAGGAAATAAAAAAAAAGAAGCGTTTTTCTATCTACTTACTGGCTTTGAGGAAATAATTACACGCCACAATATCCCCACCATTTTCGGGAACACTTGAAATTCATACATACATACACTTGTAAAAAAAAAAAAAAAAACTTACCGAAATTGTGTGTCGTGTTCCGACTACTTTCGACCACCGTTGGTCATTTTCAAGTAAAGAAAGTGTAAGTTCAGAGATAATCGATTGAAAGTTCATGCACTTAAAGATGAAGTGTTTCGAACTAAAATGGGTTAATAATCTATAACAATACAATAGGTTATCGGATCAGATTATGGAAATGTTGAAAAGTAGAGCAATATATTATTATTATTTTTATTATAGATTATAATAAAAACATCTTGAAATCGCTATACAAAAGATTTCATGTTTCAATACTATGATTGCACTTTTTCAAGTCATGGTGAGTACTTAAAATGACCTGAAAAAATACAATATATATATATATATATATATATATATATATATATATATATATATATATATATATATTAGGTTGGTGCAAAAATAATGACGTAATAATGTCGTTTTTTTACGTATTTTTAACGTCAAAAACGACATTATTACGTCATTATTTTTGCACCAACCTAATATATATATATATTGCATGTATTTTGGCAGTAGGTTTTCATTGAGACATGTTTCATTGAGTAATTTCGACTACTTTTGTCTACTTATTTTCAGTTGGATCCTTTCATATTCAAGCTTTTCGGTGTCATTAAAGTAATAGAGAAAATTATCATGTTGATACATATTATTTTATTCCGTGTACTTTCGACATAGCACAATGTCACCATCAGGGTGTTATTTCAGGGTGTTATATATATATATATATATATATATATATATATATATATATATAATCTCAGTGTGCATGGGCTACATGAAACATAAGATCATTGTAATCACTAAGGCTATCATTTATTTCACAATCACCGATGTCAGTATAGTTGGCCTAACATGAATGCTTAAATATCATAAGCAGAACGACTGAATGTTATAAATGCGAGTTCAAAGTATTTTAGCATTGTTACCATATAAATAAAAATCATACGGATACAGATCACAGACGTGCATTTCAAAATCTGGATTATTAACAGCATAAACGCTCTCTCGTTTACCTCACGACTTTTTCTTTGAAAAGAGGTTAAGCGATGATTACTCTAAACATTTCACGCGATTTTGGCAAATACTTTCATGTTTCCATCTAATATCAATCGATGAATTCGAAACAAGGATAAATTCAACAAAAAACGCTTAGTATACAACTCTTGTCCGTTCTGTTTAATATACGAGTGTTTGTGTCATATTTTATTATGCGAAACAATGCCTTCAAAATAAAATTGACGTTAAAAATCTAGCGCATGAATTTCAGCTTATCTTTACTTTTAAAACATTGATAATAAATGGTTTTGAGAGCGTCAAGACTTATCACGCAAAATGCAGCTTAAATCTTTATCTATAAATAAATAAAATGGCTGAAAAAAACTGTTCAATTCGCCCAATATTCTCTTTATTTGAATAGAGTATTATTTTATTGTTTTACATATTAATACTGGATGCGCTTTAAAATTCAGTACAAGTGATTTGATTAATTTTTCTACTCTTTTCATTTTTAACAATTCTTGCAGGTGTTTTTATTACTCTCCAGACATTTACTTTGCGCGAATATTGTTTTCAATTCTCATATATTCTCCGTTAATGACGAATCTCAGGATTCTATTGGATTAATATTTGGAAATGCTTTTCTGCATATTAGGGTCAGATTTACAGAAGGTGAAGGAATATTGTCGTGCATAAATAGATTCTAGATTGAAGCGCTTGCTTGTGAAAAATATCATTAAAAAAAGAAAAGCAAAAAAAAACAAAAAAAAGACAAAACAAAACAAAACAAAAATAACCTTAAAATCTTACGATGGTAAAATTTCGAAGTCTATTTCCATGAATAACCCAGCCTTTAGTCTATCCATTAGGACCACACCCAATGGAGTTCTATGTACCCCAATAAGGTTAGCACTGAGAAAACATGTACTTCTTCGCCACACTTGCACATTTTATATCCCTAGCCAATATTCTTAATATTCTGCAAGGTGTCCGTAAAGTGTAGACAAATAGGCAAAAATTCATATTTTCAAGAAATGAAATATTTTATTGAATTGGAATATTAACAAATAGCATCTTCAGTATAATTTACATCATTTGTGATGCAAAGGTTGGTGCGCTTTGCAAGATTCACCTGAACACGTTGCAATAACTCAAAATTGCCGCCATTTTTATCACATTCACTCTTTATGGCTCAATTCTTTCTTCTTTCGACAAAAACATTTTTAACCTATGGAGGTAAAAAAAAAAAAAAAAATAGTTAATGAGATTTGCTATGTGTCCAGACCTTAGGGACACCCTGTACTTCATTTTCTCTGGTCGCAACACTAGTTTTCTTCAACTATAACCTGATGGCCAAACCAAAGTAACAGAAATGTAAAGATAGAAAATAAAATACTAAGTTTGTATCAAAAAGTAGAATCGATATAGAAGTTAGAGAATAATATCTGTACTATTTCCGTCTGTTCGCCTCAGTCTATCTATCTATCTATCTATCTATCTATCTATCTATTTGATCTTGTATTTATCGAGTGACTGAAATGGACAGAAAACATCATGATCAGAGATAATCAGTAGCGTACTTCTTGCCAGCCCCAAAAGGTGATGTTTGAACATTAGTAAAATGTTAGGATTTTGAATGCGTTGCATCTCCACTGACGCACCACAATCTTTTCCCCGACCATCCTATGCTGTACTAAGTTATGCTTTGTAAATATAATTGCATTATGGAACAATTTATGATGTTTTTTATCGTTGTTTCTGGATTGAAATTTGCGCGTTAGTCTCAACGGTTGTGGAATGTTAACAGAGACACTTGCTACTGAAACAGATCGATACTCATTTGTGACACGTCATCGATTGATTTTACTTATCGTCTCTTGAGAAAGTATAGCCTGTTCAATTGGTTACTTACTTTTGATTCTTTATTGTAGATTTTCAATTATTATTTTCAGATGTTCGATCTGTTGGCGGGTATGTGGGAATATTTCGATTAGATTCGTTCTTGATTAAAAACTGGATTGCCGAAATGATGTGTCAATTTCAAAAACCGATTATTTATTTACTTATTCTGTGCTCATTACTTTTACTTTCTTTTTCGTTCTCTTTAATTCATTTTTCTTTCTTTCTACATTTTAGAGTTCATTTTTTATAATACTTTTCAATCCAATTTCTTCCAAGTGAATCTCTTAAATTTTACCTCATACAAAATCTCTCGCCATTTCTGTTTTTACCTTGAAATGAAGTTTCTAGTCTTTTACCGATTCTCTTTCGTTATCTTTTTTGCTATCTTCTTCTTCTTCGTATCCTTTTGCCCCCCCCCCCTCCCTGTCTGCTGACTTGTTGGTGTTCTATGACCTTTGCTAATTATTGTTGATTTAGTTTCGACATTACGAGAGCGTCGGTGGTCTAAGGTATTTAGAGAAAGCCGGCGGGGAATTCACAACAGGGAAACACGAACAAGACCCGATTGTTTGGGAGTGGAGGGTATTTCTGGTGGATGGGAAGAGGTCGATAGAATTTGCGAATTATAGATGTAAGGGGTCATATTTTGAAGAGAGTAGAAAAGGAATTAGTAGTGTTAGGAGGAGGAGGAGGAGGAGGAAGACGAAGAAACATCCTATGTTATCGAATAAGGCAGAAACAGGGGGAGAGTAAAAACTAGAAAAACTACGAGCGTAATTTAAAGAGAGGGTGAGAAAGATTGAGAAAAAAAAGAAAAGAAAAAAAGACAACTAACCAGAAGGAAATACTTTAAAAATGTAAGAGAAGGAAAAGAAAAAAAAAAGGTATTGAAAATTAATAATAATAGAAATTTTGAAAAAATATAGACAGTAAGGAGGAAAATGAAGAAAACATAATGAAAAGACGTAGAAGTTTGACTGAAAAGCAAGCAACAGAGTTCCAGAAAGAAAAGAAATGAAAAGAAAGAAAGAATGAATATCCGAAAATTGTAAAAAAATGAAATTAAAATAATTACAGCGAGAATCTCAAGAGATTTTTTAAATTAAAATATCACAAGAACAACAAAGATAATAACAAATAATAGCTAAAAATATAATTGTAAACACGTTTGGAAATAGAAAAAAAAATTAAATCTTCAAGAAAAAGTGTAAACAGAATAACTAAAAATGAAGAATAAATGAAAAATACAAACTGAAAAAAATTTAGCAAAAATAAGGAAAATTATTTGCCAAATCAATTTGTGCCAACATGAATATCGAATAAAATGAAAATAAAATATAGAAAATGAATGAAAATTGTATATAAAAAAGAACTAAAGGAAGGCGGTTGAAATCCATAATCTCCGGGCGTCAGTTTAAATTGAAATCTTATTTTTCTATGTATTGTGACCATTTTGCTTAAATTTCTCATTTCTTTTTTGTTTTCAAATGAAAACTTGGAAATTTTCCATCATATTTCAGTGAAATTTTCAAATTCCAAATTTATAGTTATAATTAAATTTTAGATATACGTTAAAAAAAGGCGTTGTTTTAAACTGACATCAGGAGGATACGGGTTACATTCAAGAGTGGTTTCTTTCAAAATTCATTCATTGTTTCGCCAAAAACTTTACATTCGAACAAGCAACAAAATCAAAGAAAACATTAGAAAATAATAATATTTAAATAAATGAAAGAAACCACAATAATGCCAGGAAAGAGTATATTAAAAATTGAAGAAGTTCGGTAGAAATGATTCATTTGGGATAAATGAAAGAAGCTAAATGAAAAAGAAGATGAATGAATTGAAAGAAAAACCCTTATAAAATTGAAGAAAAAATTTGAATGAAACAAGAATGAAAAGTGAATTATACGTAAAAAATAATGACAATTAAAAATCCCCCCCCACAAAAAGAACGAAATATAAAACTGGAAACAAGAATGAGAGATATACAACGAAAATTATAATAAAAATAAAATGAAAGAAAAGGAAATAAAAGTGAAGGAAGAAGAAAGAAAGGAAATGAAAACCAACATAAAAGAAGGAAACTAATAATAGAATAAACAAAATTTTGAAATGGAAAATGGAACGCAAAAACATAAAAAAACAAACAAAACGAAGTCAAAAAAACAAAACAAAAAAAAAACAAAGTAAATAGCAGTGAAGAAATGTAAAAGAAAAGAAGAAAAGCATAGGAAAAAAAGGGGAAAATAAATAAGGAACAGAAAAAAAAGCCGGCAACATCATTGTTTCCAAAAAAAAACGCATAGCTGGCAACATTATTGCTTCCAAGAAAACGTATAGCTGGCAACATTATTTGTTTCAAAAACATATAGCTGGCAACATTATTGTTTCAAAAACGTATAGCTGGCAACATTATTGTTTCAAAAACGTACAGCTGGCAACATTATTTTTTCAAAAAAATCGTATAGCTGGAAACATTATTTTTTCCAAAAAAAAAAAAAAAACGTATAGCTGGCAACATTATTGTTTCAAAAACCTACAGCTGGCAACATTATTTTTTCCAAAAAACGTATAGCTGGCAACATTATTGTTTCCAAAAAATGGTATAGCTGGCAACATTATTGTTTCAAAAACGTATAGCTGGCAACATTATTGTTTCCAAAAAAAACGTATAGCCAGCTGGCAACATTATTTTTTCCAAAAAATCGTATAGCTGGCAACATTATTTTTTCCCCAAAAAAATACAAAAAACGTATAGCTGGCAACATTATTGTTTCAAAAACGTACAGATGGCAACATTATTTTTCTGAAAACACCATCTGAGGCCTGAAGGAAACAGAAAAAAATGGAAGAGAGAAAGAATATAAAAGAGAAAAATATGTATATTAATAAAGGAAAAAGAACAGAAAGAAAGGGAAAGCAATAGAGAGAGAAACATTGAAATAAATACTTAAAACATCGGGACTTATCAAGAAAATATGGTGGTAGAGGTATAAGAAGGAATTTAAAAGTGGAAAAAAGTATAAAAATATAAAAATAAAGAAAGAAGGGAAAAGAAGAAAGAGGATGAAAAGAGGAAAGTAACTATAAAACCAAATCGAGGCAAACATTCGCAGTGGAAAAAAGACTAATGAGATGAGCAGCGAAGTACCTCGATAACTATAGAAAGAATGCAGTTCATATCGAAAAGAACCACAAAGGAAACAATGGCGGAGAAAGTGGAAAAGATAGGAAGTCAATAGAAAAACAAATCCATCCGAAGAGACAGAGAAAAAAAATCTTTCAGTAAAAACAGCCTCGGTAATCTTCATAGGTGGCATCAAAATTGGTCTGGGATTCCGAAGAGGAAAAATGACAAGTGTTGGCTACCCTGGTGGGTTCCACTTAATTGAATGCATACATGTCTAAGAGAAAGATGACGGAAAAACGAAAACAGGTGAGCAATTCCTTTGAGCCTTGTAAGAGAAGTAATGAGAAAGAAAATCACCAAGAATGATAACCCCTTTTCTTGACTGAATTATTTATTAAGGGAAGATATTTTATGATGAAAGGTGCCCGAATTATATTTACACGCGGAGAAATTGAGAGAAAGGTGGAAACGACAAAGATGGGGATAACGTATAAATCTTTTTCGCTTGTGCTACAATAAAATGATGGACAGTCTATAACTCGCGCGAAAAAAAAGTTAATATTATCCAATAATATAAGCGACGACTAATGAGAAGAATATAATACAACATATGAATTAAATTGACTCTTTAATTATAATTTTAACTAAGAGAATGAGAATCTCTGTTCAACTTGGCCTCAGTTTAACTAGCTAAGATGAACGCGAGTACCAATCGCTTAGACAGTTGAAATTTAGTCCACACTACTTCTAATAGATTCTTGACTAAGTGAATTCTTTTTTATTATTAACTAGCAATAAAAATTAAGAGGTACAAGAATGGTTTGCTGAAGACTGAAGAATTAGTTAACACGACACTTGCCTGAAATAAAATCATCCTGTCTCAAAAATCAGTTTTTATGATAACAATTCTTTAAACAATACGAATCATTGCAAACTATATTCAATATATATCACTATTATTCGATTTGATGTTAAGAAACAATATCTTCAGATAATTTGTTCTTGCAACCTTGGACTACATTACTATTCAAACAGCTAGCTTCCATGTAGCATCATTACTTTATTAATTGTGACAGAAAAAACGCAAATATACAAATTTCGTCGGTTGAAATAAGCCTATTCCCCATATGAAGTAATTTTGGATTTTACTGTGTACTAATTATTTGCTCTGTAATAATAAATACATTGAGCTCTTTCTGTGGATCAGTTTAATTTTATATTACTAGGATCCACTTGGACTATATACCAACGGATTTATTACATTTAATATATATATATATATATATATATATATATATATATATATATATATATATATATATATATATATATATATTATATATATATATATATATATATATAATAAATACATTGAGCTCTTTTTGTGGATCAGTTTTAATATTTTATATTACTAGGATCCACTTGGATTATATACCAACGGATTTATTACATTTAATATATATATATATATATATATATATATATATATATATATATATATATATATATATATATATATATATATATTAGGTTAAGTATATACCTTACTCTAAGATGCTACTGAGTTCTCCTAATGTAGGCAATCATCAGGCATTCATGAATTTAAATTCTATTTTGTTGTTGTTTTAGTTTTAAAATAAGGGATTTAACTTCCCATTATCTGATAAGTGGCATCTTAATCAACGTGGTAGTGTAGTGGTTATCTAGCCAATGTCTATGTTGCTTGAATTATTATTTCTAGATATATTATTTTGAAACATTTCCTGTTGTGTTGTTTGGGATTTCTTGTCGTAAAGTAAAGAGTAGGCATTGGAAAATATGCTCCGTTTATACTTGCTCCCATTACTTCCAAGTTCATTTTCCAAACGATATTTTAGAAGTATTCATTAAACAATTGGTTAAAAATCGTTTATTCTACCTCGCTTCTTTTCCAATCTTTATTTTAACAATATCTCTGTTTAGTCCAATTATTGTTGTGCTGTTATCATATGTAGTTTTTTTTTTCTAATACCGAGTTCACTACTGTAAGATGTTCTGCTTAATCAAATGCCTTTTCATAGTCTGTAAAACGTAAAGATTCTTTTTTTTTAATTTATATATGCTGTATATGGATGTTTGCTAACTGTTTAAGAGCGAAAATCAGGTTTAAGATTCCAATTAATAAATGTGAAATGTAAGCAAAAAACAATTAAAATACTCTATAATTGAATCGTTATGTAGTCTGCGTAGTACGGGCATTCAAATATATTAATCAAAATAAGGAAGGTGAAGATCCTAGCCTGTATAATTGATGTAATTATGATGATTATTCCTCCTCAATAAATTTATCAGAAGCAATTTATATTGATATCACTATTGTATCAAGTTTAAACCTCATTGAAAAACCTAAACCCGTTTTCTTAAGTCTTGAAAATATCAATATATATTTCATTTGGCATTCATATAAGTATTTTTCAATATACGGTGGTATAGCCTGGCAAATAATGTAATTTTGATGTGAAATTTTCGATTAATAGTATTCACTCGATCTGATTAAAAATGTTACGTGTTTGCGATTAATTTTCGCTATCCAGAGAATTAAGTTCATTAACAATTTGTTCTGTAGGCTAAGAATTAAATTAAAATTTTCTTTAGAGACAAAGAAAAGGGTGAAAAAAGCTGTGTATAATCTATACTCCTATATGGCAGTTGATGATGGTTAATTTCCTCACAGATGAAGAGCAGCAAACTTTAGGCACGAGAGATGTGAGTCTAGAGAAAGATGCTGAGAATACTATCTGGAAGTGAAATGGACACTTGTTTATAAATCTGCAAGAGACAGCTGAAATTTCATTAAGACATATTTGGCGCTTAAAAGACATATTCAAGGGAAAACAGATGAAGGGAAAGAGCTAGTAGGGTACCTAAAGAACTTGTGTAAGTGGATAGCTGAACAAGATCTCCGGAGTAGTGTAAGGAGACAGATATTGATTAGAACAACAAAGGATAGGAAATTATGGAGAGTCATGATCTACCTAGCTAACGAGCTTGTGTAAATGGATAGCAGAACAAGAACTGGGATAGTAAAGAGAAATACATTGATTAGAACTACAAAGGATAGGAAGTTGAGGAGAGCTATGATCAGCCTACTTAACAATCTTGTGTAGATAGATAGCAGAGCTAGAACCGGAAAGGTGAGTAAGAAGACAAATATTGATTACAACTATAAAGGATAGGAAGTTGTGGAGAGCTATGATCGGCCTAACTAATGATCTTGTGTAATTCGATAGCAGGGTAAGAACTGGGAGGGATAGTAAGGTGACAGACATTGATTAGAACTACAAAGCCTAGGAAGTTGGGGAGAGTCATGATCAATCTATCTAACCAGTTTGAGTAAATGCATAACAGAACAAGAACTGAGAGGGATTGTAAAGAGACAAACATTGCTTAGAGCTTAGAAGCCATAGAGACCCATGGTCGCTCATGCGAGACGGCATATGAAGGAAGAAATAAATGCTGCATTTTAACGATTATAATGCTGCATAATTATTCATATATATATATATATATATATATATATATATATATATATATATATATATTAGGTTGGTGCAAAAATAATGACGTAATAATGTCGTTTTTTGACATATTTTTAACGTCATAAAACGACATTATTACGTCATTATTTTTCCACCAACCTAATATATATATATATATATATATATATATATATATATATATATATATATATATATATATATATATATGCACACTGTTGTGTTCTCATCTGTTCGTGTATATGATTTTACCGTGAGTTATGTGCATATATTTTCTTAGTATCAACATCAGTATAAGCCTACATTGATAAAGGTGCATGCATTTGTGTAGCTTTACTGGGTTTTTCAGATTTTTTTGCCATAGACATTTGTTATTGATGTGGTTTTCTGTTCTGGGCTTTGTACGTGACGTGGCCTGAAGCCAAAGAGAAGATAACGCGAAAGCGGCAAACCAACACACACACACACACACACACACACACACACACACACATATATATATATATATATATATATATATATATATATATATATATATATATGCGTGTGCCCTTCAAAACCTTTAAAGAATTATTCTGAAAAAGTTTTCTTCAAAGTATGATTCTTCTAAAACTTTGGCCGGTGACCAGAGAACTTTCGTTTTATTGCTCATCGCTTGATACTGGGAGGTTAAGCAAGATGTCATTTAGTTATGAAATGAGTGGGGCGTTCTTTGTAACTTTTATTAGGTTGGTGCAAAAATAATGTCGTTTTCTCACATGTTACTATGTGAGAAAACGACATTATTTTTGCACCAGCCTAATATTATGATATATGTACATATATAATATCATTTATATTATAATTGGATCCTTGACAGAAAATGTAACTTTAGATCATTAATCAATATATTTTCGAATTCACTACCCTCTGGTTTGTCTTCCTAGAATCCCCACCCCATCGCCAAATTTTTCTTTTCTCTTTTTCTTCGCTAAAGCATCATTTTATTTTCCCTTCTTTAACATCAGGTATATTTACACTATTCCTTTTGTCTTTATTTTCTAATGTTTTTATAAAATTTATTCATCTATTTCTCTAGTCTTTTATACTTCGTTATGTTCTCTTTCTTTTTTCATTTTCTTTTTCTTATTCTTCAGCGTTTCATTGCATTATCTTTCATTTGTCTTCTTCTCGTTGTTGATCTTCTCTTTTACTTGTTCGACTCATTAATAAAATTAATAGCACCTACTTTTTCTTATTCAATTAGCATTTCTTGAATCTCATCGTCGCTTTCATGCACATTTCCATTGTCCAGTATTTGGAAAAACTCAATTCTGACGAAAATATAATATTCTGTGATCATTTTCAGAGATCGTTTACCATTTTAAGTCCCCGAAACCTTGCAAATGTTCCAATTAATAACCATCGTTGTTTTGCGTCTGATTGCAGCAGGAAAGGGTATTCTTGCAGTCAGCCCGACTTCCATCGTATCCAACCCCATTTTTGGTCTGGAGGAGTGTCATTTACAATGGAAGACCAATGTCTGAAAATGTGTAAATATTGCAGACTGGCAGAATTATGGAACCTCTGTTGAACTGAATGATTTAGAAGGAACAAATGATTTATTCGTGAAGAGATGTTGATGTTACATCCAGTTTAAAACTGGAAGAAAGGTAGAGAAAAAGACGAGTTAGAGAAAGAAATATGTCCAAGACAAAATAGATCTTAGGTAGTGGGAAAAACATGAAAAATGTTTGGAAGGAGAAAAAGTGGAATACTATAAGAAAAGTGAAAATGTTAAGAGTTAGATAGATAGATAGATAGATAGATAGATAGATAGATAGATAGATAGAGAGAGAGAGAGAGAGAGAGCGAGAGACAGAGACAAAGACGGAGAGAGATAGGGAGATATTTAAAGAGGTTGCATTTGTGAATCCTTATGAATGTGGATAAAAGAAGGAAGATGTGAAAATATATGAAGAGAGATACACTTGACTTAAAGGAATAAGCAGAAAGAGAAAGAGAGAGAGAGAGAGAGAGAGCGTCATAGAAAAGGTAAAAATGAATTAAAAAGAGAGATAAAGTAGAAGTGAGCGAGAGAAAGATGAAGAACGGAAAAAGTAAACTGCAACAAGAGAGAGAGAGAGAGAGAGAAAGAGAGAGAGAAAGAGAGAGAGCATAAGAGAGAGAAATCGATAGCTCGAGTGAGATTAAGATAGAAAGCGAAGAGAGTTTGGGAGGGGTAATCGAGAAATTAAGGTAGGGACCATATGGAGTGTTCACGAGAGGAAGCAGATATATGTAAATCAAGAGTGGCTATAGAGAGACAGCAAGAGAAAAAACATCAAGCAATGAAAAGAGGAAAAATACAAAGATCAAGGGAGAGAACTTATACAACGATAACGATAGGGAACACATAGAAAAATCAAGAAAGGGAACTGATAGAAAGAGAGAGAGGAGAGAAAGAGAAAAAGAGAGAGAAAACATATAGAGAAACCATGGGAGGGAACATATACAGAGACATCAAGTGAGAATATCAAGCAATAAAGAGTGAACTTAAAGAGAGAGGGGAGTAATAACGAGAGGGAAAATATAGAGAAATCAAGAAAAGGAAGAGAGAAAGTGTGTGTGTGTGTGTATGTGTGTGTGTGTGTGTGTGCGACAGAGAGAGAAAAACTGATAGAAGTCAGAGGAAACAAATACAGATCAAGAAAGTTGTAAAGGAAACGATAAAAAAATAAATATAAAGTCATATGAGTACAAACGACATTAAGTGAAAAACAACGCGCGCGCGAGAGAGAGAGAGAGAGAGAGGAATCATAGTGAGAGAGAGGGGGCGAACAAAAAAGAAGAAAATAGAGAGAGGACGACGTACACAAAGAGAAAGCAGAGAGGGAAAGTGAGAGAGAACAGGAAGCTCAGAGAGAAAGGGCAAACAGACGCTAGTTGAAGAAAGCAGAAAGATGTCGAGAAAAAGAGAAAGAGGTTTCGAGTGATTAGCAATCAGTCGCTTCTACTTTCATCTTCCATTTCACAAATCTTGCAAGATGAGAATACGCATGCGCATTAAATAGCCGACCAGAATTGAATAAATTTTCGTGCGGCTATCGTATAGCGAAGTGATTAACCTTCACTTCTGCGATTTCTCTGGCCTGATGCTGAATGCGCATGCACAGCCAGTAACGCACTTCCTGGCACGAAAGCTCTAATTATATCTTACATCTTAACGCTGTTACTCATTACGCATGCGCAGAACCAACACTTAACACTTTCAATCATCGATTTAAGCACACCGTCGGTTATCATTTAGCATGCACGCAATTGCCCTAAATCGTTCGTCATCAAATACAGACCCAAATCTGCACACACACACACACACACACACACACACACACACACACACACACACACACACACACACACACACAAATCATTAAAACAATTCTGATGTTAAAATGTAACGCAAAATAGATACAATATAAATAAAGCACATAAATAAAGAACCTTGAAATCGAAAAAAATGAAGCTTTTTTGCATTATATCTTGTTTACACAGCCAATACTTTCCAGGATTCTTAATATTGATTCGAGTACAAAAAATGAAACCTTGTCATTGTTAAATCTGTTAGATCTCTTTGTAGATTAGATATTTATGCTCCGCTGATATGTTCTTCAGTCTTCCAATTCGTTGTCTTCATAGATGAAGCGTTGTCCTATTTGGCTGATGGGTTCTCTTGCCTTGTCAGTCATGTTTGAAATTTTGTGATGAAGCATTGTCTTTATTAAAATGGAAGACAAATATTTCTGATTTTTGTTCTGTTGATTTTTGTTTCCAGTCGGTGAATTCTCCACCTTTCCTTGTGATATCTGAAATATTTAAATGATGGCCTGGTTTGTTTTATGGCATATCAACGTTTTCTATTTTATTTAATGACGACCTCGGCCAATTGGATAACTAGAAAGGTAGACCCAGGTTTGATTTTTACATGAGAAAAAAATTGTAGATACGATATAGGCATAAGTACATTAAACTGATCCCTCCTTTTCTTTGTGGGCTACTCATTCTGACCCCAGCCAAGAGAACGTCTTAAATAAAGGTTTGTCATTATTTGGTCAATTAATCAAAATAATATCCAAGATTTGATTTTTTTTTTAATACGTCATTTCGAACAAATGAATTTTCTCATGAGTATTCTATGTAGCGTAATTCTTTATTATTGTGGAGTAATACTTTATTTTCATGTCATATGATGTAACATTTTACGTTTAATAATACAATATTAGGGAGAGTGGAGACAAATACTGCCAGTCTATGGTGCCTAGGGAAACAAGTGGTTAGATATGTCATCTTTGCAAGTAAGGTGCCAATATTATTATTAGTTATATCATCTTGAAGTATTTTTAGAGGAAAATTTCTTATAAATATTATACGAGTATTCCTTTCATCTTGATTTCGATTGCCTTTCAGAACGTCAGTCTACGGCCATTAATTAACTCCGGATCTTAAACAAAAAGAGAATAGAGTTTGCATTACTTTTGATTCAAGAATATCGTAATGATTACTTTACTGTTTTGAGCAATGTGCAATTCTTCATCTGCTGAAAACGTGATCCAGCCATTTAAACTTGTTCTTAATATTTCCCCTATAATCCGGTGCAAGATTATTATTTTTAAGCAAACTATTAGCATCAGCACAAATAATATCATCTTAAATTTTAATTTGAAGCATTATCAATTTCCGACAAATTTTCATTTAATGATCACTTATAAATATTCAGCGAATATTTAATTCATCCTAATCCTGCTTTATTTAAATTATTATCTCAGCATGTCATTCTCTGAGTGCAATGTGTTTTAGTAATCCCGATTAGATTTAACAACACATTCCTTATATTCTCTGATCGTTAGCTATCGCTATATTATTTGTTATTGTGTTATTTATAGATACTTGCAATATTAATAATAAAAGTGTCAATTATTTCCAGAATATATTTTGTATTTCTGGCTCTCTCTGTTTACAAAAGGATGAAAACTGACAGTGGGATTAGCTGTGATAAAAACCAACAGAAAAAAAAAGATGAAAGAAATATGAATTAACAATAATGTTTTGAAAAAGCTTCATCTAAAAATGTCAAGATAGGTAGTATTATCTCTACTACGACATTTTTAATGCCATGTCCCTTTCATCACATAATACATTTTTTTGTTACCTGTCAATTGCGATGGATTTTGGGGAACGATGGTGGAGTAGATTCACATTGCCTTCTCCACTGTTTGGAATTTCAAAGTTTTCCATCGATTAGATTGGTTGCCACAGAAACCGAGAGAGTCTAGTCTACTGTGCTCATTAACTCAAGAAGATATGGATTATGCCCCTTTCCCCAAAAAACAATTGAAATTATGATGAAAAAAATACTAGTAAAAAATGAGTAAAGCTTTACAAGATAATATCACAAACATTAATACTACTAGTGAGGTTAACATAAAAAAAAATATAGTATCATTTAGAAATGATTGACAATGTTTCATCTAATTAAAAATTCCACATATTATAACTACCACTACTGTTATAAATTTAAATAAAGTGAAATTAAAATGAATACTGGTAAAAAATTTAATCATATATTAAACATTTCGATTTAAAATTTGTGTGGTCTTTTCAAATGAAATCAGTTGGTGAGCTAAAAATATATACATTTTTATATACATAACTCAGATAATAAATAATTTCCACAGAATTTTGTTAACAATTATGTAGAAATCTAATTTTTATAGTCGGCAATAATATTGTAATTTCGACGGGAAATGTTACCTGATATGATTAGAAAACAATTGCTTGGTAATGAATGAAATATTTCAACGGTGAAATCTTACTTAATACTGTTTTCTTTCTTTTTTTCGTACATGTTATTATAATTACTGTTTCAAAAACGTTAGCACTCGTATCAGTCATCAGTGCGCCATAGGCTGTTGTTGGTCGGTAACTATTTGCTTGGTATTCACTTCCATTGATTTCTTTCGCTTCGGACTAATGTGATTGTCGGAGACGCATGATTAAAACTGCAGCCTTTGGCCAAACTTTTCTCATACCACGATGGCCCACTTTCTCCATATTTAGCGAAAAATTGAGGTGAACATCCCAGAAGAAAGAGTTACGCTGTAGAATCAAATCTATTTATCCTACACGAAAATTCCAGAAGGGTTTATTATTTGATTAACAGAGAAAGAAGCATAACACGCACAAGACATAGAGAGGGGGAAGAGAAAGAGAGAGAGAGAGTGAGAGAGAGAGAGAGAGAGAGATTGAGAGCGGGGAGGTGGGTAGAAAAATTAATAAACGGAGATAATATACGTCAATATGACATGGATTTAAAGTGAGGGACAAAAAGAGATATGGTAAGAGTAAAATATTGAAAGGAATAAAGAGAGAAACAATATGCAGAGGATTAGAGAAGTCGATATTGAAAGTGAGAGGAGAAAAATGCACAGAGACAGAGAGAGAGAGAGAGAGGGAGAGAGAGAGAGAGGGGAGAGAGAGAGAGAGCTATTTGGAGGTAAAGTGTTAGGAACATAGAGAAAAATAGAGAATGAATTATGCTTAAAACGTTGTACAAAATAAATTAATGAGTTTACTACAAGAGAAAGATATGAAGAAAGCGTGCTGGAAAGAAAGAAAGAAAAAAGAAAGAAAAAAAAGAAAGAAAGAAAAAAGAAAGAATGAATGAATGAATAACGGTGAAACGGTTATCTGAATCTAGACAGAAAAAACAGTGATTGAAAGAGAAAATTTAACGAAATGATGTTGCGTCAAGAGAAAGAGGTATATATATATATATATATATATATATATATATATATATAAACAGAGTGAGAGAGAGAGAGAGAGAGAGAGTAATAACGAAATAGAAAGAGGGAAGGAAAAACTTCAAAAATGAAGAGTGAGAGAAAATTATAACGTGTAGATTTATCCAAAGACGTAAGTAAACAGTGAAAATGGTGTTGGAGAGAGAGAGAGAGAGAGAGAGAGAGAGAGAGAGAGAGAGAGAGAGAGAGAGAGAGTGGGAGATAGAGGGAGAGAGAGAGTGGGAGAGAGAGGGAGACTGAGAGCAGGAGAAATGCAGAGTGTGCAACAAATAAGGAGAAACAGAGAAAAATAGTCATAGAGAGAAATATCAATGGAAAGAGAGAGAGCGAGGGAGAGAGTGGGAGAGAGAGAGAGGGAGAGAGTGAGGGAGAGAGAGTGTGGGAGAGAGAGAGAGAGTGAGAGAGTGGGGAGAGAAAGGATGCAAAAGATAAATGGAACGAGGGCATTCTGAACAGAACTGAAAGCAATAATGACGGATCAACAGATATAGACTGATAGAGAAAGAAATATTAGAGAGAGCAACAGAGAAGCGATAGAGTAGACAATATTAAAAAAGAAAACAGAGAGATAGAGAGAGAGAAAGAAAGAGAGAGAGAGAAATACAGAGCAAGACTGGTAGAGAGAGAGAGAGCAATAAAGTATAAGATAGAGACAGAGCAACACTGAGAGAGCAACGGATATAGACAAATAGGAACAGAAAAAAAAAGATGAAAAATTTTTGAAAGCACATTTCATGCCTTAACGTTAATTTTGTCATTTCCATAATATATCTGAAGGAAATGGTAAATGATATCATTCTGCATTCAAATAATGAAAACGTCTGGGTAGAGCCTCGTAGATTCACACACAAACGCATATTCACGCACACACAACCCATACTCACGAAAATACACATACATGCATAGGCAATACACACAAATGCACACACAGGAGCGCTCGCACGCACACATCCATACCAGTTATTTGAGAAGAAATGATATTAAGAGACCAAAAATGTACAGAAAAAAATATATATATATACCTAAAAAGAATCTTCTGTACATGTCCAACTAGGAAAAAGAGCAAACGCTCATTCAATAAAACAAGCAACAGTTTGTGGAGACCTTGATGTATTCTTGGATCAGGTAGTTTCGGGCCATGTTGACCATCAGTTCAACGAAGACAGATTTCAAAAAGTACTTTGCATTATGGAATCTTTGCTTTCCTTCTTGACTGTCAGCCAGACGGATAATTACAGTGAATTCAAATAAGAAATCCAGATATTGCGTCTCCCTGATTGTAAGAAATCTCATAATCACTGGTGCAACATGTTGGTCATTTCTTTTTAATGATTTCAACTCAAGCAAGGCAGGAATACCACTAGTGCATGGTGGGGGGTGTTACAGGGAGTAAAATTGAAAGAGAAGATTGTGAATAGGAAGGATTGAGAAAATGACGAAAATAAATAGGATTCAAGAAGACAGAAGATGACGATTGATGTTTCATTTACATTTTTGAACAATGTAGTTATCAAGGAAGCATAGAAACAGAAGGGGTCACACAGGTGGGAAGTGCGAGAAAAGGAACAGTTGAAGTAGAAATGGCGGTTGAATTTAACTATTTCTACAGTACAATGTTGGGACTTAGAGGTCACTCTATTAGGTTGGTGCAAAAATAATGTCGTTTTCTCACATGGTAACATATGTGATAAAACGACATTATTTTTGCAACAGCCTAATAGCAGCAAGCTTAAATGCATGTAGTCGGAACACCACGAACAAATAGTTGCCGTGAAAATGTTTGTAGAAAAGACGTCGGTGAGAAAATGACTGCAGCTGAGATGCTAAGTAAGGATCGGTTACATTACATATCCTCCTTTGGATTTTGTCAACAGCCTCTAGATGTACATCAGGAGCACCAGATCAGATATGGTAGCAGTATTCAATGCACATTCGAATGGTAGATTTGTAAATGAGCAAGATGGACTCTGACGAGAAAAAAAAACAAAAAAAAACTCTACAACGACACCGTGACACAACTTTCCTCGTAGTAGATGCAGCTATTGATTCGATATAGTCGCTCCAGTTTAAGTCAGTGGAAAACGTGAAGCCAAAAAAGCGCAGTGTGTTGCTCTCCTGGAGTTTAGCGTCAGCCATGTTGATGGCAAGTAGAAAATGTTCACTATGGGGATTAAAGTTTTGTTTAGAGGCCTTCAAAGTTACAAGTTGATTCTTGCCCCAGTTAACCACTGATTGGGTGCCCTTTTCAAGAACAGCTGTCAGAATTACTTTGTCAGATCAGTCGCATTTGCTATCGAGACAGACATAAATGCTAGTGACATCAGTAGAAATACCTAGTTAAAAACTGATGAGATCATTGATGAAAATCAGAAATAGTGTAGGGCCCAGGACAGAGCATTAGAGAATGCCCGCGTTCGTTAAAAATAATCTGATTGCGATCCCATTCTAAACAACCTTCATTTCATGATGAAACACGTATGAACCATCTGGATTATCTCTAGTTCCATAGCCTGACTAGTCTAAGCTCCCTAAATATCACTACCACATCTATCACCCACCCGCTTATTTTATATATATATATATATATATATATATATATATATGAGGAGTGCGGAAATGTTCCCGAGCCCAGTAAAAAGTACCTTAAGTAAAATTTTCTAGATTTGTGGATATTTTACCAAATTATCGTAAGGGCGAATTATTCACCAATTCTTGATATATATATATATATATATATATATATATATATATATATATATATATAATTGGTGTATACGGAATGAATTCCAATAACCAACAATTACTATTCTTAAAAGAGTGCTCAATACGAAGTAGAGCAGATATAATTAAAAAAAAAAAATTAAATAAATATGTTATAAAATCACTACAAAAATAGCCATTTTGTTTCAACATCCCCGGTGCCATCACTTGATAAGACACCGGGGGCGTTGAAACAAAATGGCTATTTTTGTAGTGATTTTATAACATATTTATGTTATAATTTTTTTTTAAATTAAAAAATTATATATATATATATATATATATAAATATATATATATATATATATATACATATTAAGAGAGATAAATAGATAGATAGAGAGAGAGAGAGAGGGAGAGAGGGGGGTGTATGTGTAATAAATTAAATGGTCTCTTATTTTGTCTATTTCGAGGAATTAATCAATTCTTTAGGCGATTGAGTGCAAAATTCTATTTACATCTTACAATAAATAAATAATAATAGTAATAATGTACTACGTCTTCATTTTGATCTCTATACTGACAGAGGCTGCTTGAGATTATCTTCCAGAGTTAACCTAGTCGACCATTCTTTGACGAAATAAAATGTTTATCATATGCATACATAGATACATACAGTATATATGTGTGCATGTGTACGTATGCCTATCTTTGAGTGTGTGTAATTGTGTGTGTATTCGCTCGCACACGCACGGGAATGAGCGTATTTTAGGTAGATCAAAATGCAGACTTAATAAAATTTACCGCTTTTTAATATGCATAGATGAATACCGTAAAGGATATATAGATATTTCAAAACAAGAAATATTTTTTAATCATTTCACTACAAGCAAGGCAATGAAGTTATTTAGAGTTACGCACGGAGTTACTGGTTTTTGAAAGAATATGAGAAAAAGAAAAAAAAATATTAAGGAGAGAGAACAATAAATGTAGAGGAATTAAGAAAACAAAGATAATGATTGAAACTGCATTTAAATTTTTCGAGATCAAAGGTGACTGGAAATTAAGAAGCCAAAAGAGAATTTCAAAAGTGACAAATATGGGAGAAGAAATTGTCAGCATAGAAATTGCGGTTACGTCTAACCATTTCATTAGTAAAATACTGACAGCGAGATGCTAGTCTAGTGCTGCGCTTAAATTCTTAAAGACGAGGAACCAAAGAAGAAAGAACATCAGGACAATTATCATAAAAATATTTATAGAAAAAAAGACACAGAGTTGTTGCGTTACGGTGACTGAAGCCTAGATGCCAGGTAAGGACCGATAACATTGCAGATCCTCTTTTGGATTTTACCAAAATACATAGCAGAAGCACAGATGTGACAATAATATTCAAAGCATCGATGCATGATAGGCTTATAAATTCTGTCGGGAAAATATTATTTAGCACGACACAGTGTTCCATATTTCCTAGCAACAGACCTAGCAATTGATTCAAAATAAACTTTAACCTTCATGTCAGCGGAAGACAAAGAGTCACTTTACTGGAGGTTAGCATCAGCCATAAAAAAGATTATCTAAGATGATAATATATATAAAAAAAGATTATCTAAGATGATAATATATGAAAAACAGAATAGACAATAGAAAAGTTAAGCGCAAACCCGAAAGACAGGCAGAGAGATTAGCCTTTAAAATGAGAAAGGCATATCGAGATTCGATAGAGAAAAGAAGTAAATAAAGAATAGAGAGAAGACAAATTATAATGATATTAAAATACCCAATGGCAAAGAGAAATAGAGAGGAGATGATGCAAGAAATAAGGAAGAAAAAGAAAACAAAAAAAAGGGAGAGAAAAGGCAGGGGAACAAGAGAATAACAGAGGGAGGGAGATGGAGAGAGAGAAGGGGGATTAAAAGCAACTATGACGCAAATTGAGATAAATAGATAAATCACGAAAGAAAATCGTTAAGAATGAGAAAAGAGAGGGTAGGAATGACTGAAAGAGAAGGAAAAGTATAAAAGAAAGCGGAGGAAAAAGTTGGTAAGAAGGAAAGATAAACAGAGAATAAAGATTAAAAAAAATAAAAGAAGGAAAACAAAATACAGTTAGAGAAAATTTGCGATCGAAACGATCGAGAACAAGAATGAAAGAATAAAATTGAAAAGAGCGCGAAATATCTCGAAAGAGAAATGGCAGGAAAATTAAAAAAAAAAAAACAAGGATTGAGAGAAGCTGGAAGAGAACATCGTATGATAGAGGTAAAAGAGGGAGTGGCAAAAAAGGAGATAAGTAATCAGGGAGAGAAATAGAGACTGAAAGAGAGGGAGGAATAATATGTACTGCCTGTCGCGCCGGCCGTTTTGATGTCTCAAATGGGAAGTGATGCAAGCATGACAGGGTGCCACAAACAGCTGTTATTATAAAAGTAAGCCAGCATCACTCACCGATTAATTTCATACTGACTGCTTCGATCGTACGAATTTCCAAATTTCGTCTCGGCACCAGAAACAGACAAGAGAAATGTACACGCACAAAAGAAGAGAGAGAGAGAGAGGAAGGGGGAGGGGGAGAAGGAGAGGGGTACGTATGGGTCGAAACAACAAAAAGAAAAAAAAAATCCCAAAATTATTGTATTAGGTTGGTGCAAAAATAAGGTCGTTTTCTCAGATATGTTACTATGTGAGAAAACGACATTATTTTTGCACCAACCTAATGTTATGCCTTTGTCCTGGTATCCGTTCAATAATGAATAAGCGTAGAAACGGTGCATCTTTGTGTACACAGATTCTTTCGTCAGGTGTATCAAAATAAACATGACTATGTTTATCGCGTTTTTTGACATTAAAGTGCATAATAACTTTGATTATCATAGGTCTTCTGGAGATACATACCGGCTTCTTTCCCTTTTTTTTCTGCCGTGTCCATTCAGGTAGGTTATGCGTTATAACTTTTGCCTTCAGTTTGACCTGTGAGTATAACATTTTCGAAGCCCTCTTTCCTCATTATGATCCCTAGACATTTCAACAGTCTCTTTCCCATGTTAAGTATAAGTGTCCTTTTTGTTTCCCTTTTCTCTAAAACTTCATCGTTGCTCACATGTTCGGTTCATGGCATTCTCAACATCCTTCCGTAGAAGCACATTGCTTCAAGTTTCTTCATCATCTGCGAGGAAATTTCCCAGCATTAACTACCATATAGGAGAACTGATATTACGTTTAGTACTTCGGTGTTTCTAAGGAATTTTTTTCTGTTTCTTATTACTTTGCTTAGTTTTTGGCAAGCACCTTTCGCTATCCAGATGCACCTTCGGATTTCAGTGTTACTCCCTGCGTTCTCTGTTAAAACACTTTCCAGATTATTAAATTTTTGTACTTGGTTAATTTTGTAATTTGCATGTTTGACTGATCCTTTTCTTAACAACAATGCATTCCGTCATCCAGCAATTGATGTTTAGTCCTTTTTTCTTGCTTTCCTTAACTACTTTCTGCAGGAGTGGTTGTAGTTTCCTTTCTCTGCCTGCTATTATCACTGTGTCATATGTTAAGATTGCAGACACCAATAATGAATCCTGGGAGGATATCCCCTACACTATAAGTTGAATATATCCGATGAGAAGGCACACCCTTATCTTACAACCCGTTCTATTTTTTTTTAATATTTACTGAATTCATTTTCTGTCCGAATGCAGGTGGTTTGCTGCCAGTATATGTTCTAGATTGTTCCAATGTCCTTCCCAAATAAATCAGGCTTACCTACCAGTTACAGCAGTTCTTTGTGATGTACTTTATCCAACGTAATTGCATAATGTACTAGTCAAATCAAATAAGCTACAATAAAACCAAGGCTATAATCTTCATTATATAAGGGAGTGGGAGACGTTTAAAGAATGCAACAACGAATATGATATATGCAAACATAAATTCAAACGTTAGTGTATACTACGTATCTGAAATAGACGGCCCATTTTATTAATTAAACAGTGTATTACGTCTATCAGTTTGCGCATTCAAGAAATTTTAGTAAAGGAAAGACGTTCACCGGCAGACTCGAAGCATCATCCCTCTTTGGAGGAAAAAAAATCATCGTCTGATTCTGCGTGTTTTACCGCTCGGCTACAAAAAACAAAACTACAAATAAGGTTCCATTTACCCTTATATGGAAAGAACAAAGTGTCCACTGTAATAACATCTGAAGTAATAAAAATGTTGGATTAAAAGCAAATCCATTAATTTCTAGAAATATATATTTATATACTTAGATAAAGATATATGCATTAATATACTTTACTATGTAACATTCCTAGACGAGTGGATGTAAAACTTAAATGAGGGTAAGATAATTAAAAATTTTTAAGTCTTTTGAAATTTTCCTTATCATGAAGATTGTTTACCCTTTTTTCATATTGAACACTTCCTTTGCACAAAACCGCTCATCTTTAAACGCATTAAATTTTACTGATTTACACGGTTTTGTTCAATGTAATATTAGGTTGGTGCAAAAATAATGACGTAATAATGTCGTTTTTTGACGTTAAAAATACGTCAAAAAACGACATTATTACGTCATTATTTTTGCACCAACCTAATAGATTTGTATTAACATTATTATTATTTCGGTAGAAATACATATAGATAGATAGATAGATAGATAGATAGATAGATAGATAGATAGATAATGATGCGTTTCAGAAGCTAAAACACAAGATATTCAGATGCTTCTGAACGTCACTTTTAAATTGATTAACTCAATATACGATGCAGAGACGAAATCAAAATGTATTCATATGTATTCTTTTAAGGAATAAGGATTGATCACATTTTACTATATTCAAAATACATATTTACCCAGAATTTGCTTCGGAGGTTAAGCTATCAAGTGTATGAGCGTTTTCTTTAAACAAAGAAAACCGGTTTTAATGGATATAATCAAAATGAATATGATATTGATAAGCATTGGAAAAAGTAATACTCGGATTTAGTAGATGGAACAGATTAAAGTTGGATGGCAGTCCATGTAAGAGAAAAAAAACCTTCAGTTATTTCCCATTATCTCAGTTATTCACCTCTATTGTGACCTGTATTATTTCAACACTTTTATCCACTCAAGGACAATGGATAAAGAGCTGGTTGATGTAATCCAGTTATTTGATTCAAAGGGTTGTGAGTTCAGTGCCTGGCAACAGGTGAGGCGAATAAAAAATTGGAGAGTTGAATTTAAGGGAAATATCTGAAAGTGAGACAATCCAGATGTGAGGCATTTTCACACGTGGAACTAGAACAATCTTGTAGACGAAATAAAAAAATGCGATTGAAAATTCCAATCACCTTAAGAAGGCCAGAACATACAACGACCGAAACGTTGTAAATATGAAAAAAAAAAAAAAAAAATGAGGACAACAGCCAAAACAATGTAAATAGTTAACAAAAACTCAACCCGGAAATATAGACAGATCATGTCTGCTACTTTTGAAAATTAATATTCAATATCCTAGTGTAGTTTTTAACATGACTTCGTACATCGACTGTTGGTATTATTAGTTGATAAACATCTATGGAAGCACATCAGTTAATACTTAATGCCATCTGGCATAATGGTATTAGGTTGGTGCAAAAATAATGACGTAATAATATCGTTTTTTGACGTTAATACGTCAAAAAACGACATTATTACGTCATTATTTTTGCACCAACCTAATAAATAGAAGACTGTACTTCTCGGTTCTTTCTTGGAGTCTTATACTATTTATTTAAAAAGAAAAAAAGAAAAGAAAAGAAAACAAGACGATAAGTAAACAAAACACTGGTCTTTATTCTTTAGCTTATATACACGACCTCTGATACTGTTGAGAAATACACAACGATCTCAGACACAAGCCAATCGAGGATAGAATATGATTTATGTGTACTTATTACTCGATTTTAGGTTTTTACTTTCATTTTTTTTTTATCCCGTATTTATCAATTTTGTACTCAGTTTAGCTCCCGCAGTAACGGACGGACGCCAGCGTCACCCAGCGAAGCTTCAGCTCTGCCGAGAGCAAGGCGCGTATAAACT
This sequence comes from Acanthosepion lycidas, assembly GCA_963932145.1. Taxonomy (NCBI): domain Eukaryota; kingdom Metazoa; phylum Mollusca; class Cephalopoda; order Sepiida; family Sepiidae; genus Acanthosepion; species Acanthosepion lycidas. The sequence goes on along the minus strand of OZ010593.1, from coordinate 36,635,653 downwards.
TCCAAAACTTAACTAAGTTTTTGCAAGACAATAGAAGTAAATGAATGCCCTATATGACATCGACGGGATAGGCAACCTCATAGGGATTTTGTCTATAGCCATTGCCTTGAGAAGTCATTTCTAGTCATTATGGCAAAGTTGAAGCAAAAAACATGCAGTGATCAGGATCGGTGTACTGATTACTAGATGGCGAGTTCATTTTATTGGAGTACGATGTTGAGAGAGTAAAATTTAATGAGGCCGGATTCCTTCCCCTGCATCTTACTTCTACGTACTGAGTATCTAAGTGTGTCCCTTATGATCCTCATCTATCTATCTATCTATCTATGTTGAGTAGTCTTACTGTATGAGGACAAACTGGGGAAAAAGAACCATTTTGCTGCACGACAACGCTCAACTGCCCAAAAGTTACATAGCCTGAATTATGAAAATTTTCCTTTATCTTTCATATTCATCTGATATCTCTCCTACCGATTATGACTTATTTAAACATTTTCAGCTTTTCATACGCAATAATGCATTCTCTAATACGAAAGAGATAATCAAAGCATGTGAACTGTTTATCACATCAAAGGATGATAAATTTTTAAAGATGGGATCAAAAATTTACATTGGAGAACAGTCATTCATCAAAATGGTGCCTATTTCAACTAAATAAATTAGCAAACTTAACATTTCAAAAGTGTTTTCTTCATTTCCTATAAAGTGTCTCATTGTATGCACGACAACCTAATATTTATATATCTGGGTTCATATTTTATATTTATCTCAGTATGTTCATATGTTATATTCTATCTATCTATCTATCTATCTATCTATCTATCTATCTATCTATCCTAACCTCTTTCTATTTGTTTCAATCCTTTTCATCTCTATCTGACTCGATACTTGTATATATATATATATATATATATATATATATATATATATATATATATATATATATATATATATATATATATATATATATCAACAGCATCAGCGGCCGTGTATAGAAGCTAAAAAATAAAGACCGGTGTTTCGTTTAATTATCGTCTTGTTTTCTTTTCTTCTTTTTTCTTTTTAAATAAATAGCATAAGACTCCAAGAAAGAAGATTTTCTGTAGTTCACTGCTACCAGCAAGCAGAAATATTTCTTCTCCTGAGGATGGCCATTTTGGCCGAAACTAGTCGAGGAATCTAAATGAAATAATAATAAAAAAAAACGAAAGAATATTAATCTACAACCCAGTGTGTCTGAAGATTTTAATTTTTTAATATTTTTATTGTTCAATATATATATATATATATATATATATATATATATATATATATATATATATATATACAGAATTTGAATGAAACCTGTCCTCGTGGAATGTAATTTATTAGGGTTGCTGTAGCTTCTTCCTTTAATGTCGGTTTTCACCACTTACCCATCTATATCTAGAGACAAGACGCATTAGGCTTAAGCAACGTCTAGCCGACAGACAGTGGGATTAAGAATAAGGAATTGAAATGGTACACCTAACCCACTCATATCTTATCTTCTCTCCCACCTTACTTCCTCACTTCATTAATTTTACATATGCTTGATGAGGTCCATCAAAAACGTGTGAATTTCTTTTCATTTTTCATTTCAACCTTTGGAAGTAAAGTCTGATGATCCAGAGCCCTGTTAAATGGGTTGTGGTGAAATAACTTATTACATGGAACCTTAAAGTGGTCTGTTTTTATACAAACAAATATATATATATATATATATATATATATATATATATATATGAACGAAATTAAACAAACTTATTTCGTTAATAATAGAGGCTGAATCAATAGCATATTTCAGCAGAAAATTATTCTCTCAGTCACCTACTAAGTATCGGTGGAATCATATCCCTATTTTCTCGTGCATGTGGATGCCTCAGGTTAAAAGAGGATTTGACCGAGTGTGACATCCAAAACCGATACAGAGTCTTATCCTGCTGTCAGGGCACCAATTGTGGCATCCAACCGTTACATCAAATTGTGACGTCAGCCGATCCCGTGTCTTATCCTGGACGCGGCGCTAATTGTGATGATCTACCTTTTAAGTGATTCGGATGGGAATCTGTTTAGATTCGATATCGGCCTCGTCGTTCCCAACTCGCTTCCAACGTCTGGTTACCGAAGTAATTACTTTGATCTCCAATCTGCCTACCCACGTTGTGAATTGATCTTAGGCAGACGAAATCACTCAGCGTCGGGGCCGTACTGCAAGCTTGAGTTCGAATGAGGGCGGTATCGCACAAGTACGGGCAAAATAAAATAAAATAATAAGTCGAAAATGGTATAAAAAAAAGGATAACAATACTTTATATCTGGTTGCTGGATACATAGGACTGCGTCTATCTCCCGACCCGCTATATGGATTGTGACACGTGGTTTTCAGGCGAAATTCACAAAGCTTATTTTGGTGGTGTGAGTCTAAGTCGTCCTTCAAAAAATAAATTGTTCTTGGTTTGAAGATGTGTTCGGAAGTTGCGCGAATCTTGGTCAGCTCTTCGTAGCGGGGCTTCAGAGCTCTCAACTGGAACTCTCTCTCGAACTCAAAACTAAACTCAACTAAACTCTACTCAACTGATTTTTGCTCGCTGCTAATTTGCTTATATGGACGCCGATTCAAAACCGGGGGTGGGCTCGTCGGGGTTTGAGGTTCCTTGATAAGTCTAAATCCATAAACCCCTTCTTTTGTCTTCGGTCAGGAAAAATTCATTATTTCCATTTTTGGAAGTCTTCTCTTACTCCCACCTTCTCTTATTTTCATATGGACACGTCCCCACTTCCTCGCAGGGACTTCTCATACCCACCTCTCAATGGGCTGCCTCCTTGCGGCACATGATCACCTCCGCCTGGCTGGTTAGCATTCAACCAATGGTCGATCAACAGTGTGGGCGTGACTAGACTAGCCTTGTTCTTAAAAATATATATATATATTTTGTTCAAAGAAAAAAATTATCTTTTTCTTTTCCTTTTCTTTCTTTTGTTTCTCTCTTCTTCTCTGGCCGCCAAGAGTACAATACGACCCGTAGAGTGATAATCTCAATTCTTATCCTAACGTCACGGCATATGAAATTCTTCAATCAGATTTTCGCCAGCACCAAGAGGCTAGTCAATCAGACACACTCATTCTTCGGCGCCAACAAAATATTGTTTCGCTGTCATATTCAAATTCCAACACAGCCCAGATGTGTTTTCTCTCAATGACACCTCCCATCGACAAAGACCCAACCTAGAGATGACTCTCTTTGTGTGTGGTCAACAGATGACCTATTAAATTGTTTGCCATTATGACACAAGTAAACCATTATCTATTTAAAACTCTGTAACCACCTGGTGTTTGTCAATTAGCTTTATGACAATGGCCATAAGAATTTTCACCATTCTTCATTTATCAAAACAACATTTTCAAATGTCTCTTCTCGTAGGTGACTTTATCTTTAAAATTTTCCTCGCAGGGAACCCCACCACTCCCGACAATCCGCCTGTCACAAAGACACATTTAATTTTTTATCTATCTAAACAAAACGATGTATTAACCTGGACCCTGCCAGCCAGCCCCAAGACAATGGCCGACAGAACCCTCACCAGTGTCTTCCATTATCAAAATAACATTTTCAAATGGTATTTCTCGTGGGTGGCCACCCGTTATCATATAAGTTAAGTCTCGTCTCTCTTTTTCTTTCTTTTCTTTCTCTTTTTCCTTTTCTTCTTTTTCCCTCTTTTTACGCCCCTAAATGCTGTCGCAGAGTGAATGAGTTGGAAACCCACGATGATCCAAATGATGTGGTATATGATATTATCATGCAATAATAATGGAGCGATTTGACTGTTTCATTTTTTGATGAATTTAAATCATGTAAATTTCTAAATAAGCCCTAAAATTATTTTGAAAAATTAGTTTTTATTATATCTTTCCGAAATTAATTTGTAATTCACTTTTGGGTCTATTGTAACAAGAGACACGAAATTTACGTTTGAACTGGCAAAGCGTATTTGGCAATCCTCTGTAGCTATCTTGTCAGACCAAAATAATTTCCCAATTGCCTTTCCACGATCGATCTCATCCAAATGCCAACCTTACTTTCAATAGCTCCAGCATATGCTTCTGCAGAGGACTCAAACATGCCCGCAAGTCGAAAGCCAATCTGGTTGTGAGTTGAAGGTGATAAGAAGTCAGGGGCATTCGGGTAAGCCATTGTCTGTTCTCCATCAACGCCAAAGATACTGGAGAAACAGTAAAGAAAGGTTGTTGCCAATGGTGTCTAGTCCAACACCTGACCCCACCAAACCTGTCCTGTCAATTCTTAATCGGCTTCAACTAATGGGCTAAGCCTTTCTTATTGGGTTAAGTCTTCACTGACTGTCGCCAGAAGGGGCCTGCGTTCCGTCTCTGTCGACAGAATCACTAAAGTAGGAGAGCTTTTCTTCAACTTGCACAATTATCAGTCTTATATTATTCGTCATTTCTCGGGATTTCACGTTCACTCAATTCCGCTCATTCTTGTCCGGTCTTTTTTCAACCCTCAACATACCGTTCTCTCTTGATTTTACATTATAGTTGACTCACTTTCTTTTAGAGTAGGTCTGTCTATCTCTTGTTCTGGAAGAATCTGTTTCTCTATTCCCTTAATATATAACTATTCTTCTCTATTGCGATTGACTGCCTTTAAATCATTAAACTTATTTTCTTGCTTTCTTCCTCTATATTTCATTTACAATTTATTTTATGAGACATATCCATTCGTTAGCCATTCTTCGTTGTTTCTTTATTTATATATTTCTTTCTTTCTTTCTTTCAATGGAACGGCCATCTCCCCTCTCTCTCCTCCTCTCTCTCTCTCTCTCTCTCTATATATATATATATATATATATATATATATATATATATATATATATATATATATATGTATATATACCCTTGTGCAAATTAATTGAAACAACTGGTTTAATTTCCTTAATTTCTCCATACAGTCATTTTTAAACCCACTGGAGTGACAGAGTGTAACTGCTTTCTATTTTTTCTTTAGATTAGGTCATTTGCAGTGGTGTGAACGAATATGAATTTATTTTCGGGGTGTATGTTGAAATTTGTTTGCTCTTGAAAACTATTGCGTCATCCGTGATTTCATTAGATTTGGATCACTGCCAGGCACTACTGACTCGACTGTCGAGTAGTTGTCCTACGGCCATTGTCTGCGATGGACGCTATTCCAAGGAAGCATAAAAACTTGTAAGACTGCACGGACACACTGGCAAGCCTTACCAGTGAGCAAATCAAAGTACTATATACTGGCTCTGAAACTCTCCTGATTTAAAACTAATCGAAAATCTGTGTTCAAAATGCAAGGAAGGATTTCGTAGAAGTGAAAATACGAAGTACTAAAATGTGCACTGAAAAAAAGTAAATAAAAACGGAATTATTCGTTTTGTTTCAATTAATTTGCACAAGGGTATATATATATATATATATATATATATATATAAGTTATCATCCACCAGAGAGCCATCAACGCATGGAATTTAAGGCACTTCTACAGCAAGATTAGCGTCTTGTGAAGCTGAAGTTATTCCATCGCCAAGATGCAAGAACCATGCTGCAAATTCCCTTTTTTTCCCGATGATTTGGCTTTATTACTATTGAATAATAATCAGATATAGAGGAGACTTTTTTAATACAGATTTCAATGATTGCTTCAATACATCCTCTTGGCAATATGGGTAGGACTTGCCTAAAGTTAATCCCCCACCCAAAAACAAAACTTTATCACCCAAAACAGCTGTAATGCCAAGGCTTTATCAATAGCATGAAGAGCAAATGAAGTGGGATCATAGAAGAACCTTCATCCAAGATGATCAATTTCGGAAATAATTTGCATGGTTTGAAGTGCTACATAAAAAATGCTGCCGCTGTGAGTGGGACAGGCAATTCTTTGCACCTAACAGTGCAGAGGCAATGCCTGTCCAAGCACTACTGCACACGTTGCAGTTCTTCCTTTGCAGATATGAAATTATGATATTAATCATAGTTTTACCACTACCTCCTAGTGCATCTACATAGAAACAGGAGTTTTGGGCACCTCCCCTCTTCTTATCTGTACATCCAAGCATAGAATTAGAAATCAGTTTCTGTTCACCAGTAAGTGTTGCAATGACTGGGTGATCGAGGTCTTCATTATGGTCAGGGTGCTGTACTCGAATAGGCTCAGGCAGACCAGTTGCTAAACAATTAATGCCATTCTCTATCATAATTGCATCATTTGAGCGTAGTGCCATGTTTTCTGCATGGTCTGCATTAAAACATTGGTGCAAGAACTTTCCAATTATTGATTCTTTTTGAGTGCTCCACAGGTGAAGAAGAGGTGTAGAGTTCATATACGTGCACAGGGGAAGCAAACATAACACACAGGTGAAAGGGCATCCAACGGGCAACAGCTTCTAACAATGCATATTCCAGAGTGTCATTATTTGAGAGAAGACACACTTCCTTAAATGTTGGCAAGATTTCTACATCTACAGTGCGCAAATCCTGGAAGTTCACGACCCCTGAAATATGCAGCAGCAACATTTGCAAATTAAATTTTTCTGTGTCCATCTTCTAGAGCGCTTATTAACACTAGGATGGCCGAGGTGTCGTTTCAACAAATTACTATGGAATAACTAGTTTTGGTTCGATGCTGAGGCTTATGGACAATTACTGAATTTTAGCAAAGATGTTTAACAGACTTAATTCTTTAAAAAATATTCAGTGGAATAGCTGATATTTGAAGTTTTACCTTGAATGGACGAGGTGTCGTTTTTGACACCTAGACTATTTATAGGGTAAATGAATGAAAAATTTCTCACAAGCAATAATACTTGTGTTTATGTCCCCTATCTATCTATCTATCTATACACACACACATAATTATATATATATATATATATATATATATATATATATATATATATATATATATATATATATATATATATATATATATATATATATATATAATCAATTTCTTTCAGTATGAGGTATACTAATATTTGTGAATTTTTTTTCAGACTTGTTATTCCTGACTTGAATATTGAATATATTAAAGATGGCTGCTTCACGACGTAATGTAAATAAAAGGTGTCAAAGGGGCTGGCCATCCTAGTGTTAAACGCATAATGCAGCGGAATGTCAAGGTAAAAAGGGGTTCTTTGCATCATCATCATACTCATTCAGTTTAAAACATTCATTGAATGTTGTGTCATGGTCTCTCTATGTCTGAGCAGCAATACAAATGATAGAAATTATTAGGAGGATTTTCTTGAACCGGCTTCTAATGCTCTAGATGGAGCGGGTTGGGGATAGTAGTTATGGCTCGTAGGGGCACAGTCCTATGGGTAAGGGAAAATCCGATGAGCTCCACCGCGGAATATGTGATCGAACGGCGCTATATCGAGTTTAATTCGCTACCTTTTCGTCACCGAGGCCCGTTGATACAGTTGTTATGACGTTTGCCTGATAACGTACCTGTCCGGGTTTCAATTCTCGGTAGTGGATGCTGATGAGTCCTAAATATAGGACGAAACGGCCGTCCATTGCTTTCTGCATTCCATTGAGGTTTCTTCTAGACTCGATGAATTACTTAATTATAATTATTTTAAATCCTCCTGATAATTTCTATCGCTTTTATATATATATATATATATATATATATATATATATATATATATATATATATATATATATATATA